>JANBXA010000588.1:0-517500 GCA_030556225.1 Cricetiscus sungorus
TACCCATTTACTTTTGTATTATAGGGATCTGAGCTCTGAGTTCACTACACAAGAAAGGGTTCTTGTCTGGCAAGAATGTGATTTTCAAGGCCTATGATGGTACCTTTTTAAATAAAGATGCCCTGGATCTGAACAAAATGCAGACCATCACACAGGGCAGAAGTGATTCTTGTGTGGACAACAGAAATCTGAAGGAACTAAAGATCATGAGATTGTAAGCCCTAGACTCAGGGATGCTCAGAAACAATGTGAGGATAAGAACCCTGAGACAAATCTTTGTCTCTGTGATCACTACACAACCCACACAGGAACATAAACACATACTTTAAAACAGTTTATGTTTTATAAGTTCTCATACAATCCTGTGCTTTAGCCCAATGGTCAAGTTTTGTATGTAGAATATTTCAGACTTTAATTAAATGGTAGTATTTCAAAAACTACATTTCTCATTTTAATAAATAAATACTGTGTTTGAAACATCATAATTCCAAGTTAAATGTTAGGATGGTATTTCTCTCTTCTGAGAGATAAGTTTCTCTTTTCTTCTCAAAGAAAACTCATTTCTATCACTTTTCTGTGGTTTGAGTAATCAGAACAACAGATAGATCAGGTAACACTGGTTTGAGAGTTGATGTCCTCACTGGCAAACATTATCCTGCTCTCCATCCTCTGATTGATCTCCACCATCTTGGCTAATTCATGTGGACAGACAAGGCTGAATGTAACCAACATCTCTAATTACCACAGAAAAGTATATTGAAGCCAACAGGAGAAGATGCTTGTAAGCCGTGACATGAGTTCTACTTACCCAAAGAATGAATGAAATCAAGTGTTGAAGAGATGGAGATATAGGGGTGCCATGCTGTGTAAAAGGGAGTGTGCTTCTTCTAAGACATTAGCAAACACAGTATTGGTCTCTAAGAAATACACATACAAGAGATATGACTGATCTATCACATCTGAGTGAGTAGACAACGGAAACAAGGTGGGGTGCAGGTAAGGAGGTGCCATACCAATTAATAAAAGGCCCAAGACTGATATTGGGTTGCAGACTTCAAGCTGAGGTTCAGTAAAGCAAAGTATATGGCCACAAGCTTCTTGCCCCTATCTTAGACTGAAAGGGTTAATCCTTTCTTCATGAGCTGCCACCCAGACTCAGACTTTAACCTCTCTTTGGTGTTCCTGGAGAACCAAATGAGTCTTACTGGGATCTTGTTTCTGTCTTATGTATTTGCTAAATTTGGGATTAAAGTTGTGAGCTATAATTCTTTTTTAGACCTTTTCACTCTTATGTAGATCTGGGTGGCCTTGGACTCACAAAGATTCATCTACATTTTACTGCTGAGTCCTTGAATTAAAAGTGTGCCTTCACCTCCTAACTTCTGGCTGCTGGAATTAACATTGTGTGCCGGGTTCCTATGCCTCTTTGATGACTTTGGTTTTTTCTTAATCTGAGGTCAGACTTAATAAATCATAAATAATACACCACTGAAGTAGAGAAAAATGGAAGAGAGAAAATATGATGGGAGATGTTATTCTGTATATATGTTTCTCATACTGGTTAATAAAGCTCTGTGGCCAATGAGATAGCAAGATAGGTGGGGCTAGGAGACAAGGAGGAGGAAAGAGGAAGTAGGAGGGGTCGAGATGTAGTTCAGGGAAGAAGCAGGACGCTTGCCGAGGCTCCCGGATAAGACGACCACGTGGAAATACTTAGATAAGTAGAAATGGGTTAATAATTAAGACAGAGCTAGCCCATAAACAGTAATGGTAACTGGCCAACTGGATTGTATCACATACAGAGTCTCTGAGTGTTATTTGGGGCACACGTGGTTGCAGGACAATGGCGGCAGGACCTGGAGGCCGGCGGGAACAACATGCTGTAACAGGTTCCTATGCTTCTTTGATGACTTTAGTTTTTCTTAATCTGAGGTCAGACTTAATAAATCATAAATAATACACCACTGAAGTAGAGAAAAATGGAAGAGAGAAAATATGAGACGTGTGTAGGAGGGCCCAGAGGGATCATAGGTGTGAGAGGATGAAGAGATAGTGTGGTTGGATGAATCAATGTAATCACAATGCTTTTTATATGAGCATGGGAATTTTTTTTAATGATATGTATGGAAAAAGAATGTTTTCAAATGCCATAGGATGTCAATACACATACCTGTTTGGTCTTCTATGTGTGTCTTGTGTAGGATTTTCTCAGTTGTTGTATGTCTATCTGTGTATACAGGTTTGGGTGACTCTTACCTTTAGAGGGGCATATTTTCTCATAATTTATAAATAGTTTGCATTACAGAGGTTACCTCACAAGGCATCTTCGGACTACAGAGATCAATTGTGGGGTCGGTTGCACAGGGGGCCTAGGATTGAGGCTTTGACCTCGGTTCTGAGCCTCCCTTCCCCTGAGAAAGCCTCTACAGACATTCCAGTTCTTCTTCATAAGATCACAATGATTCTCAGAATAACAGTGGCTAAAGACACAACTCAGCTGCTCCTGCCTTCAGTATTTCAATGGGTGGCAGAGATTGTGTTACTCAAATGCACAGCCTGCTATTATTTTTCTCATTCAGCTCTGTGGTGTTCAACATGAATATTGAGATTCTGGCATATGCTGTGTCTTAACTTCACACTAGACTTCATAATGTCAGGCAGTCCAGACTCATCGGGGAGTCAGCAGCTGAGGGTGTTTTTCACTGATCTTCTTCTTGAGCACTTTCTTCTCTTTTCTTTGATTGCATTGATTGATCCACCGTACCCCATCATTCTTGAGATCCATGTTACTTTCAATGGTCCTTTCCTGAATCAGCCATAAGTGATACACATAAAGGAAGATGTATTAGCAATGCCTGGTGTTTATTTTAGTATTTAATTGATGCTGTCATCATAACTTCTTTTCTGTAGATAAAAAATGTGATGTTTTGAAAGGGTGAGCTATTCATTTCCCTCTGTGATACGGTGCTTTCTGAACATGGGTAATGTCTTAAGCTCAAGAACTAAACCCACTTATAAAGTAGGAATTAATCGCATAGAAAAATATCGTTTCTCAATTTCATAGAATTAAATGAGCCAGTCTCATTTCTGGATGGGCCTGACACCAGAGGAGGAAGAGTATTTGGAATGTGATTAGAACAAGTCTACAGAGAGTCAGCTCTTGGGTTCCATAACAATCAGTTCATCCAAGATCTCACCATCCATGACACAATTCTAGATAACCACAGACCATTAACCCAATGCAGACAAATGACAATGTTTGAAAGATGAAAAATTGTAGTTTTGTAGACTTTGTGTGCACAGTGTATTTTGGCCATGAATGTGGAGGCTACATTTAGATTCTGAGAGTCTTCCTCGATGTCCTCTGCCTTATATTTTGAGACAGGTTCTCACACTGAACCTGCAGTTCACATGTTCAGACAGGATGTTTCGATGACAAGTCTCAGAGAGGCCCCATAACCATCTTGCCATGCAGGGACTATAGGAAAAACCATCAAACCTGTCTTCTGAGCTAAGTGCAGAGGATCAAACTGATATACTCATACTGGGAGAAAGCCACATTACCTCCGAGCCATCTCCTCATCTGTGGATACTATTAATACACACTGAACACATTGAAAAAAGAAATATATTCTGTAAAAGCCAATTAGTGTATTAAAATTAATATTAAGAGACAAAAATGTAACGTCACTTCTTGATTTTTAAACAATTGAATATCATTTTGAAAGTGAATGTCATGAGTTCAACCAAATATATGTCTTTATAAATGATTCTTTAAATTCTGCCTGTTAAGAAACTCTGCAATTGGGTAGACAGGCAAGATTCGGGAAAAGAAGAGGGAAGAAAAGTAATTATCAGAATACTTTGTTGAAAGTTTTACATTAATATTAATTATTGAAAACATTGCATGTGATGGTTGCACATGGAGGCATATGCCTTTAATCCATTCACTAGGGAGACAGAGACAAGGCAATGTCTCATAGCTCAATATCATATTCTTCTAAATCGAAAGTCCAGGCCATCCAGATGATTCTATAAAAGAAGAGAATTAATTCCTTTGCCTTTGTTCATGAGAGTGTTTGTGTGTTTGTGTTGGGGGTTGTAATGCTGTTTGAGTATTTTAGGCTAAGAGATTTTCTGTGAAAGTTCGACTGTAATTCTCTGTGTCTGTGAGTATGAGTGTGTGTGTTCCTCTGTTCATGTGTGTGTGTTCCTGTGTGAGTGCATGTGCACACGTGTGTGTGTTTATGTGTTCATACACACATCCTTCTATATCATTATTCACTCTTACTCACTCCCCCATTCACTCCCTTACAGCACTATACATTTTCTTCTCCCACACTTCCTTCATCTCTCAGTCAGAACAAACACACTTCTCCTACATGTAACAACTCTGCAGAGATCATCCATCAAGCCATTTATCTCCACACCTCTGCCCCCCCTGCTGCCTCTCTCCGCCTGTTCTGCTGATAGCCAAACAGATTTTCTCTGTGCAACGCAAAGTAAAATGCAATATAAGTCATGGGGTTCCGCTCAGCCTAGGAATATTACAGAGTCCATGCAGAGAGGTCAATTGATGTAGGGAGTTATGTCTACAGTTCTTATTTCAAACTCTGGCCTTGAAATGAAAAAATAAAACACCTGGGAAAATGACTTCATATATGAGTATTTGTCTCTATGGCAATAGCCTGCTTTGATCTGCTCTGAAGATTAAAATAGCTATCCATGTAAAGCAGCTGCCTCTATTACTGAAAATGCTATATCAGTCTGAGTAATGTAAAATATCCTAGTAATAATTCTATTTTTCAAAATGATAGACCATAGGCATCATCTTCCTGATAATCTACACCTGTATTTTTGCCCAGTTGATGAAATATTTTCATGAGATTAAGACAGAAACAGTGGTTAAAAAAAAAAGCCAAAGATTTTTAGAGTAGAAATACAGTGGAACACATTACAGTCAAGAGTAAAGGGTCATTTACAGTCAGTAACTCTATACATGTGCCATATGGGGCTTTCCAATCTGGAAATATGTGTGGTGGTTCAGCTTGTTCAATGCCAGTTGTCACTGCTGTGTGTTCCCATGGCCTTGGCAACCTGAACCTTTCAGTTGTTTCTTAAGTATAATTTATGATCAATAAGAGCCACAAAGTATCTTGAATTAACTTCTTGAATTTTCAGCGATAGACAAATGCATTGAGGATGTGAAACCCTGTTCTACCCTCAATGCATGAATGTGGATTCAATGTAAAGATGACTATTTTTGTTAGTCAGGTCTACACAATTTAACTCATAATGATTATTTTTCATCAGAGATTAGAAACCCAGACAGAAATGGAAAATTCTTTCTGAGTATACATTTTTGTTTACACTAAGAAGCACAAGGCAAATGTGAGACACCTGGAGTAAACATTGTAACCTTGTGCTGTGCCTCCTTTTATCCTCTCAGGATCCTCCCCTAATGCAAAGCAGCCTTGGACTCAGGCTGAAAGCCCAGGCCTAGCTGAGCAGCCCCATCTCCTTCTCACAGAGGCCTCAAGCAAAGCATGGCTGTCCTGGTGTTGCTCCTCTGCCTGCTGACCTTTCCAAGCTGTAAGTTGCAGGATTTCAGGAGAGGGAGGCAGGAATGTAATTATGAGATGTATGTCTGATGGTGAAATTTGTCCCCAGGTGTCCTGTCACAGGTGCAGCTGAAGGAGTCAGGACCTGGCCTGGTGCAGCCCTCACAGACCCTGTCTCTCACCTGCACTGTCTCTGGGTTCTCTTTAAGCAGCTATGGTGTAAGCTGGGTCCGCCAGCCTCCAGGAAAGGGGCTGGAATGGATGGGAGCAATATGGAGTGATGGAAGCACCAATTATAACTCAGGTCTCCAATCCCGGATCAGCATCACTAGGGACACCTCCAAGAGCCAAGTTTTCTTAAAACTGAACAATCTGCAAACTGAGGACACAGCCATGTATTACTGTGCCAGAGACCCACAGTTAGGGAACTCTAGTGTGAGACTGCACAAAAACCTCCCTGCAGGGACATTCAGGACCAGCAGATGGCAACAATGACCATCAGAGATTCTCCTGTAACAATAGTGGTTACTGCAGAACCTTGGAAATATTGGACTATGCTGCAAGAGCAAGATATATATCATCGGCACCTGTGGGCTCTTTTCTGCCCAGTGAAAACCTCTAGAAGCCCCTTCCCAAGATCATGTTCTATTTAACTTCCTACTCATTCACACATTACAACAATTTTTTTTAACAAATTGTCTAAGTTGTCTATATGGTTCTTAATATCACACATATGAGTTTATGGTTTAGATGTTCCATATAGATATGGACATGGATATGGACATTGACATGGACATGGACATGGACTTAGACATAGACATAGACATCAACATAGATATAGATATTTACACTCACTTTCCTGTACATAAGCAAGTATCTCTAAAGCATGCTGCAATTTTGAGAAATCTTTAATTGATATTCTTTATTAGTACCTTGTGTTTTTGCTCCTGGTCTCACTTCATTCTGGTGGCTCAAGTCTTCATCACAGACTACCAAGGTCCCTTCTCCTGTCCCACTAAGTCAGACATAGATAAAATGGATGGATGACATTACACATTTAACTATATGCATGTGTCCCATAGGGTATCTCCCAAAGCCCCTTCTGCCACTTCCTGAATATTCTGCGTCTCTTCTCATCAGTCCCCTCTGCTTAGAGTCTTTTAGGTTGTGTTTTCACCAGCCAGTGACCATTCAGTTCCCCATATGGCCAGGAAATCTAAGTGGTAAATTTACAATGCTTACTGTAACTCTAAACATACCTATGAGCTCATCTGTTTCCCTGCACCTCATCTACTGTTTCATCTCATTACAAATGACCTGGTCCCTGATATTCACCTGACAGACACCTCCGAGAGGCCTAAAGGACCATGGAGTGATCTTACTAACTGTCTCTGTTCGCTGTCCCCTCCGAAGTCAGCATATATCATATTTGTTGTTCTGTGTCTCTACTAACTTCCCCACATGTATGTGAGTGTGCTGGTACTGTGCTGAATTACTATTGTGGTACTCTGTTGTGAGCATGTTTTCCCAACCGCCAACACCGCTGGTCTGGTCCCGCCGCCCTGCTACAACGCCAGCCCCAAATAATACTCAGAGACTCTGTATTTGATACAATCCTGTTGGCCAGTTACTATTATTGTTCATGGGCTAGCTCTGTCTTAATGATTAACCCATTTCTACTTACCTAAGTATTTCCACATGGCTCCTCTTACCAGCCAGAACGGCGCTAGAGTCTTGCTTTCTACACTCCCTACATGCTGACCCCCCTAACTACTTCCTCTTTCCTCCTTGTCTCTTAGCCCCACCTATCTTGCTATCCTATTGGACCAACATGGCTTTATTAATTATCCAGTATGAGAAACATATTTACAGAATAACAATTCCCATCAGGACTCTAATGTAGCACTTGAAATACAGTATGGAAAACCTACATCACCATTCCTGGTACTGAGGGTCACCTTGTCTTCCAATTTATATGACATTTAGTAGAGTCTTCCTTAAGTATGTTTGGTAAGTATTGTTTTACTTTAAACATTTCAGCATTCATTAGGTACTGCCATTTTTCTTCATTTTAAGCTACTGTAAATTGTAAAGAGACATTTATCTATAATCACACCTCTACATATTTATGTTTTAAAACCACCCATAACTTCCCCAACGTACGTCTCAAGGAACTTCATGACATTTTGAGGACAGTTAACAATGCCCATATTTACATGGAGACAAGTACTTCAACATAAGGAATCTACCAATGACCACTGCTCAGAGATTTTGTGAACAGGTGAAAAAGGAAATCATTGATCCAATGTTTGTGGGAACTGTTAAAACAGACACTGCTGGATTAATTCAATTTATATATTTTAATATGCCTAGACTATAAAATGTGTGTTCAAGGACAAGTTCCTGGGGAAAAGGTTTTCTAATTTTGTTTCCACAGAAAATGAAAAACTTTGGATTCCTTCCAGACTAATGTGGTTTGATCAAGCCAGACTCCCTGAAACAGGGTCCTAGATGATCCAACATTGAAAATAGTTGGGACAAGCCAGCCTTGCAGAATATAGCCAGGATTTCTTCACCTTCTTAATATCCCCATGACACAGCCCCCTACCAGCAGGAAGCAGTTTGTAAAGAATGACACCTAAATTCCCAAATATTGTTTATAAATATTTGTTTTGGTTTAAGTGGAATTGGTTATAAATGGTTACTGCACAACCAATGTCTTAAAAATTAAAAAGGCCATTATGGTATAGATATGAATACTTTGTTTTAAAATGGATTTTCATTTATTTGTACAAATTAAAGGTTAAATTTGTGATATGATCATTTCTCCTCTTATTTAGGTATTGTGTTTGTATAGCACATTTGAAAATGTATAAATTAGTACAGATTATAGATAGTTACCTATGAAAGTCAAAACTTAGAGTTAAGATAATTAGGTATTATAGATATACAGAGATGTGTTTGAGATATATAGGCATTCTTGAAACCTTTCAAAGACCTACAGAATATGGTATTTAAAATGGTTTAGGGTTTTTTTAACAATGAGAGAAAACTGCTCCTGGCAACAACACCTGAGTCAGAAAGGAAAATTGGCATTAAAGAAACAGGTTATGGAGTTTCCTTCCAATATGGCAAGACTAGCCATTTGGACAAGATACTGATTTTGTATGAATTGTTTGAATTTATGCTGTATAAACTGGACATGCAGGACCCAGAGGATAGTGACTGCTGATACAAGATGGACATTGCTATAGAGTTCCTGCTTCATGAAAGAGTCTGCCAGAAAATCTGCAGATTTTCTGGACACAGAGAAAAAATACTGACAAACTGCCAGTACAGATAGACAGTTTAAATTTCCTGCTATGCTGAAGAGTCTGCCAGACACACTATAGCCTTTGGGCTGAAGATGAAAGAGTTCAGAAGAACTTCAGTTGCCTGATCAGGTAGTGATTTGTCTCTGTCATGTCTAGAGTTTATAAATTGTCCTTCTGTGGTCTTTGATAGAGTTGAAGACAGATGGTTATGGTTTTAGTTTTTCTTGTTAGGATAAAAGATAAGTTACGTATAAGACTTTAGACAAACAGAGATATGATAAAATGTTTTCTTTAAATCTTACTAATTGTTAATGGATTAATATTGTTAATTGTGATTTTTGTTTGATAACTTATGTGATATATTTTGCTATGCTAAGGTTAAAACCCTTTTTTATTTAGACAGAAAAGAGGAGATGGTGGGAGATGTCATTCTGCAAATATGTTTCTCATATTGGTTAATGAATAATGCACTGTTTGCCAATAGGAAAGCAATATAGGAGATGAGGAGGAGAGAGGAAGAAGTAGGGTGAATTGTCAGCATAGAGAGACTGGAAAGCATAGAATCTCTGGTAAGATGAGACCACATGGAAATACTAAAGTATTAATAGAATACTTAATTAATACTAAAGTATTAATAGAAATTTGTTAGTATTTAAGACAGATCTATCCGATAAGAAATTATAACTGAGCAAGATAATTATATCTAATACCAGCCTCTCTGTGTGTTAATTGGTGATGGCCAGATGATGGGACCAGACCAGCAGGGGAAAAAACACTCATAACAGACCACAGCCTCAAATTTTTTTATTCCTCTCCAGGAATCATTTACGTCCAACAGCTCATAAGTAGGAGGAAATGTTTGAAATATTTTACACTATTTTTGTGGACTTGGTATATCTTACAAAGAAAAACACATCCATGAAGAGTTCATGAATCTGATAACCCCTGTCCAGTTACACTTACTCTGTCTCCATCCAAAAGCTCCTAAGGAAGAAGATGGCAGGGCTGAAATTATTCGACATTATGGTTGTGATCTTAAGTAGGGTTTACAGAGGAAACAACAGCCATGCTAGGTTAATGATTGTGAATACCATGCCCATGTCCAGTAGACCGAATTTCAGATTATTCTTCCTCATGCTCTCCCTCTTACATTCTTCCCACCTCCCCTTTCTAGGTGTTCACTGAGCCTTGGAATGGCATGAGTGCAAGGGATGTCTCATTTGTAAGCCTGAAGACACTATTGTCTCATACAATGTAAAATTGTGAAAAAGTCCTTGTGTTCCAATTACAGAGAACGAGTCTGCTAACTTCATGAAGCAGGTGTGACTCTGTCCAAGGTCCTCATCATGGAGTCAGGGATAACCCATGTCCATTACTCCTTTCCTCCTCTTCTATACTATTTATTTGTTATAGGTTTTCTCCCTTGATACCCATGAATTTCATGGACCTAAGAAAATTTCTTTAAACATGTGAATCTGTCTCTTTTCCTGCAGACCCTTCAATGACTGACTTACACTGCCTCCCCAGGGCACATGATGTGTAGTCCCTGCTGCAAAATCTGAAACAGGGTTTTACCTGAAGCTCAGATATATGCCATCTTGGGTCCTACAGTAACCTGGGAGAAACTGATCATGATTCCTTTCTCACTGGCATGTTAGGAGACTGTGAATAATGTCATTCTGCAAAGAGAGTTACTTATTATAAATCCTGGAAGCCTGTTGATGGTATTACATATTGGAAACCTGGAAATGTTATTTTTTAGTGACTTGTGATGACACATGAGAGAAGATCTAGGCATGCACAGCATGTATTGAATTGTCTCAACTATAATGATGCCATGAAATGATGGGGATACTCCGGAATCTTGTGAGCTCAGGGAAAATATCAAAATAGGGGCTGGGTATTCATAAGTTCAACAATTAAATGGAGGACATGGAAATTGCAGACAGGGACCAAGGCTACTTTTACAATGCAATTAAATCCCTCAGATTCGCCCTTCCAACATCAGGTTCATAGACTTGTGTGAGGACTATGTTTGGACTGACAGGAAGCTGAGACATTAATACCATGGCCACAATAGCTTCACAGCCACAATTGCACTGGTGAATGACTATTTAACTTGAAATAAGGTCCAGCCAGTCTGATGCCTGAGGATGGTCATTGTTGTGATTGGCTTTTATTTCCAACATATCTTGGTTAATTCATCTTAAAATATTTGTTAATGGATGTGTTCAGAGATGAAAGACCCACAGTTCTTCTACTTCCAGTATGATTGTAAAGTTTATGAGGACCCTTAGAGGGAGGAAGGTGAGGGAGTTGAAATCACTAGATGGGAGGTTGCTACTCCAAAGTAAATGGAGAGAGGACTCAAATATTTCTAAATCTCAAAGTTCCCAACAAAAAGCCAATAATCAGGCTGAGTTGTCCAAAAGAGACAGACTCTAATTACAACAGCCAACTCATTCTCTTGACTGTATTTCCCCTGAGCTCTATTATTGGTGTCACAAGACTCTACAAAAAGTGTACACTTGATCCAAGTGAGCAGGCCAAGTGTTTGTGCTTCCGGCTTACAGATCTGTGAGAGATGAATAATATTGTGATGTCTCCCTTGCTCTGTGGTGTCTTCTGTACATCCAAGGATGTTCATGCAAGAACATATGCATAGCTGAGATGAATAAGGATATGTCTCATGTGGCCACCCATTTGACTCTCAGGTCATGTGCTCCCCAAGATGTACCATAGGACACAACATGACATACAACAGCAGGTTCAATACAGAATTAGCCAACTATGTGAGAATAAAATGCATTTAAGATGTACATGGGAATATTTGATGTTGATGTTCCTCATAAGGGCAATTTGAAATGATTTATTGGGAAAGAGCATGGGAATTTGGGGGGACTTCCCTCAATTTTTAGGGAAGAATTACAGAATATGATGCTCCCATGCCTCAGATATTCTTCTAAAGAGAAACAATATATGGTTCTCTGTATAAGCATAAAAATGAATGTCTGAGAACCAGGCTTCCTTGCTTAACTTAAACAGAGAACTTTGTAGTCTAATGATGCATGAAGACATGAATGAGCATTGGGTTGTTTGAGTGTTGATTAGATACTAGACAAACCACATGTAAGTTATATTTTCTATAATTATGTCCTTGCTACAATCCCTGCCATGATAATGAGATCTGCCCTGTACACAGCCACCCTTTTTGATCCCAGCTCAAGAAAACATATGTAGCAAGAAAATTAGCAGATGGTAGCTTGTTCTCCTCGGAAAAAACATCCCTTCCCTGATCCTGCAGATTCTCCCCAGGAGACGAGCCTTGAATTCCAGGTCTTTTATTTCAGTAAGAAATACAAACCACCATTCAATTGGGGCTCAACTGGGTTTTCCTTGTTGCTTTATTACAAGGCATTACAAGGCAATGAATGACAAAGAAAAGATGCTGAGGGTGTGACTGGAGTGACAGTGGACATAGACAGCTGTTGAGGCTCAGGGGTCTGTAGGAGGCTCCTGGCCTACTCACTAGTTAATGTAACTCACCTACATTTCTAGGATAGCTGTTGTATCACTCAGTGTATTGGAGTTTACAGGACAGTCTTTGATGCTAAGAGCTGCCATATGTGTGGATCATTTCTCTTTTTATATTTCCTTTTGTACATTTGTTTAAATGCTTTATGAGTAAACTGCACAGAATTACCAATGCTAAAGAATTCTCCTTTTAACACATATTTATTCTTTTCCTTATGCTTTCTTCTCATCCATTCACTCTACATCTGTTTCCTTGAGGATGAGTTGTGTGGTTTCTAGACTGCCATAGGAATGTGAGAGAGTTGACTACAGAGAGAGGCAATACAGCTATTTCATTTATGCACACATAGAAACAACAACTTGCTTGATGTAGCCAAAAACATGCAGATGGAAGTAAGTAAAGGAAAAGAGGATGTGGGTGTGAGTGTAAGGGGAGAAAACATAGAGGAAATGAGGAAGCAGAAAAAAGTGGCAGGGAGGCAGGGACAGTTGGGAGAAAAAAAAAGAAGTGAAGAGACATGCCATTAGGAGGGACCAGAAAGGGTCATCAGGAGCGACATGCAGAAAAGAGAGAAATAAGTAGGGATGAATGGTTCATAGATTTCCTTGAATAAGTTTTATTCTGTCTTATTTTTCAAAAAATATCTTCTGCAATAAAGTGCCCATTACTGTTTCAAATTATATATTCTCCACTGATTTGCTCAAAAATACAAAGGAAATTGTGTGACTCCAATGCTGCAACTAGAGGACTACCTAGAGGACAATCTGGTGGAGGCTTTTCTTTCAACTCAGGTTTTCAGTTCCCAGATGATCTCAGCTTTAGCTGCATTGATGCAATGCTAGCCACCACACAAATGTCCGGACTTGCACAATCATTGTAACATGACCAGCAACTTAGTGTTCATGACAGAAGTAAATACCCCACTGAATGCACACAAGTACAAGGATTTACCTATCAAATAGAAGATAACTATGAGAATTGTGCATCTTTATCCAAAAGGCACTCCCTTTGAAAGTGAATTTTCTTAGTAACTTCCTTCTAGAGAGTTGGATGGAAAAGGGAATCTCCCAACAGAGCACAAAATGTGAACACTAGCTATTGCTTAGTTAACCAAACACGAAACTTCTTGAGTAAGAGGTCTAACACAAAGTTCCATATGTTAGAAAAACATGGAATTTTTCTTGTGCTTTTGTAACAGTGTGAGAGAACAATGAAAAACCAGGCAAACCCAAGATGAGACACATTGAACATAATGTGTGAAAAATATTCTCGACAACCGGGACAACATGGACAAGGGGATCACATCACTCCTAGTAGTGGGTGTCAATCAGAAGTTGCACAGGAAGGTGGGATTCCCAATGATAAGACCTGTCTTCATTCATGCCACTCACAGTACAGAGTAGGCACAGAGGAACTAGACACAAAGCATGCAGAGTGTCCAGTGTGAAAGGAGTTGTGGATGTTCTCTGGGTCCTTACAGAACAGGTTGTTTAGCAATTATTTTCTTCCCTTCCTGGTGATTTCCATCAAAAAGCATGGCGGGAAGCCCGCAATGCATTGTACTCTAAGTGATCTTCCCCACATATAAAACACTTCCAGTTGTTGAAATCTGTCGAGCTCTCCACTGCTTGTCATCACGTAGGATACTCTGTCATTTTATTACTTCAGTTAACACAATGCTCAAGCATTCTGCATGCTACTGCATTTTGTGATGTGGTATGAAAAGCTGATCCTCCATTCCTACCAATAGAATAATCATAATTAGGGAGATGCTTTCATAATGTGCCTCAACTTGTAAGGACAAAAGGAGAGAAACATAAAATTACAAAGAAAAAGACAGCACAAATTGAAAACAGCAGGTAATGAGTCTGGTCCCCAGGTGTGGTGGCCCTGATTTGGCTGGTGAATACCCTGAGATCACTGACATTTCACCAACATCCGTGCCTTTGGTCTCCTCTCAGATAAATATTTAATATCGCACACAGAATGCTTGTGGGTTATATGAAATATCATATGTTGTAAATGTTTGTGAGTTGCTTCCTCACAAATTGGAATTCCTTGTCAGCCATGAGAATAAGCTTAATTAAATGGCAAAATAAAGGACTTTAAGTATATCCTTATTCTTTACTTCACATCAGCAAGAGACTAAAGTTCATCATGTGATTAAACTGCATCCTAAACACAGTACTTGAATTTATAGGATTTGAACCCTATTGTCTCTGCACAGCAAGAGTAGAGATCTATGTATTTTACATAAGCTTGCACAGTACAAATTATACAGTCTCCTCTTTATAAGAAACTGGAAATACAGGCAAAAGAAGGAAATTGTTCCTGATTATTTTGTCACCAGCTCCTCTGATAAGCACAAGAAAATATCAGTCACCTGAGGGAAGAGTGTAAACCTTGCCCTGAGCCTCCTTTTATCCTCTCATGATCCTCCCCTAATGAAAAGCAGCCTCAGGTTCAGGCTGAAAGCCCAGGACTACCTGAGCAACCCTATATCATTCTCACTGGCGCCTCCAGCAAAGCATGGCTGTCCTGGTGCTGCTTCTCTGCCTGGTGACTTTTCCAAGCTGTAAGTGTGCAGGATTTCAAGAAAGGTAACCAGGAGTGCCATTAGGGGTGATGTTGTCTGTTCCCAGGTGTCCTGTCCCAGGTGCAGCTAGAGGAGACAGGACCTGGACAGTTGCAGCCCTCACAGGGATTGCCCCAGCAGGGAGCACTGAGGAGCAACAAAGTCCTCAGGACCTTGAAAGTATTGAACTATGCTGCAAGCACATGTGATTAGTTGTCAGAACCTGTGAACTCTGTTCTACACAGGGAAATCTCTATTGGCCATTCCCCATGGCCTGCACTATTTAACTTCCTATAAATTCACAAACTGGAATGAATGATTTCTTTTTCACGAATTGTCTGAGCTATCTATATGCTTCTTATCGTTCAGACATATCACCATATAGTTTTATGTTCTTAATTATATTTTTTTGCTCAATCCCTCAGGATTTTTACTAGATAGCTCATACTTAAAAATCAACACAATACTGTTTTGTGTATCTCCACGTAGCCTTTGACTTACTAGTAACATCTGGCATATTACTCCTCTGGTGGATGCCGGCATCTCTCAATCCTGCCTTCTTTCTTCTGTATTCAGGTTTGTTTTCCTGCCTAGCTATATTCTGCACTGACAAGACCAAGGCAGATTTATTCATCAATCAATAAAAGCAAAACATATCCACAGCATACAGAAGGACATTCGACATTATTTCCCTTTTCCTGACTAGTTAAAAAGGGAGGTTTTAACATTGTAAAAAAGCATATAAGAAAACTCCTATGAAGCAAGAATTACAGTTACAATAGTTAGTCTATTAGTTTATGGCAAAGTTACAGAAAATATTCTATTCTATCCTCTCTTAGTGAGTCTAAAGTTTCATATCTAATTTACCTTTTACCATAAAAAAGAAAAATATAATTATAACTAGTCTTCAGCTCCATCAAAAAACCTAGTACGTTTTGATATTACCTGAGTAAACAGGAAGTGCATGACAAGCAACTTCCAGAAATCAAGAAATGGCAGGGATATTTGGCTGCCTAAACAATTCCCAAAGTTCTTCTGTAATGTTGGGGCATCCATCTTCATCCTAAGTGCCTGGAAAATCTGGCAGAATTTTCATAGAAGCATGAAATTTGAAACTCTCTTGTATTTATTATTTGTTAGTTATCTTCCTCTGTGTACTGCAGAATATCTGGCAGACCCTTCTGAGAAACAGCAACCCTGAAGGACTGTCCCATCGTGTTTTGGCAAGTTCAGCAGTTATTCTCTGCTGGGGTCCTGCATGCCCAGTTTATATAGCATGCTGTCAAGCAAACCAGGCAAGAACAGTTTCTTGCCAAATGGTTAGCCTTATACATTGAAAGAAAACTCCATACAGAGCTGCTTCAGTGCCCATCAGAGGGCCTGATCAGTCCTAAGCTGTTTCCCCAGCTGTCAGATTTCAGTCTGTGAGCTCTCACTTGCTCAGCTCATCTGCTTTATTTGGTTCCCCCAGAAGAGTCTTGATTCTTTGCTCATCACTCCTCCCTCTCTAAAACTGAATTCCCGGAGTATGTCTCAGTACTTAGTTTGGGTGTCTGCTTCTGCTTTCAACAACTGCTAGATGAAGGCTCTAGAGTGGCAATTAAGGTAGTCATCAATCTCACCATAGGGGAAGGGCATCAAAGTCAGCCTCTCCACTAATGCCTAGATTCTTAGTTGGGATCATCTTTGTGGATCTCTGAACATTCCCCTACAGTCATATTTCACTTTAATCCTATACTGCTCCCCCTGTTAATATTTTTCTCTTCTTGCAGTATTCTCTTCCTCCTCCCCTAAGTCTTCCTGATAGCTCTTGCTCTCCTCCTCTGTACTTTACTCCCCTTCTCTTGTACTTAACTCCTTCCTCTCTACACCCATGCCCACAATTTGCTCAGGAGTTTTTGTCTTCTTCCCGTTTTCCTTGTTTCCTAGATTCTCTGGTAGTATGCATTGTAGGCTGGTAGTTCTTTGCTCTATGTAATAATATGCATATGTGAGTGAGTGTTATGTGTCTATTTGTAAAATAAAGCTTGTAAAAGATGGAAGTAAGTAAGGGAGGAAAAAAGAAGGAAGGAAAGAGGGAAGGAAGGAGGAAGGGTGGAAGGGGGGAAATCTTGCTTCCTTAATTTGAGAAACAAAGAGAGGTGAAGAAATGATCGAAGAAGCAGTGATTGTCCACAGAAAGACTGACAAGCTTGAGCAAGAGGAAGGGAACTGAGAGAAACAGTCCTAAAAATCTGTGTTTCTCTGGATTTCTAGGATTGACTAAAGGAATTCTCTTCATGGCACAGGTGATATCAGTGACCTATTGCCAGGAATGGAACTTCTCCGTGTCTCTGAGGAGCTCTGGTTCCATGGGAAAGTGGAAGATATGTTCAACACTAACAGTTGCACTGTTGGGAACTGATGAAGGAAAGATTTATACGGGGACAGACTCCATTGTGTATGGATTCAGTCCACATTTAAAGACTCAATTTGTGAGGGAAGGAAGCCACTGCTGGTGAACCAGCTAAGATCCCATCTGTCCTACATTTCCCAGAATCCACCACCTCTCTTAGTCCCACCTGTATTTCTTCTTTATTGACCAACAGTGCTTTATTCGTTAAACAATAAGAGAAACATGTTTATAAAATGACATCTGCCATCATCTCCTTTTATGTCTACAAAAGTAGAAGAGTCTTGCTATATTGGGAGCAAACACCATAATGAGTTTCTATGGCCATAGCACCTTGAATGTGCCAAATCCCTTCTGATCTCAGAATCTAATCAAGGTTGGCCTTAGTTATTAATTGAATAGGAGAATACCTGGTTAATGCCAGTTGCTATAGGCCTCACCTAGAAAAGTATCTCTATATGTTCAAATGATACCATGTCACCTAATGAAAACATTACAGGTCATATTAAAAACAGACTACTTGCAAACTTTAAGTAACTTTCACAAATTAATGGATATATTGTTCCTTTTTACAATTGTCTACAGGATATCCTGACCCCCTCGGGTACTTAAGCGCAGTTGTGACCCTAGTAAATGTTGACAGCTCACAAAAGCTGCTATAAAAAGATGATGACTCAAGTGTAACATGCAATTTGCATGCCCATGATGCTTTGAAAACATAAATTATAAAAAATAAGGAGAGGTAAAATGTGCCCACAATCTTCACATTATGCATTAAACCATGAATTCTTTACTCTAAAATTATTGAATGTGAATGACCATGAGTGACTTTTGCTCAAGTCTAATGGAAATATTCATGCACTAGACTATAGAAACTACCTGATCCTGTACTAATATAGGGTCAAGGGCATGTCTATGTTGTCTCATAGGAGGAAACTGGGCCCAGTGGCTGCCAGACCATTTGGTGAGAGGCGGGAGCAGAGAAAAACTGGACCTGAAACAAGAGGAGCCTGGTCCTTGCAAAAAAGGGACAGAATTTACATAGTTATATTGTTTAAAAAATGATATATGGAGGTATTGTGGACATATAGTAATATCAGCTACTATGTGTTTTGTTGAGATTTCATGTCAGTAAACATCCATGAAACCACTACACTGTAGGACAGAAAGAACTTCCCTAAAGTTTCTGTCAATATGCCCATACATGTTTATTATTAACCACTCTGGTGCATATGTCCTGACAATGTGTATGCTTTGTGAATGAGTTCTTCTTGACTTTCTACCTTGGAAACATTTTTGCTAAATTTTTCTAATGTAAGTACACACTCCAGCTCTCTGTTTTCCATACTAATTGAGTTTTGCTTTCACACTGCCTGGGAAAAATCATAAGTATTGCCATCCTCTGACTATCATGACCCTCATATATTTTGTAATAATTGTACACCATGTGAAGATGTGTGGTTGTGATTGATGTAATCAAAACATCCAACAGTGAGGCAGAAGACACACACAGGCTGGACATTTGAAAGAGAGAAGAGTATAATCGAGGCAGACACAAACCTGATAGAGTGTATAAACACATAGTTGAGTGCAGATCAATAAACTATATGTTACTATAAGTTATAAGAGCTAATTTAAAACAAACAGGCTAAAAGGCCAAGATTTCATAATCAATAATGAATTTTCATGTCATTATTTTTGATCTAGCAACCAAATGAAAATTCTGTTTACTTATGGAATCCAATGTGGATGCACATATTTCCACATCCAAACTGAGAAAGCTTAGAAACTACTCAAATATAGCAACATTGAGGCAAACACATTATCCAGCCCCTCAAGAATCTCAGACATGCCTTGGTGAGATATACACTCCCTGCTGCTGCCTGGGGGCTTGATCCAGCCAGTGCCATGTGCAGACATCACAGCAGGTTTAAGGCATGGTCAGAAAAGGCTGCAGACACAAGTAAAGCAAACCGGTCCAAGAAAACTTTTAAAGAGATTCAGGAATATGCATATATCCAGTCATAGAAAAATAAATAGTTTAAAAACAATAAGCATTATCTTTTAAAAGGAAAGATTAATATAAAAAGTGAGCCTCATTTTCATTGGAAAATCACAGGGTGCCTAGATATTTTATGTTGCTTTGGTGAATTTGAATTTTTTAATGCTAATGTAAAAATCAATAGACACTGAGAGACATCAGATTAGGGATACTGACAAGTTACGCCAAACTACATATTTTTTAAAATTTCATAAAAGAGGAAATCAGAAATATATGTTGTATTGAGAGAGAGGTTATGCCTTTGTTTCCACTGGAAACAAAGCATCTGGTTCTCTTAAAAATTAATGAAGACCAGACTTGATTGGGGTGACCTTCTGAAAATATTAGCTGCATACATGGATAATAACAACAAAATACGCTACAGGACAAGTGACACATGATCCAGCCTCTCAGGGTGCCACTGTTAAAGTTTCCACAAAATTTTGCCTCCAAGAACAATTTCTGAGTTGGTGCTTGGCATGTTCCAGCTTCACAGACTACCCAGCCAAGATTTCAGAAGAGCTCTACAGTGTGCCATCACAAGAGACTAAGCAATGATAAAACAGATAGTTCTCACAGGACTGACAATTATCCTAGTTTTATCAGAGTCCCATAGGGTTGACTACACCCACACACAACAGCAAGCTGACTAGAGAACCCAACATCCATAATCTCAAGAATAGGGTGGGTGGTTTTGGGTCACTTGTTCAGTTACAATCGTTTGTCATCACTTAGGAGGGTTTGTTACAAGCTGCTACTGGTCATTGTAAGTAAAAAGCTTAACAAAGGCAAAAAATTGAGGAGTCTCATACTGAAGGGAAAATGAAGGGATATAGAATAGAAAGGACTGGATTAAAGGGTGGATTGTTGAGTCTACTTTTGAAGTAAAAAACAACTACTAGTCTCAAAATTTTGCATTGGTATGGTTTTTGTATATTGATAAAAATTTAAGATTTTTTGATATAATGTATATGTTTCTACTCTTCTTTAAAGGTATTGTACCACTGAAAGTCCTTTGATAATGCATTTTAAAGATCCAGTCATCGTAAAACTTAATGAAAAGCCTTGGATATGCTAATGGTATACATTTGGGGAATTGAAAACTAGTCTAGCACAACATAAAGACAGCAATTTTTACCTGGTGGAAAGGTGAAGGGGATAGCGAAAGATGATTTAAAAACACCAATGAAGAAAGACACAGAAAAATCAAGTTTGCTACAAACAGGCATTTGTCTCCAAACACAGATCTCTGTGATTTCAAAGTAAACCTGGTATACAGAGGGAATTCCAGGACAGATAAAAGTTACAGAGAGAAACCCTGTCTCAAAATATGTAAAAATAGAAGTCGAAGAAATAGAGTAATAAAAAAGCCATGTAAAGATGGAAAGCACAGAGAAATTTTGGATACTATACGCGATTCTGTTGTCTTTAAATTATTTGATTGCTGAGAAAATAACAATTACGGATAAAAGAAATGCTGCTGGATTAATTCAATTTATATATTTTAAAAATGCTTTGACTCCAAAATTTAAGCCTAAGGACAAGTTACTGGGGAGAAGGATTTATATTTTTGTTTCCAGAGAAAATGAAAAGCTGTGGATCCCTTCCATACTAATGTAGTTTGATCAAGCAAGACCCCCTGAAGCAATGTCTACAGCCAAGATTTGAGCATTTTCTTTGGATCCCCCATGACAGCGTACCCTACCAGTAGGAAGTAGTTTGGAAAGAACAACGTCCAAATTCCCAAATATTGTTTATAAATGCTTGTTTACATTTAAGTGGGTTTGGTTATAAATGGTTAATGACCACAACCAATCTTTTTAAAGGTAAAAAGGGAATTATGGTATAGATATGAATGCTTTGTTTTGGAATGGATTTTCATTTATTGATACAATTTAAGGTCAATTTTGTGATATGTATATTTCTCCTCTTGTTTAGGTATTATGTTTATATAGCTCACTGAAAAATGTAATGTATAATTTAGTACAGATTAGAGAGTTAACTGTGATAGTCAAAGCTTGGAGTTAAGTTAGTTAGGATTTCTAGGTATATAGAGATGTATTTGAGATGGATAGGCATTCTTCAAATCTTTCAAAGACCTGCAGAATTTGGCATTTGAAATGGTTTAGGGATTTTCTTGTCAGTGATACATAACTCCTCGTGGCAACACCACTTGCATCAGAAAGGAAGATGGACATTGAAGAAACACATTATGGAGTTTGCTTCTATTATGGCAAGACTAGCCATTTGGACAAGGTACTGCTCTTCTAGACTGTTTGACTTTATGCTGTAGAAACTGAACATTGAGGACCCACAAAATGGTGACTGCTGATGCAAGATGGATATTGCTACAGGATTCCTGCTTCATGGAAGAGGCTGCCTGCCAGACAGTTTACAGGACACATAGAAAAATGACTGACAAACTATCAATACAGGTGGACAGTTTAAAGTTTCCTGCTTTGTTGAGGAGTCTGGACACACACTATGGCCTATGGGCTGAAGATGGAACATTACAGAAGAACTTCGGGTGACTGACCAGACAATGAGTTGTCTCTGTCATTTCTAGAGTTTATATATTATCCTTCTGTGATCTTTGAAGGAGTTGAAAACAGATAGTTTTGGTTATAGTTTTCCGTAGTTAAGATTAAAGATAAGTTACATATAGGACTTTAGACTCACAAAGATAGGAGAGATGATATTTTCTTTAAGTCTTACAAAATGTTAATGGACTAAATATTGTTTACTGTGATTCTTATTTGATAACTGTTGTATGATATACTTGGCTATGTTAAGGTTAAACCCCTTCTTTTATTTTAGACAGAAAAGAGGAGATGATGGGAGATATTATTTTGTAAATATGTTTTTCATACTGGTTAATTAATAAAGCCCTGTTAGCCAATAGAAAAGGAAGATAGGAGGGACTAAGAAACTAGGAGGAAGGAGGAAGTAGTTGGGAGGATTCAGTAGACCGGAGAGGAATCAAGATGCTGGGGCCGCCACTCTCCGGCAAGATGAGCCATGTGGAAATACTTAGAATAGTAGAAATGGGTTAATAATTAAGACAGAGCTAGCCCATAAAAAATAATGGCAACTGGCCAACAGGATTGTATCAAATACAGAGTCTCTGCGTGTTATTTGGGGCCAGCTTGACAGACTGGCGACGGGCGGGCTGGCGGGCTGGCAGAAAACATACATGTTACATGGAAGTGACATGAGAGAAGGAGGGGACAAAATAAGTCATCAGAAGTGAGAGGTTGAGATGAGAGGTTCGTAAGAAGGAGTTCTTCATAGATTCTTTTGGATAAGCTTTATACTGTCTTAGTTTTCCTAAAATATCTACTTCTGTAGGAAATGTCCCTTTCCTAATTCCAAAAAAAAAGTATTCTCCAGTATTTTCGTCAAAAATATACAGGATCTTGACCTGATGCTTGTGTGTGAATATCTGTGTCCGGTTTAATCAAATAGTGGATGAAGTCTCTATGATGATAGTTGGGGTAGTCATCAATCTGATTACAGAATGAGCCCTGTTTCAGCTCTGGGCCGAACTCCAGGAATACAGTTGAAGAGAGAGATAAGGGAATATATGAGCAAGGGGGGTCAAGATCATGATGGAGAAATCTACAGAGACAGCTGAAACAAACTAGGGGATCTCATGAATTCTAGTATGATAGCTGTGGAGCCACCATAGGACAGAAGCAGCTCCTCTCTGTGCGAGAGAGTTGTGAAGCTTGAAATAGCTAAGGGCAACCTAGCCATCGTATCAGGGTCTTCCCTGGGACATGAGCGAGCTAGTGGGGGCCTATTCCCTAGGAGGGGTGCCATGCTCATCCTTATCACAGTGGGGAGGGGCTTGGACCAGTCCCAATTTTCTGTGCAGACTTTGGGATGTTGCTGATGCTGCCCTTACCAGTTGGAAGGAGCACCTGGTGTATGGTCTGGGTGGGATAGGTAATGGAGGCAGGAAAGGGGTAGGAGAGTAAACTTTGGTTTCAATGTAAAATGAAGTTTAAATGTAACAGAGCAACATATAAAAAATATGGAAAGGAATTTCCATTTTACAAAATTGTCACTGGAGGCTTTCCCAGACCTTTTTTCCTACTGAGGTTT
Source organism: Cricetiscus sungorus (assembly GCA_030556225.1). Lineage (NCBI taxonomy): Eukaryota > Metazoa > Chordata > Mammalia > Rodentia > Cricetidae > Cricetiscus > Cricetiscus sungorus. Next base: position 23,526 of record JANBXA010000588.1, read on the forward strand.
CCAGTACCCAGAAGATAATAGTGCATGCTACATTGACAGAGTTCTAACCACCATATAAATATACAATGTGTGCTGTATTCTAACATGTCCCATTAATGAGTGTCCATCTGTCCACAAGACATAAGTAAATAAATGACAGAGCCAGGTCTAGGTACAAGGGTTTACCCCTAAAACAGAAGATAATTACAAATAATGTGCAGCTCTATCCTCAGGGCATTCCCATCGAGTGTGACTTTTCTAGTGACATCATTCTAGAGAGTTTCCTGGGAGAGGAAACCCATAAGTGTGAGAGCACAATGTACAGGAACACATTATGTCTCAGCCAAAAATTGTTGAGTAGGTGATCTTATAGCACTTCCCAAAAGATAGGGTGAATAATACTGACTTATCTCTGTGATCTTCTTTCCTAAGGTTTTATAACCACAAAGAAAACACTCGGACAAAAACAAGATACCACACAATGAGCATAATGTCTGAAAAAATATCCTATAACCCTCAGAGGAACATGAACAAGGGGGACACAGCATGCATGGGTGGAGTGTGTCCGTCAGAAACTGCACAAGATAGCTGTCACTCCAATGTTAAGATCTTTCTACACCACGGCCACTCACACTGCAGAGGGTGCACAGAGGAATAACAGACAGGATAGATGGGGTTCTGATTGAGAAATAGGTGGAGGATGTTCCCAGAAACTTACTCAACAGGATGTTTTGAGTTATTCTCTTCCCTTCCATGGTGATTTGCATCATCAAGGCATGGAGGAAAGCCCACAATTCCTTGTTCTCCATGGTGATCTTCACCACAGAGAAAACAGTTCCCATGTTCAAGCCTGCCCTGCTCTACACATCCTGTCATCACTTAGGGTTCTCTGACATTTTATTGCTTCAGTTAAAATAACCCTCACGCCTGGCTGCATTCTACTGCTTTGCGTGGTGTGTTCATTATGAAAAACTGACCTTCCCACACATCGCCAATATAATAATCATATTTATGAGCGTGGTTTTGCAATGTGTTCCAAGCAGTATTGAGACAAAGAGAGAAATATAAAGGTATGCAGAGGCAGACAATGAGGACGCTCTAAGACTGATCTCCAGGAATGTTATATTTGAGTGGGTAGACGAATCTCAGTCTACTGAAATGGTTGCACAATCAATCCCTTGGGTGTCCTTTCAGATAAGCATTTGAAATTACATGCACTAAATGAGTTGCTTCCTCAAAAGTTCAATGAAGGTGAGTGAAAGGGAAAAGGCTGACTCCAGTGACACAAAGGAAAGGATTTAAGTAGTTCCTTACTCTGTATTTCACACATAAGAGACCAGAAGGCTTACTACACGCTTATGACAAAATGTCATCCAAACACTCTGCTGGAACTTACAGTAACTTACACTACATTGGGGATGTGGTTGTCTCTTTGCCTACCGAGCATGATGTGGACTAATTTAAAGTTCTGAATTCAAGCCCTGCACACTATGGATCATATATTTTTCACTTTAATTGTAACTGAAAATGCGGACATCATCAGAAATTGTTCCTGACTATTGTGTCACCAGCTCCTCTGGGAAGCAGAAGGCAAATATCAGTCACCTGAGGGAAGAGTGTAAACCTTGCCCTGTGCTTCCTTTTATCCTCTCAGGATCCTCCCCCAATGCAAAGCAGCTTCAGGCTCAGGATGAAAGCCCAGGCCTAGCTGAGCATCCCCATCTTCTTCTCACAGAAGCCTCAAGCAGAGTATGGCTGTCCTGGTGCTGCTCCTCTGCCTGGCTACCTTTCCAAGCTGTAAGTGTGCAGGGTTTCAGGTTAGGGACCCAGGAGTATCTTTATGGGATGTGTAACTGATGGTGATGTTTTCTGTCCCCAGGTGTCCTGTCCCAGGTGCAGCTGAAGGAGTCAGGTCCTGCCCTGGTGCAGCCCTCACAGACCCTGTCTCTCATCTGCACTGTCTCTGGGTTCTCATTAACCAGCTATGGTGTACACTGGGTCCGCCAGCCTCCAGGAAAGGATTTGCAATGGATGGGAGTAATATGGAGTGGTGGAAGCACAGAGTATAACTCAGCTCTCCAATCCCGAATCAGCATCACCAGAGACACCTCCAAGAGTCAAGTGTTCCTAAAATTGAACAATCTGCAAACCGAGGACACAGCCATGTATTACTGTGCCAGACAGACACACAAGGAGGAAACTCCAGTGTGAGCCTGCACAGAAACCTCCCTGCGGGGACGCTCAGGACCAGCAGGTGGCGCATGGAAACAGTAGTGACTCAAGGGTTGGTATGGGATTTCTTCAGAAGCTAGAAAGATCTGGGTTATGATGCATGAACACATATTTTAATGTCAGAACTTGTTATTTCTTATTCCAATCAATTATATCCTCTAGAGGCACCTCTACTGTCATATTCTACTCAAGGTTTTTCCCACAAGTACTCTAAAATATCCAATTGCTTCTTGTTATCCCATTGAAGGGCATATATTTTTATAAATTCCATATATGTAACACACACACACACACACACACACACACACACACTTCCTTATATATTCAGATATCTCAATAGGAGTCAACAATTCTTTCATTTGTTGATGGTTAAGTTCAGTAATCTGGGAATTTTGAAAAATTTGTATTTCATCCTGTTTATTTTTCTACTTTTGATAGAGAAATCACAACATCGCTAATTTAATGTCATTTTTCCCAAGACACCAAGGAAACAGAAATACCCATGGTTTCCTTCATCTACACCAAGAGGATCCCATAAAAGGATAGAATTCAATATCACATTTGACATATTTCATTTTTCATGTTTGTATGTTGGTAAAAATAGGTTTCAACAGAATCACTTTGAAATTTTCCAAAACATATTGAATGACCAGATTTTATTTGTAATAAACTCATAAAAATATAATATTTTCATAAATGTAGACCAGTATAGGTTGCTAGTAACAGCAGTCAACTACCAGAAACTATGTGGGATAACCCCTGTCATGGAACTTCACACATTAATCTTTACATATTACACTGTCCAAATCTGGGACACCCTACCATAATTTTACTTTTGAAGGCTTCCATTTATTAGACTACACTTCCTAAGAGGTCATTTGTTCTCTTGGTGCCTGGAAGTCATTTAGAAAATGCCCACCAGGTTCATCCAGCTTGATGTGATATGTAGATTCTTGAGAACAAAGCTACAGTAAACTTGAGAAGAAAGTTTAGATTGCTCACCCAGTGCTAGAGACACAACTGGGGATGTACATGAATTTCCTGACACTCTCAATTAGAAGTTCCTAATCACCTATAAGAATAGAGGAACACCTGCCCTCAATCTGTCAACATGAGCTCTCAGCTATGCATGTAGAAACATATACTCATATCTAAAAATGTAGTATTTCTGAAATTATTTTTATCATCAAGTACTGGGTGGTATTGTAACTTAAGAGTTCTTGTGTAGTATAAAAAATTTTTTGATTCAAGTGTTAATATTTGATCATTTTGACAAATAAGTAATGTGTTTTTATCATCACTATTTCCTATTAAAGGTTATTAACAGGTTACTCCCTATTAAAAAGCATCTAAGAGATCTGTATCATTTTCTGTCTCAAGAACGACCCAAGTTTGTCATTTATCTAAGGCAGCAGGGTTCATGGATGTCACAGGGAACACAGAGTAGAGATGATGTCCTCATGAACTGACATCTTCTTGTAAACCATCCTCTGATAGGGCTCCTTCATCTTGACTAATCCATTTAGGTGGAAAAGTTTTTATAAAAACAAATATCTATATCACCAGTCAAACAGATATTAAAGCCAAAATGATAAATATACATTGGAGCCAAGAGAAATAATATTATTTATCAAAAAAAGAATGGATACAAGGGTTTGGAAGGAGGGGCAACAGGATCGGGTAGTAGTAGGGGCCAGAAGGGTCATCAGGAGGGGAAGGAAAAGAGTATAGTGGGGTGAATCAATATAATCACAGTTCTTTATAAACTAGCAGGATATTTTGTTTTTAATTAGACAGAATGACATATAACAAAAAATACTTTGAGTGACATAGGATGTTAATATACATATATTTTTATCCTTGTATGTATGTCTTTGTGTATTATGGCTTTGTTGTTGTATCTCTGTCTGGGTGTCAATGTCTGGGTGTTGTTCTCTTTGCTTGAGAGATGCATATTTTTGTTCTAATATAAATAGTTTATACTAAATACATTACCTCAGCATCCTCGGATCCCTAACACAAGCTCTGAGTCAGGTGCTCAGGAAGGCTGGGAATAGGAGGTGGACATTAGGGACTGTGTCTCTTTTCCCCGGAGCAGGCTTCTATGGAGAGGCCAGCCTCCCCTCCTGTCTAAGATCACAGTGACTCCCAGGAAGCCAGTGGCTCAGAACACAGCTCAGCATCCTTACCAGCATCATTTCAAAGTATGGCAGACACTCTGCTGCACATCCCAACAATTCAGATTTATATTAAGCTCATCATTCAGGTGTGTGGTGTTGAGCATCAATAATGAAATTTCTGCATGTGCTGTGGATCATGCTCACATTAGACCTGATGATGTCATCATATCATGCAGTTCAGACTCTGGATAGGAACCTGATGGGAGATGTTATTCTGTAAATATGTTTCTCATACTGGTTAATGAATAATGCTCTGTTGGCCAACAGGAAAGCAAGATGGACAGGGCTAGAAGACTAGGAGGAAGAGGAAGTAGTTAGGAGAATCAGCATGGAGAACTTAGAGACAACAGCATGCTGGCCCACTCTCAGATAAGATTACCAAGTGGAAATACTTAGATAAGTAGAAATGGGTTAATCATTAGGACAGAGCTAGCCAGTAAGAAACTAGTACCTGGCCAACAGTATTATATCAAATAGAGACACTCAGTGTGTTATTGGGGGTTGGCCCAGCAGTGGGACAAGACAGACAGTGGAGAAAACATACTCATTACATGAGCCACCAGCTAGGGAAGCAGTGTCTTCCTCCTTCTCTCCTTCCTCCTCCCTTTTCATTGCATTGTCTGGTTTAATTTTTTCTTTCCCTATGTTCTTGACATTAATGCTTAAAACACTGATCTTTTACACTTTGTCTGCTGTGTCACAATCAGTCATAAGTGGTGGGAATCAAGAAGAGGAAATATTGGAGGCTTGTGTTTGTTTTAAGTACATATAACCCAAAGGTGTGACTAAAGTATTGTTTTCTGTAGGAAAAAAGTGATTTTTTAAAAGATTGAGATAAACAAGACACAGAAAGATAAACATTGTATACTTATTCATAAGTGGATATTAGATATAGACAAAGGATGACCAGCATACAATTCACAAATTTAGAATGCTAGGTAACATGTAGGAACCTAAGAGAAACGTACGTAGTCTCACTGAGAAGGGGAAAGTGACAAGACACCCTGAGCAAATTGTGACCATGGTGGAATGGAGCAGGAGGTCAGAGAAAGAGAAGGGAGGAAGGTGAGGGGGAGGAGAACATGAGGGAGCAGGAAGATTGAGTCAGGGGAATAATAGATAAGAATAAGAAAAGAGGCGCCATAATAGAGGGAGCCATCATAGGCTTAAAGAAAAATCTCACACAAGGGCATTTATTGGCTTTTAAACAAATTATTGCCAATATGAAAATTAATGTTGTGAATTCGATCTCTTAAACGCCTTTAAGACTATGCATGTTATTTAGTTGCACAACTTTGGAGAGTGGAATGATGAAAAGATGAAGGAAAGAAATTAGGATCAGATGAATTTTTTTAATATGGTACTTTCTTTTTTATTAATAATATAATTTAAAAATTTTACATGTCAATCCCAGTCTTCTCTCCCTCCCTTTTACCCTCTTTCCCCTCCGACATTCACCCTGGCCAACCTCCCCTCCCACCCCCCCACCCCCACTCCACATATAGGGCTATGCTGTCCAGGTGGGGTCATGTGACTTGACGGGATCAAACTATTGTATACATAATGAAATATATTCCAATTAATTAATTTTTATTTAAATAATTTTTATTTTTATTTTAACATTTCTATATGTGATTGTTAAGAATGGATGTTTCACACATTTAATTTAGTCACTAGGGAGACAAAATGACAAGGAGTTCTCTCACACTTCTGTTTCAGATTGGTCTACATAGTAAGTACAGGGCAAGCACAGTGACCCTGTAAAACAAAAGGAAGAAAGAATGACATTACATCATTTGTTAATAGCTGTTACTGCATGTTAATCTGATGATGATGATAATGATGATGATGATTATAATGTGTGTATGTGTGTGTGTGTGTGTGTGTGTGTGTGATGATAACATACCCCACTATGTACTCACATCCATGAGTCCAGCAGACATAAAAAAGCAAGTGGTTGATCAAACACTGATGGATAAGAATCCACCTATCAAACAGAAGATAATTATAAACATGTTTGCCTTTATTATGAACTCTTTTCCTTTGAAACTAAATTATTCTCAGTGACTTCCTTCAGGGTATTCATGGAAAAGGGAAACTCAAGAACAAGAGAATAAGGAATATACATACAAACTAATTCTAGAGTAACCGAAGTACTTGAATGAGCAGACTCCTGGCAAGTTCTCCAATATAGTATGAGTTTTGTGGATTATTTTTGAAATACTCCTTCTCAAAGTTTGGTTACCACAATGAAAATATCAGATAATCCCTATATGAGACATATGAGAATAATGTCTGAGAAATATTTGGTGTGGAATATATTTAGCTTACACAGGATGGCTGGCTCTCTAGTGCTCAGACCAGTCTGTATTTGTGTGACTTAGATTACAAAGAATACACACAGAGAAATAAAGGACATAAGATGTGAGGTCTCGACAACCAAGGAGCAGACACATGTTCTCTGAGTGCTGACTGGACAGGTTAGCTCAAGCTTTGCTCTTACTTCCCCTGTCCTTTACTTTACCAAAGCATGGAGGAAATTCTACTTCTCTATGGGGATCAACACCTCATTGTGCAGCGTTTCCCATGCCCATGTCTGCCCTCTTCTCTGCCTCCTGTGATGACCTCATATTCTTAACTTAATTCCGATGTTAAATAACAACTCACAAGAGTAGCTTCATACTAGTCTGTTTTATGAAGTCCTATTAAAACAGACATTCATAGCCCTTACCAATGCAGTAATCCACATTTAGGAATCTGGGATTTGCTGTGTTACAAGCTAAAGTGACTGAGATAAAAAGTCCATAGAGAAAGGCAGACTGACACAAATTAAGTTATAGTCAATCTAATCCCCGAGGCATGGTGTTCCGGAATGAGAAGGTGAATAGCCTGCACCAAGTGAGGCAGGAACCTTATCAGTCTCCTGGGTCTCCTCGCAGGTAAGACATTAAATCACATGTAATAATGTTAGTGATGCTTTCTCACAAGTTATTTTCTAGATGGTCGATGGGAATAAGATGACTCCACTGATAAAAAAAATGAATAAATAAATAGCTACAAGAACAGAACGTCTGTTCACAAAGAAGCTCACCTCCACCCTAAATCAACTTCTGAAATCAATGGAATATGAAAATTCATACAGAACCAGAGAAATGTTCCTGAGTTTTTAAACCGTTAAGGAGCAGTTCCGCTCAGAAGCACAAGGCAAACCAGTCACCTGAGAGAAGATAGTAAACATTTCTCTGTGCCTCCTTTTATCCTCTCTGGGTCCAACCCACAATGCAAAGCAGCCTCAGCCTCAGGCTGAAAGCCCAGGCCTAGCTGAGCAGCCCCATCTCCTTCTCCCTGGGGCCTCCAGCAAAGCATGGCTGTCCTGGTGCTGCTCCTCTTCCTGGTGACCTTTCCAACCTGTAAGTGTGCAGGGTTTCAGGAGAGGTAACCGGGCATGTCATTATGGGATGTATGACTGACGGTGATGCTGTCTGTCCCCAGGTGTGCTGTCCCAGGTGCAGCTGAAGGAGTCTGGACCTGGCCTGTTGCAGCCCTCACAGACACTGTCTGTTACCTGCACTATCTCTGGGTTCTCATTAAGCAGCAATGGTGTAAACTGGGCACGCCAGCCTCCAGGAAAGGGTCTAGAGTGGATAGGAGTAATATGGAATACTGGAGGGACAAAATATAGTTCAGCTCTCCAATCCCGAGTCAGCATCAGCAGGGACACCTCCAAGAGTCAAGTTTTCTTAAAACTGAACAATCTGCAAAGTGAGGACACAGCCATGTATTACTGTGCCAGATACACAGTGAGGGAACTCCAGTGTGAGCCTGCACAGAAACCTCCCTGCAAGGACTCTCAGGACCAGCAGGGGGCAGTGAGACACAGCAGCGTCTTCGAGACCTTGAAAGTTTTGGACTATGCAGCATGAGCATGTGATATATTGTTAGGACCTGTGGGGTCCTTTCTTCAGAGGGAAATCTCTAGTAGCCCTTCCCATGGACATGCATTATTTAACTTCCTACTCATTCACACACAAAAAACAAATGGTTTAATCACAAATTGTCTAAGCTATCTATATGCTTCTTGTTATCAGACATATCAGCATATAGCTTTATGTTTTAATTATAATTTTTGCCCAATGGCTCAGGATTACTACTAGTTAGCTCATACTTATAAATCAACCCATATCTATTCTGTGTATCTCCACGTGGCCATTGAATTACTAGTAATATGTGGCATGTAACTCCTCTGGTGTCTGCTGGCAACTCTCTCAAACCCGCCTTTTGCTCATAACTCCTTCCTCTCTACAACTGAATTCCCAGAATATGGCTCAGTGTTTAGCTTTGGGTGTCTGATTCTGCTTCCTCCAACTGCTGGATGAAGGCTCTAAAGTGGCAATTAAGATAGACTTCAATCTCATTATAAGGGAAGGGCATCAAAGGTGGCCTCTCCACTACTACCTAGATATTTAGTTGGGATAATCTCTTTGGATCCCTGAACATTTCCCTAGAGTCAGATTTCTCTTTAAACCTATACTGGCCCCCTCTGTTAAAATATCTCTCTTTTTCCTCTCTTCTCTTCCTCCCCAGTCTAAGTCTTCCTGATCTCTCATCTTCTACTCCCCTGTACACTTCTCCCCTTCCCAATTGCCTACCTCCTTCCTCTATCCCACCATGCCCACAAATTGCTCAGCAGTTTTTGTCCTCTTACTTTATGGGAAAGGATCGTGAATTTTTCTCATAGGGTTCTCCTTGTATCTTAGTTTCTCTGGTAGTGTGGATTGAAGGCTGGTAGTTCTTTGCTCTATGTATAATATCCATATATGAGTGAGTGATATGTGTCCATTTGTAAAATAAAAACAATAAAGGAAGGAACAAAGGAAGGAAGGAAAGAAGGAAAGAAAGAAGGAAAGAAGAAAAGAAGGAAGGAAGGAAGGAAGGAAGGAAGGAAGGAAGGAAGGAAGGAAGAAAGGAAGGGAAAACCCTTGCTTCTTTAATTTGAGAAACACGGAGAGGAGAGGACATGTTTGGAGAAGCTGTGATTGTCCACAGAAACACTGACAAATGTGAGCAAAAAGAAGGAACAGAGAGGAAAATTCCTAAGAATCTGTGTTCCTCTGGATTTCTAGGAGGTGATTAAAGGAATTCACTTCAATGCACAGGGGCCATCAGTGATCCCATCACAAAGAAACGATCTTCCTAGTGTCTCTGAAGAGCTCAAGTTCCATGAGAAGTGGAAGATGTGTTCATCACAAACAGTTCCACTGTTGGGAACTGATGGAAAAAAAGATTAACATGGGACAGACTCCAGTGTGTGTGGATTTAGTTCACATGTAAAGACTCAATTTGTGAGGGAAGGAAGCCACTTCTGGTATAACAGCTGAGATCATGTCTGTCCTATATTTCCCAGAATCCTAGTCCCAACTGTATTTTTTCTCTATTGCCCAACAGTGCTTTATTCATTACCCAATAAGAGAAACATATTTATAAAATGACATCTCCCATCATCTTCTCTTTTATGTCTACATAAAAAGAAGGGTCTTGCCATTATTGGAAACAAACTCCATATTGAGTTTCTATGGCCATACTACCCTGAATGTGCCAAATCTCTTATGATCTCAGTATCTAATCAGGGTCTGGCCTGGTTATTAATTGAATGGGAGAACACCTGGGAATACCAGTTGCTGTAGGCTCCACCTAGAAAGGTGTCTGTATAGGTTCAAATGAGACCATGTCACCTAATGAAAATGTTATAGGGCATATTAAAAACAGAATACTTACAAACTTCAAATAATTTTCAAAAATTATTGGGAAATTTGACCTTTTCCAAATTTGTCTACAGGACACCTTGACCTCCTCAGTGAGATTCATAAGGGCAATTGTGACCCTACTTAATGTAAACGGCTTACAGAAGCTGATAAAAAAAAATGCTAACTCAAATGGAACATGCCATTGGCATGCCCATGTATCTTTGGAAACATAAATTAAAAAAATAAGGAGAGGTGAGTTGTGCCCATGGGCCCCACATGATTCATTAAACGATGAACTCTTCACTTTAAAAGTTTTGAATGTGGTGCCCATGAAGGATTTTTGCTCAAGTCTAATGGAAACATTCATGCACTATACTATGGAAAGGGCCTGATCCTGTCCTAATATGGGGTCAAGGGCATGTTTGTGTTTTCTCACAGGAAGAAAATAAGGCCCGGTGTAGCATGCATGTTTTCCGCCAGCTGGCCCACTGCCAGTCTGGCGTGCCGGCCCCAAATAACACGCTGATACAATCCTGTTGGCCAGTTAACATTATTGTTTATGGGCTAGCTCTGTCTTAATTATTAACCCATTTCTGCTTATATAAGTATTTCCACGTGGTCATCATATCAGGGAGCGGCGGGCCCGGCTTCTTGCTTCCTCTAGCTCTACATGCTGACTCCTTCTCCCTACTTCCTCTTTCCTCCTTGTCTCCTAGCCCCACCTATCTTGCTTTCTCATTGGCCCAACAGTGCTTTATTAATTAACCAGTATGAGAAACATATTTACAGAATAACATCTCCCATCAGTCCGGTGGCTGCCAGACACACTTTGTGAGATGCCTGGAGTAGAGGAAAACTGGACTTGAGACCATAGGAGTCTGTCCAAGACAGTTTGAGTGGCATCTGCTGAACCTGTGTTTCTGAACCCCTGATGTCATCAACTCTACTGTCTGAAAAGGAAAAGAAACAATCAGTTCTAGAATTCCAGAAGTAAATGAGATTTGAGATTTCCAGTTAGGTTCAAGATTTCCAGTTTCTCAACAAGCCTGCTGTGTTGACTTCTTAAACACAAGAGTTTTCATCCTGGAATCCAGACAAGGACCGAAACTTTAACAATTAGCTACAACTCATCTTGGAATACAGAACCCTGCGGCTGAGGGCCCAGAATGGCGGGTTGGCGGCCTGGCGGAAACATACATGCTACAGATGGCGCCCAACGTGGCTATAAGAACTTAAACTTAAAACTAATAAGAGCTTAAGAAATGTTTTAGAAACAAAGGAACAGAGACTAGCAAGACTTCTTAGTAGCAGCATTTTCTCGGTTGGATTTGTTTTGCTGTAGACAGAGATTTGCACGGCTCCTTTAAGAGAGGTTTCCAAAATTAGCATAAGGGGCAAAAAAGCCGCCTTGCCAAAAGAGCTCTGCTAACAATTCATTGGTGTGTAGGAGAGCTGCAATGAAGGTTTACACTGTGTTTTAAAATATACGCTGGCTTGGGAGAGAAAAAGAAACAGGATACAATGGTTTAAAAAAAAAGTTAATAAAATGGATTGGTATGATGGTGCATGCCATTAATCCCAGCACTCGGCAGACAGAGGCAAGCAGATCTCTGTGATTTCAAAGCAAACCTGGTATGCAATGAATTCCAGGACAGATAAAAGTTACACAGAGAAACCTTGTCTCAAAATATGTAAAAATAAAAGTAGAATAAATAAAATAATATAAAAGCCACGTAAAGATGGAAAGCACAGAAAAATTTTGGATATTATACACGCTTCTGTTGTCTTTAAATTATTTGATGACATGTAGCCCCGGAGGGAGGAGGACGCCAGCCGCCGGCTCCCCGATAAGACAACCACGTGGAAATACTTAGCTAAGTAGAAATGGGTTAATAATTAAGGCAGAGCTAGCTCATAAACAATAATGGTAACTGGCCAACAGGATTGTATCAAATACAGAGTTTCTGAGTGTTATTTGGGGCTGATGCGGCTGAGGGCCCAGACTGGCGGGTTGGTGGCCTGGCGGAAACATACATGCTACAGAACCCCTTTTGACATATTTACTCTTTGGGGAAAAAAGGACACATCTAGGACAACTGAACACTCTTCAGTATTTGAGTAGGATGGGACAAATGGTTTACAATTTACTACTCAAGGACTGTAGTATCTCAAAATTATCTTTGGAAATTACCAGCATCAGTGCATTTAGACTTTAGAGAAGAAAAACAAATGATTCAGAATTGTGTAGTTATTCTTTTAAACATTTTTATTATACATATCGATCCCAGTTCCCTTTCGCTCCCTCCCTCCATACCTCCCTCCCTCCCTGCCCTCCTCCCTTCCCACATCACATGCACCATGACCACCCTCCCTCCCATCCCCACCCAAATCCAAATGTAGGGCAATGCCATTCAAGAGAGGTCATCTAAATCTGTCAAATCATTTGAGGTAGACTAGGACTTCTCTACTTTCTCTAGATTAAGGGAGTTTCCATCCATGGGGGATGTGCCCGCAATGTCCTTATGTGCACCAGGAATACTTTCTGGTTCCACTGTCTCAGGTCCCTTGGACTGCTCAGGCCTACTAGCTGAGACCCATATTCACTGGGTCTGAGTCAGTCCCATGCTGGATTCCCAGCTATCAGTCTTGGGGCTGGTTAGCTCCTCCTTGTTCAGGTCAGCTGTCTCTATGTGTTTCTGCAACCTGGTATTGTCCTCTCTCTCTCTGCATCTGGATTCTAGTTCAACTCACTTGTGGGTGTTTGCTTCTGTTTCCAACAGGTACTAGATGAGGGCTCCATGATGGTGGATAAGCTAGTTGTTGATCTCATTATCAGTGAAGGGTATTTATGGTAGCCTTTCCAATGTTGCTCAAATTGTTAGCTGGAGTCAGTCATGTAGGTCTTTAGACATTTCTTTAAGTTCAGTTTTCTCTTCAAACCTATGATGGCTCCCTCTCTTATGTTTTATATATATATATACATCTATCTCTGTCTGTCTCTCGTCTGTCTTATATACCTCCCCTGATTCAATCTTCCTAGACCCACGTGCTTTCTTCTCCTCCCATTCCCTTTCTCCTAGTTCTGTTTCCACTCACTTCCCCTGCCCAATTCCCCATATGCTCTTGAGATCTTGTCCCTTACCCTTTGGGTGAGGTAATATATATGAAACTCTTTTAATCAAACTTGTATCCTAGTTCCTCTGGTGGTGTGAATTATAGGCTGGTGATCCTTAGCTCTAGGTCTAAAAACCACATATGAGTAAATACCATGTCCCTTTTTTGTGACTGGGTTACCTCATTCAGGATGGTTTCTTCAAGTTCCATCCACTTACCTGCTAATTTCAAGATTCTATTGTTTTTTCCCACAGAGTACTATTCTGATGGGAGATGTTATTCTGTATATATGTTTCTCATACTGGTTAATAAAGCTCTGTGGCCAATGAGATAGCAAGATAGGTGGGGCTAGGAAACAAGGAGGAAAGAGGAAGTGGGAAGGAGGAGTCGAGATGTAGCCCCAGGAGGAAGGAGGACGCCCGCCGCAGCTCCCCGATAAGGCGACCACGTGGAAATACTTAGATAAGTAGAAATGGGTTAATAATTAAGACAGAGGTAGCCCATAAACAATAATGATAACTGGCCAACAGGATTGTATCAAATACAGAGTCTCTGAGTGTTATTTGGGGCTCATGTGGTGGCAGGATCATGGTGGCAGGACCTGCTGCAGCCGTCGGGAAGGAACAACCTGCCGTAACACTATTCCATTGTGTAGATGTGCCATATCTTCTTTTTTCATTCTTCAGTTGAAGGGCATCTAGTTTGCTTCCAAGTTCTTGCTATTACAAATAATGCTACTATGAACATAGATGAGCACATGTCTTTGTTGCATGGATGTGGATCATTTAGGTATATACCTTAGAGGGGAATTGCTGGGTTCTGTAGTAAACTAATTCCCATTTCCCTAAGGAACCACCATACTGATCTCCAAAATGGCTATAAAAGTTTGCACTCCCACCAGCAGTGGAGGAGTGATCCCTATTGCGATTTAATAAGGATCAGGATAAACAACTGGGCCAAATAGATGTTTATTAAGGGAGAGAGAACTCACAACATAGGCAGATGAATGTGGTGGGTTCCACCGGATCCTAAGCCTTCCAGCGTCCACAACCAAAAGGAGCTGCCCGACCCTTTCCCAGCCTTTTCCCCCAGCTCACTTCCAGCCCTGTCTCTGCCCCAATGGACATGGCCTAAGCCACAGGTGCAGACAAGGTGAATATCTCGCTACAGTTCCCCTTTCTCCACATCTTCTCCAGCATAAGTTGTCATTGGTGTTTCTAATTTTAGCCATTCTGGCAGGAGTAAGATGGTATCTCAAAATTGTTTTTATTTGCATTTCCCTGATAGCTAAGGATGTTGAGCACTTTCTTAAGTGTCTTTCAGCATTTTTTATTTCCTCTATTGAGAGTTCCCTATTCATTTCTGTACTCCATTTTTAATAGGGTTATTTGGTTTTTGTTGACTAGTTTCTTGAGTTCTTTGTATATTTTGGAGATCAGCCCTTTGTCAGATGTTGGATTGGTGAAAATCTTTTCCCAGTCTGTGGGCTGCCGTTTGATCTGATCGACTGTGTCCTTTGCCTTACAGAATCTTCTAAGTTTGAGGAGGTCCCATTTATTAATTGTCTATCTCAATGTCTGTGCTACTGTAGTTATGTCTAGGAAATGTTCCCCTATACCAATTTGTTCAAGGGGACCTCCTACTTTCTCTTCTAAGAGGTTCAGTGTTCCTAGATATAAGTTGAGGTCATTGATCCATTTTGACTTGAGTTTTGTGTATGGCAATAGACATGAGTCTTATCTAGAGTCTTCTACACATCATCATCCAATTGTGCCAGCACCATTTGTTGTAGATGCTTTCCTCCCACCATTGTATTCTTTTAGCTGTTTTGTCAAAAATCAGGTATTCTTGGTGTGTTGGTTAATATCAAGATTTTCAATTCAATTACATTGGTCTACTTTCTATTTTTGTGCCACTACCAGGCTGTTTTAAGGACTATAGTCCTGAAATAGAGCTTAAAGTCAGGGATAATGATGCCTCCTGAAGTTCCTTTATTGTACAGGGTTGTTTTGGCTATCCTGGGTCTTTTGTTTTTCCATATATAGTTGCTTATTATCCTTTCAAGGTCAGTGAAGAATTGTGCTAGGATTTCAATGTGATTGCATTGAATCTGTAGATTACTTTTGGCAAAATTGCCATTTTTACTATTTTTATTTTACCTATCCAAGAGCATGGGAGATATTTCAGTTTTCTGGTACCTTCTTTGACTTCTTTCTTTAAAGCCACAAAGTTCTTATTATATAGGTCTTTCACTGGTTTGGTAAGTGTTACCCCAAAAACTTAATGTTGTTTGTGGTTGTTGTAAAGGGTGATGTTTATCTGATTTCCTTCTCAGCCCGTTTGTTGTCTGTATAAAGTACGATTACTGATTTTTGAAGTTTATCTTGTATCCTACTAGTGTGCTGAAGGTGTTTATCAGCTTTAGGAGTTGCCTGGTGGAGTTTATTTGGTTGCTTATGTAAACTATCATATCATCTGCAATAGAGAAAGTTTGGCTTCTTCCTTTCCAAATTGGGTCCCCTTTATCCCCATTTGTTGTCTTATAGCTTTAGCTAGAACTTCAAGTACAATATTGAAGAGATATGGAGAGAGAGGACAGCCTTGTCTTGTTCCTGATTTTATAGGAATTGCCTTAAGCTTCTCTCCATTTAGTTTGATGTTGGCTGTTGGTTTACTGTATATTGCTCTTATTATGTTTAGGTATGTTCCTGTTATCCCTGATCTCTGCAAGACCCTTGTCATGAAAGGGTGTTGAATTTTATCGAAGTTTTTTCAGCATCTATGGAGATGATCATATGGTTTTTCTTTTTCAGATTGCTTATATGGTGGATCACGTTGATAGACTTTTATATGTTAAACCATCCTTGCAACCCAGGGATGAAGCCTACTTGGTCATGTTGGATGATTTCTCTGATGTATTCTTGGATTCAGTTTACCAGTATTTTATTCAGTATTTTTGCATTGATGTTCATATGGGATATTGGTCTGTAGTTTTCTTTCTTAGTTGTGTCTTTGTGAGGCTTGGGCACCAAGGTGATTGTGGCCTTGTAGAATGAGTTTGGTAATGTGCTTTCTGTTTCTATTGTGTGGAAAAATTTGAGGAGTATTGGAGTTAGCTCTTCCTTGAATTTCTGGTAGAATTCTGCACTGAAGCCATCTGGCCCTGTGCTTTTTGATGACTGTTTTAATTTCATTGGGGGTTATTAGTCTATTTAAGTTGTTTGACTCTTCTTGATTTAATTTTGGTAAGTGATAGCTATCCAGAAATTTGTCCATTTCCTTTGAAATTTCAAATTCTGTGGAGTACAGGCTTTAAAAATATGACCTGAAATTTGTCTGGGTTTCCTCTGTGTTTGTTGCTTTGTTCCCCTTTTCATTTCTGATTTTGTTAATTTGCATGGTCTCTCTCTGCTATTTCGTTAATTTGGAAATGGGTTTGTTTATTTTGTTGATTTTTTTCTCAAAAAACAAACTCTTTGTTGTATTGATTTTTTTGTATTATTTTCCTGGTTTCTATTTTATTGATTTCAGCTCTCAAATTGATTATTTCCTGGTGTCTACTCCTCCAGGGTGAGTTTGCTTCTTTTTGTTCTAAGGCTGTCAGTTGTGGTGTTAATTCTCTAATGTGACTATCCTCTGTTTTCTTCATATGGGCACTCAGTGCAATGAGCTTCTCTCCTAACACTGCTTTCAAGGTGCACCATAAGTTCAGGTATGTCGTGTCCTCATTCTTGTTTAATTTTAGGAAGTCCTTAATTTCTTTCTTTATTTCTTCTTTGACCCAGGTGTGGTGCAATTTCACATTGAGCACTGAGACCATGAAGAAGTAAGTGGGACCAAAGATGATTCTTAAATAAACCACTGTTTGTTGACTATGTTTTATTGCGTGCATTTTCTGTGGAAGGGGTCCACTGTCTAAACTCCCTCCAGGTCCATCTCCTAGACAGTATGGAGGTTCTCAGCCTACATGACAATGGCAATTCCGAACATTATTTCATACTCCTCTAAAATTGCATTTTTCTGGGGTACAGTCAAAATTGAGTTCAGTTAAAGATCCATTGTAAGACCCTCGATCACAGAAATTAGTTGTGGAACATCGAGTGCCATATCTGACTCTTCCAGCATCTGTTGATTCTGTTAAATGATGCTCATCGAGCCCAAAACAGGAAAACCCAGAAATAACTGACTGATGGAATGAAACGTGTTACTGCAAGTGTGGAAGAAGGGTGATATTGGTACACTGCAACCTCCCACACATCTTATCTCTATCAGAGCAAGGTGTAAATGAGAGGCTTTCTTAGGCTCTCCGACAATGTCCAAACTGGTACCATTCCTTATTGCTTTCACAGCACATTCTATGACCCGCTTGAGCACCTGCACCAAAGATTTTCTTGCTATGCACACTGTGATCGGTGCAGTTTCCCGCATAGCAATACCCCTCTTCTGAATATGGTGTACCATTACAGTACTCTGGAAGATCGTATATGTTCTGGATACTTCTGCAAAGTGTCTCAGGAGGACTGTAGGTGCAGTTTGCACAGCATGATTCTTTATCACAAATGCTACCTTTTGAGAATGTGCAATCATTCTGACAGCAGGGATTTGTATAACATGCCTTGTTTGAGCCAAAGTCACAATCCTCTGCATCATCTACTCTGAAGTTTCCACAAACACTATAGGTTAATGATTAATTATAGTAAGTAATGAAATAGTAAAAATACACTGCACCTCACCGGGGGTATTGAGTATGTGGTTTAACTCTGCAAGTCAAAACAGCCTAGTATTGGCACAAAAAATAGACAAATAAACCATTGGAATTGAATTGAAAATCCTGAAAGGGGAGGAGATACCCTTTAAAAAATTGGTATAGGAGACTGCTTCCTGAACATAACTCCAGTAGCACAGACACTGGGATTAACAATTACTAAATGGGATCTCCTCAAACTTAAAAGCTTCTGTAAGGCAAAAGGCACAGTTGACAAGACCAAATGGCAGCCCACATACTGGGAAAATATTTTCACCAATCCAACATCTGACAAAGGGCTGATCTCCAAAATATACAAAGAACTCTAGAAGCTACTCAACAAAACACCAAATTAACCCTATTAAAAATGGGGTACAGAATTGAAGAAAGAATTCTCAATAGAGGAAATTAAAGAGGCTGAAAGACCCTTAAGAAAATGTTCAACATCCTTAGCTATCAGGGAAATGCAAATCAAAGCAACTTTGAGATACCATCTTACTCCTGCCAGAATGGCAAAATTAAAAAGACCAATGACAACTTATGATGGAGAGGATGTGGAGAAAGGGGGACATACAGCCATTTTGGAGATCAGTATGGTGGTTCCTCAGGAAAATGGGAATTGGCTTACCACAGGACCCGGGAATGCCCCTCTTAGCCACATATCCAAATGATCCACATCCATGCAGCATAGACATGTGCTGAACTATGTTCATAGCAGCATTATTTGTCATAACAAGGACGTGGAAGTGTTACGGCAGGTTTCTCCCCACCGGCCTCCTGGTCCTGCCGCCATTGTCCCACAGCCATGTGTGCCCCAAATAACACTCAGACTCTATATTTGATACAATCCTGTTGGCCAATTACCATTATTGTTTATGGGCTAGCTCTGTCCTAATTATTAACCCATTTCTACTTATCTAAGTATTTCCACGTGGTCATCTTATCAGGGAGCCGCGGCCAGCATCCTGCTTCTTCCCTGGGCTACATCTCGACTCCTACTACTTCCTCTCTCCTCCTCCTGGTCTCCTAGCCCCGCCTATCTTGTTATCTCATTGGCCACAGTGCTTTATTAACCAGTATGAGAAACATATATACAGAATCACATCTCCCATCATGGAAGCAACCTAGATGCCCCTCAACTGAAGAATGGATAAAAAAGATGAGGCATTTATGATAGTCTTTCCACTGTTGTTCAAATTGTTAGTTGTGGTCAGTCTTGTAGATCTCTGGACATTTCTTTAGGTTCAGTTTTCTCTTCAATCATAGAAGAGCTCCCTCTTTTATTCTCTCTCTCTCTCTCTCTCTCTCTCTCTCTCTCTCTCTCTCTCTCTCTCTCTCTTTCTCTCTCTCCTTCCATCACCTTCTCTTCTATTCTTCCCATGACTCAATCTTCCTAGTCCAACATGCTTTCCTCTCCTTCCCCCTCTCTTTCTCTCCCATCTCAACTCACTGTGTCCCCCCATTCCCCACGTGCTCTGGAGAACTTGTCCTTTCCTCCTCCTGTAAGGGACCTTATATGAATCCTTTAGAATCACCCTGTGTCCTAGTTCTTCTGGCAGTGTGAATTTTATGCTGGTCATCTTCATTCTGACTGGGTTACCTCATTCAGAAAGGTTTCTTTAAGTTACATCCACTTGCCTTCAAATTTCAAGATTTCATGGGTTTTGTTTGTTTTGGTTGTTTGTTTTGGTTTTTGTTTCCCCTGCACAGTAGTATTCCACTGTGTAGATTTGCCATCTCTTCTTTATTCATTCTTCAGTCAAAGGACATCTAGGTTGTTTCCAGGTTCTTGCTATTACAAATATGCTGCTATGAACATAGTTTAGCACATGTCTTTGCTTCGTGGATGTGGATCATTTGGTTTTGTGAATAAGAGGGGGATTGCCAGGTACGCAGTAGACTGATTACCATTTTTCTCAGGAACCACCATACTGATCTCCAAAATGGCTGTACAACTTTGCACTCCCAGCAGCAATGGAGGAGTTTTCCCCTTTCTCCACATCTTCTTCAGCATAAGTTGATATGGTTGTCATTGCTGTTTCTAATTTTAGCCATTCAGGTAGGAGGAAGGTGGTATCTCAAAGTTGTTTTGATTTACATTTCCCTGATAGCTAAAGATGTTGAGCACTTTCTTAAGTGTCTTTCAGCATTTTTTATTTCCTCTATTGAGAATTCTTTCTACAGTTCTGTACCCCATTTTTAAATGGGGTTATTTGGTGTTTTGTTGACTAGTTTCTTTAAGTCTTTCTATATTTTGGAGATCAGCCCATACTCAGATGCAGGATTGGTGAAAATATTTTCCCTGTATGTGGGCTGCCATTTGATCTTGTCAACTGTGTCCTTTGCCTTACCAATTGTCTAAGTTTGAAGAGGCCTCATCTAATAATTGTCAATCTCAGTGTCTGTGCTACTGTAGATATGTTCAATAAGTGATCTCCTATACCAATTTGTTCAAGGGTACCTCCTACTTTCTCTTCTAATATTTTATGTTCAGGTCTTTGATCCATTTGGACTTAAGTTTTGTGAATGGCAATGGACATGGGTCTGTCTGTAGTCTTCTATACTCCATCATCCAGTTGTGTCAGCACCATTTGTTGAAGATACATTCTTCCTCACATTGTTACTTTTAGCTGTTTTGTCAAAAATCAGGTGTTAGTAGGTTAATATCAGTATTTTCAATTTAATTCCACTGGTCTACCTGTCTGTTTTTGTGACAATACCAGGCTGTTTTCAGAACTGTAGCTCTGTAGTAGAGGTTAAAGTCGGGAATAGTGATGCCTCCTGAAGTTCCTTTATTGTACAGGGTTGTTTTGGCTATCCTGGGTCTTCTTCTTTCCATATAAAGTTGATTAATATCCTTTCCAGGTCAGTGAAGAATTTTTCTGAGATTTTAATGGGGATTGAATTGAATCTATAGATTGCTTTTGGCAAGATTGTCATTTTTACTATACATATCCTACCTATCCCAGAGCATGGGAGATCTTTCCATTTTCTGGTATCTTCTTTAATTTCTTTCTTTAAAGACACAAAGTTCTTATTATATAGGTCTTTCACTGGTTTGGTAAGTATTACTCCAAGATACTTTATGTTGTTTGTGGCTACTGTAAAGGGTGATGTTTCTCTGATTTCTTTCTCAGCCCCTTTGTCATCTGAATGAAGGAGGGACACTGATTTTTTTTTTGAGTTTACCTTTGTATCCTGCTAGTTTGCTGTAGGTATTTATTACAGTTAGGAGTTCCCAAGTGGAGTTTTTTGGTAGCTTATGTAAACTATTATATCATCTGCAAATAGAGAAAGTTTGACTTCTTCTTTTCAAATTTGTATCCCCTTGATCTCCTGTTTTGTTTTATTGCTTTAGCAAGAATTTCAAATACAATATTGAAGATTGTTACAAGAAGGTTTTTACCTATGGCTGGTCTGGTCCCACCAGTGTGCCAGCCCCAAATAACATGCAGAGACTCTGTATTTGATACAATTCTGTTGGCCAGTTACTAATTCCTTACCTCCTAGCTCTGTCTTAATTATTAACTCATTTCTACTATTCTAAGTATAAATGTCATATCCTGTAGGTGTTTGAAAGGTTTTAAGAATGCTTATTCATCTCAAATACATCTCTGTATATCTAGAAATCCTAAATAACTTAACTACAAGTTTTGACTACCATAGGTAACTCTCTATAATCTGTACTAAATTATACATTACATTTTTCAATGAGCTATATACCTAAACAAGAGGAGAAATATACATATCACAAATTTGACCTTAAATTTGTATCAATAAATGAAAATCCATTTCAAAATAAAGTATTCATATCTGTACCATAATTCCTTTTTTACTTTAAAAAAGATTGGTTGTGGTCATTAAACATTTTTAACCAACCCCATATAAATTAAAACAAACATTTATAAACAATGTTTGGGAACTTGGGCATCGTTCTTTCCAAACTATTTCCTGCTGGTAGGGGACACTGTCATGGGGATCCTAAGAAGACACAAAAATCCTGTCTGTAGTGGTCTGCAATGCCGACATGTCCCATTGACGTTGCTTCAGGGGATCTTGCTTGATCAAACCATATTAATCTGGAAGGAATCCACAGCTTTTCATTTTCTGTGAAAACAAAAACAGAAATCCTTTTCCCCAGTAACTTGTTCTTAGACTTAAATTTTGGAGTCAAAGCAATTTTAAAAACATATAAATTGAATTAATCCAGCAGTATTTTTTTAACAGTTGTTTTTCTTTCCTCAGAAATCAAACAATTTAAAGATAACAAAACAGCGTACAATCTCCAAAGTTTTTCTGTGCTTTTCATCTTTACGTGGCTTTTTTATTACTCTATTATTGTGGTTTAATAAGGGTCAGGATAAACAAATAGGCCGAATAGATGTTTATTAAGGGAGAAACAACTCACAACACAGACAGATGAACACAGCAGTTAAAACTGGATGCTCCTCTCTCTGTGTCCCGCCAGAAAGAGAGTGTTCTCCACCTCCTTCCAAGACAAACCCCACCGGTCACTTCCGCCCCTGGCTCCACCCCTCAATGGGTGTGGTCAGTGCCACAGAAGCAGACACAGTGAATATCCCACTATAATTCCTCTTTTAGTCTAAAGAAAAGATTTAAGCTTGATACAAAACTATATACAAAACAGTGAATAACAAGTGAAAATTGAGAACAAAACCACAAACATACCTAGTCCTATGGTGAAGGCATAAGGGAGTTTACAATAGAGTTGTCCTAAGCTGGAAAGCTTAAGTCTAGTACCTAATATATCTAACTAGGAAGAGAGAATAATACTTAAGATAGTTTAATCTACAACCTCATCAAGACCTGAGAAGGAAAATAAAGATACTAGGGTAGACAGGAAGTGCAGAAGGGCAACTTCCAAAAGGTGCAGTGAGGACAGAAACAGCAAGCTACCTGGACAGTCACCCAAGGTCTCACTGCAACGTTGGTACAGCCAGTTTTGGCTAAGGCCAGGAGTATTTGACAGACCACAACAAAACCAGGGAGGTAGAAAGGCTGTCTTACCCTGACTTGGCAAGGTTCAGCAGTCTTTTATGTTTGTCTCCTGCAAGCACATAGGACCGCATGTCTAAATCAGTGGTCAAGGTTGAGGCAGTTCCTTGCCCAAGAGGCCATTAGACTAAGCAAGAATGAACTCCAGAAGGAGCAACAACAGTATCCAACATACTTTTGGGACAGTGCACGGTGATGTCAGGAGCAACAGTGTCTCATGTCAACAGAGTACTAATATAAAAACATTTAAATGCCATGTTCTGCAGATCTATGAAGTGATTGAAGATTAAGCATCTATGTCTGACTAATCTCATAGGCAAAGGAAACATGGGTGAGGATAATCTGTAATACTAAGGAACTTGGCTAACAAACCTGAATAAAACATTCTTGAGTAAAGCAAGGATAAATACCTAAACTATATATATATATATATATATATATATATATATATATATATATATCTACACATGTAAATTCCTAAAGTAGAGGTAGAGTAAAAATGTCTAAACATAAGGTAGAGCTCTAAAGGGCAGCAAGACAAATATCCCAAATTGTATCAAAATGTCTTGAAAACAAGCAAAAGTATACATATATAGAATAGGGCAAGTATTATGTGCATAAAACATCATAAATGGAAAGATTTCATACAATATAACAAATATAAGATACAACTCTTCCAGGAAGGGAATAAACTTAATTTTACATAGGTTACCACAGATAAGAATATATAACAATGTAAGCTGTAATACTAATGTCTCACTCTTACTAAATAATTCCCAAGAAAATAGTCTAATCTATCTATATCCATACTGAACCATACTTTTCCCAACCATACCCTATTCCTGTCTAAAAGAGATAACCAAGTCTAAGTATCACCTTCCAAACTCAACCCCAAGTACCTAAGACCAACCCTATGAAGATGAATATTACCCCTAAATTCCAAGAGTGGGGAAAGGGGGCGTCATTATCTTAAGATTATTTCCTGCTGAAATGGGAAAATGATTCTCCTTAGGATCCTGTAGGAAGAAAATTTTAAGCAACCAAATTTCTCAACAGAACTGGCTGTAACATATGTAGGTAGTCATTGTGTGGCAGAAAATGCTTGACTGGAATTCTACTTGAAACTCTGGCCAGGGTGTAATAAGAAGGTGCACCAATACAGCTAGGTAGTTATGAGTTGTCTCAAGAAGAGCAGTCTCACACCGGTTTAGGGTGAAGTTTGTAGTCCAGATGCATCATGTTGAGTCAAGTGGAAATGTCCACTTGGGGCCCCATCTCCTTTCCAGAGTGTTCAAAGATTGCTGTTGAGAACTGTTATAGTCCTTGTGGAAAACTTAAATATCAATATCAAGGTAAAATTTTTAATTTTTACGGTATGCATTAGGGAACAGCAACAATAAGAATTAAAATGTAAATGTGAAAATTAGGATTTCAGAGAGAAAATTGCAAATAATTGAATGAGTCCTTAGATTTTGTTTTCTTCTGCCTTACACCTATTGGCTTCTTGATATAAGGCAGAAACTGTGAATTTAATCTTAACAACATGCTTGAATTTAGAGAAGGAAAGCCAAATCCAACTCCAAAGCCAGCATTGGTTTACATGAATCATACAATATAACATTGCTTAAAATTTTCTTCCTACAGGATTCTAAGGAGAATCATTTTCCCATTTCAGCAGGAAATAATCTTAAGATAATGACGCCCCCTTTCCCCACTCTTGGAATTTAGGGGTAATATTCATCTTCATAGGGTTGGTCTTAGGTACTTGGGGTTGAGTTTGGAAGGTGATACTTAGACTTGGTTATCTCTTTTAGACAGGAATAGGGTATGGTTGGGAAAAGTATGGTTCAGTATGGATATAGATAGATTATGTTACCATTATGTTACCAGCAGGTTTTTCCCCTCCCTCGGTCTGGTCCCACTACCATGCCAGTCCCAAATAACACGCAGAGACTCTTTATTTGATACAATTCTGTTGGCCAGATACTAATTCCTTACCAGCTAACTCTTTCTTAAATAGTAACCCATTTCTACTCTTCTAAGTACTTCCACGTGGCTCATCTTACTGGCCAGAGCGACTGGCGCTCTACCTCTCCAGGCTTTCCATGTTGACCCTCCTAACTACTTCCTCTTTCCTCCTAGTCTCCTAGTCCCACCTATCTTGCTTTCCCCTTGGCCACAGTGCTTTTTTCATTAACCAGTATTAGAAACATATTTACAGAATAACATCTCCCATCAGAAGATATATGGAGAGAGAGGTCAATCTTTTTGTGTTACTGATTTTAGAGGAATTGCCTTAAGCTTTTCTTCACTAATTTTGATGTTGGGTGTTGGTTTACTGTGTATTTGTAGCATGTATGTTTCCGCCAGCCCGCCAGTCTGGGCCCACAGCTGCACCAGCCCCAAATAACACTCAGAGACTCTGTATTTGATACAATCCTGTTGGCCAATTACCATTATTGTTTATGGGATGGCTCTGCCTTAATTATTAACCCATTTCTACTTATCTAAGTATTTCCACATGGTCGTCTTATCGGGGAGCCACGGCGGGCGTCTTCCTTCCTCCCTGGGCTACATCTCGACTCCTCCCTTCTCCTTTCTCTTTCCTCCTTGTCTCCTAGCCCCGCCTATCTTGCTATCTCGTTGGCCACAGAGCTTTATTAACCAGTATGAGAAACATGTATGCAGAATAACATCTCCCATCATATATTGCTCTTATTATATTTAGGTATGTTCCTATTATCTCAGATCTCTCCTAGACCTTTATCAAGAAAGGGTGTTGAAATTTGTCGAAGGGTTTTTCAGCATCTAGTGAGGAGATAATGTGGTTTTTCTTTTTCAGTTTGTTTATACTGTGGATCGCATCGATATATTTTCATATGTTAAATCATCCCTGCAACCCAAGGATGAAGCCTGCTTGGTCATGGTGAATGATTTCTGTGATGTATTCTTGGATTTGGTTCACCGGTATTTTATTGAGTATTTTTGCATCAATGTTCACGAGGGATATTGACCTGTAGTTTTTTTTTCTTAGTTGTGTCTTTGTGTGGCTTGAATACCAAGGTAATTGTAGACTCATAAGAACAGTTCAGTATTGAACTGTCTCTTTCTATTGTGTGGAACAATTTGAGGAGTAATTGTTTTAGCTCTTCCATGAATTTCTGGTATAATTCTGCACTGAAGCCAGCTGATCCTGGACTTTTTTTGGTTGGAAGGCTTCTGATGACTGCTTCTAGTTTGTTAGAGGTTATTTGTCTGTTCTTGATTTAATTTTGGTAAGTAATAGTTAATCATAAATTTGTCCATTTCCTTTGAATTTTCAAATTTTGAGGAGTACAGGTTTTCAAAGTATGACCTGAAAATTGCCTGGATTTCCTCAGTGTCTGTGTCCATTGTTATGTCCCACTTTTGGTTTCTGACTTTGTTAATTTGCATGTTCTCTCTCTGCTTTTTGTTAGTTTGGATAAAGGTTTTCTAACTTGTTGATTTTCTCCAAAAAAAACAATTCTTTGTTTCATTGATTTTTTTGTATTGTTTTCCTGGTTTCTACTTTATTGATTTCAGCCCTAAAATTGATTATTTCCTGGCGCCTACACCTCCGGGGTGAGTTTTCTTCTTTTTGTTCTAAAGCTTTCAATTGTACTGTTAATTGTCTAAAGTGATTATGCTCTGTTTTCTTCATATGGCCACTTAGTGCAATGAATTTCCCTCATAGTACTGCCCTCAAGGTGTCCTATAAGTTCAGGTATGTTGTGCCCTCATTCTCATTGAATTTTAGGAAGTTTTTAATTTCTTTATTTCTTCTTTGACTCTGGTATGGTGAAATTTTGCATTGTTCAGTTTCCATGAGGTTGTACAATTTATGTGATTTTTGTTGTTGTTGAATTCCAATTTTAAAGCATGGCGGTCTGTTAAGATACAGTGGAATATTCCTCTTTTTTTGTATCTGTTGAAGTTTGTTTTGTCACCTAGTATGTGGTTGACTTTAGAGAAGGTTCCATGTGGGTCAGAGAAGAAGATATATTCTTTTGTGTTTGGATGGAATATTCTATACATGTCTGTTAAACCCAATTGAGACATAACTTCTGTTAGTTCTTTTGTTTCTTTGTTAAGTTTCTGACTGGTGATTCTGTCTAGTGGTGAGAGTGGAATGTTGAGGTCTCCCATTATAAGTCTATGAGGTTTTATGTGAGCTTTGAATTTTAGTAGTGTTTTTCTTTTATGAATGTGGGTGTCTTTGTATTTGGAGCTTTGATGTTCAGAATTGAGACTTTGTGTTGATGGATTTCTCCTGCGATGAATACAAAATGACAGTCCTCATATCTTTTGGTTTGAAGTCTAAATTGTTAGATAATGGATAGCCACACCTGCTTGCTTCTTGGTTCCAATTGATGGAATATCTTTTCCCAGCCCTTTACCCTGAGGTAATGTCTGTCTTTGAAGCTTAGATGTGTTTCCTGAATGCAGCAGAAGAATGAATTCTGTCTTCGTATCTATTCTGTTAGCCTGTGTCTTTATTGGTGAGTTAAGACCATTAATATTGAGGAAAAGTAAGGAACATCAATTGTTAATGCTTGTTTGTTTGAGATGTGTTGTCGGCAGTACATTTGTGAATATATTTGTTATGCTTTACCCTTAGGTTCTGGTTAAGTGGGATTATCTATTGCCTATGTCTTTGTGAGCATAGTTGAATTCGTTGGGTTGAAGTTTTCCTTCAGGATCTCAGTAGTGCTGCATTTGAAGATACATATTGTGAAAATCTGGCTTTATCATTAAATATCTTGTTTTCTCTGTCTATAGTGATTGAGAGTTTTGCTGGGTATAGTAGCCTGGGCAGGCATCTGTGAACTATTAGTATTTGTAGAACATCTATCCAGGACCTTTTGACCCTGAGATTTTCCATGGAGAACTCAGGTGTAATTTTGTTATATCTGCCTTTATATGTTACCTGGCCTTTTTCTTTCACTGCTCTTAATATTCTTTCTTTATTCTATATGTTAGGTGTTTTGATTATTATGTGCCAAGAGATTTTTTCTTTGGTATTTGGTATGATTCTTGTACCTTCATGGGCATGTACTGTTTCAGATTGGGAAAGTTTTCCTCGATGATTTTGTTCAATATGTTTTCTGCACCTTTGAGCTGGGCTTCCTCACCTTCCTCTATGCCTATTATTCTTTGGTTTGGCCTTTTCACGGTGTCCCACATTTCCTGGATATTTTGTGTTAAAGATTTGTTGGATTTATGGTTTTCTTTGGCCAATGAATCTATTTCCTCTAGTTTTCTTCATCCCCTGAGATTCTCTCTTCCATCTCTTGCATTCTGTTGGTTATGCTTGTGTCTGTAGTTCCCGACCATTTGCCCAGTTTTTTTATTTCCAACATTCCTTCAGTTTGTGTTTTCTGTATTTTCTCTATTTCAGTTTTGAAGTCTTGGACCATTTCCTTCACCTTTTCTTTTTAATTGTTTTTCTTGGCTTTCTGTAATTTCTTTAATAAATTTGTTCATTTATTCCCATTTTTTTTAGTTTGTTTTTTCTTCCATTTCTTTAAGGGATTTTCTCAAATCGTCTTTGAGTGCCTCTATGATTTTTATGATGATATTTTTAAGTCATTCTTTTTTGATTTATTTGCTTTGGGGTGTTTAGGTCTAGTTGGTGTAGATTCTCTAGATACTGGTGGTGTTATGCTAGTCTTTCTATTGTTAGGTGTTTTCTTGTATTGCTGTCTTCCCATGGCTTCTTCCAGTAGGTGTAGGTGGAGTCTCTCTCCCTCTGTATGGTTTTCCCCAGGTGAGCTTACGTGGGTCATTGATTCGATGTCTGTAGCTCTGGGTGGTCCAAGCTCTCTATGAGGTCTCTACTCAGGCAGGGGCCCAGCGATGGTGGTCAAAGATCAGGCTCCAGCAGAGGACTGACAATGGGGGTCAAAGATCCATCAGGCTGGGATTCAGAATGATTCTGTGTCAGTAGGCATATCTACCAGGGGCCTGGCAATCTCCAGCTGAGGTCTCTATACCAGAGACCCGGTGACAGGGGTCAAGGATCCAGCCTGCAGGGACTTAGGTTGTCCTGGAGGGGCTAGGCAGATATGGGAGGGGCACCAAAATCCAGTAGAAGACTGGTGGTGGGGGTCAGAGACCAGACAGGTGGGGATTCTGCATGGTCCCATGTGGATAGGCAGGTCTACTGTGCTCAGAACAGCTCCAAGAATTTCCTTGAAGGAGGCAGAATTGTTGCTTCCACCCTCTGTCCCAGTGCTCATCCAGAGATGTGTTACAGTGGGCAAGATAGGTCACAGAGTAGGGGAAGGGAAGGCTCTTAGTGGATGTTGGTGTGTATGAGAGGACCAGGGGTGTTTTCTCTGGGGACAGGACCCCATGATAGCCAATTTCAAAGAGCTGGTTAGCCCAAAGGGCAGAGCTCTGATTGCAGGTTATGGAAACTGTGCCCTAAATTAAAGGGCCAGCATGGGTAAAAGCACACTCTCTTTGGTGTGGGTAAGCTGAGCCAAGGGATAAGAGCATATGTAGCTGGCTGTTTGGTGCCCATTCCTTTTCAAACCAGGCAATTCAAGGTTGCAGTGTGAATAAAACAGTGACTGTGTACCTGCTTAACACAAAGCAGTGTAGCAGCTGTTTTTCTGTCCTGGGAATGTATTACACTGATTCTGATGTGTCAGTTAATAAACCCTCAACATAAATCCAGCCACTCTGAACCTCTTAAATGGATTAGGAGGTACCCTTGAACAAATTGTTATAGAAGGCAGCTTCCTCAACATAACTCCAATAGTACAGACACATAAATCAACAATTTTAAAAAATGGGGCCTCCTTAAACTAAGAAGCTTCTTTAAGGCAAAGGACACTTTGTCCTTTGCCTTAAAGTGCTTCTTTAAGCACTTTAAGACCAAATGGCA
Source organism: Cricetiscus sungorus (assembly GCA_030556225.1). Classification (NCBI taxonomy): domain Eukaryota; kingdom Metazoa; phylum Chordata; class Mammalia; order Rodentia; family Cricetidae; genus Cricetiscus; species Cricetiscus sungorus. Next base: position 53,448 of record JANBXA010000588.1, read on the forward strand.
GCCCACAGACTAGGAAAAGATTTTTTTACCAACCCTATATCTGACAAAGGGCTGATCTCCAAAATATACAAATAACTCAAGAAACTAGTCAACAAATCACCAAATAACCCTATTAAAAATGAAGTACAGAACTGAAGAGAGAATTCTCAATGGAGAAAAATCAAAACGGCTGAATGACACTTAAGAATGTGCTCAACATCCTTAACTATCAGGGAAATGCAAATCAAAACAACTTTGAGATACCATCTTACTCCTACCAGAATGGCTAAAATTAGAAACATCAATGACAACTTAGGCTGCAGAGGATGTGGAGAAAGGGGAACACTCTTCCACTGCTGATAGGAGTGCAAACTCATACAGCCATTTTGGAGCTCAGTATGGCGGTTCCTCGGGAAATTAGTTTACCACAGGACCCAGCAATGCCCCTCTTAGGCATATACCCAAATGATCCACATCCATGCAAAAAAGACATGTGCTCAACTATGTTCATAGCAGCATTATTTGTAATAGCAAGAACCTGGAAGCAACCTAGAAGTCCCTTGACTGAAGAATGGATAAAGAAGATGTGCCAAATCTACACAAATGGAATACAACTCTGCAGAAAAAAAATAATGGAACCTTGAAATTTGCAGGCAAGTGATGGAACTTGAAGAAACCAGCCTGAATGAGGTAACCCAGTAACAAAAAGAGGAACATGGTTTTCACTCACTCATATATGGATTTTAGCCCTAGAGCAAAGGATCACCAGTCTATAATTCACATCACCATAGGAACTAAGATACAAGGTGTATTCTACCTGATTCATATAAGGTCCCTCACACCAGGTGGAAGGGACAAGTCCCCCAGAGCACATGGGTTGTAGGGGGAGTGAATGGAGAGAGAACTAGGAAGATTGAGTCAGGGTAGGAATAGAACAAAAGAGAGAGAGAGAGAGAGAGAGAGAGAGAGAGAGAGAGAGAGAGAGAGAGAACACAAAAGAGGGAGCCGTTATTGGTTTAAAGTAAAAAACTGAACCTAAAGAAAGGTCTAGAGACCTACAAGACTGACTCCAACTAACAATGTGAGCAACACTGGAAAGGCTACCATAAATACCATTCCATTATAGTGAGATCAACAACTAACTTATCCACCATCATGGAGCCCTCATCTAGTACCTGTTGGAAACAGAATCAAACACCCATAACTAAACACTCAGTTGAACTCGAAACCAGATGCAGAGAGAGAGGACAAGACCAGGTTGCAGAACCACACTAAGACAGCTGGCCTGAACAAGGAGGAGCTAATGGGCCCCCAAGACTGATGGCTGGGAATCCAGCATGGGACTGACTCAGACCCAGTGAACATGGGTCTCAGCTAGAAGGACTGAGCAGTCTAAGGGACATCAGACAGTGTTACCAGGATGTATTCCTGGTGCACAAAAGGACCTTGCAGTCACATACCCCACGGAGGGATACTCCCTTAACCTAGAGACAGGAGAGAAGTGCTAGTCCCTACTTCAAATGACTTGACAGGTTTACATGACCCCACCTGGATAGCATAGCCCTACATGTAAAATTGGGTTGGTAGGATGGAAGAGATGGTGGTCAGGGTGCCTGTGAGAGGGAGAGAGGGTAAGAAAGAGGGAGGGAGGGAGGGAGAGAGATGGAACTGGGATTGACCTGTAAAATAATAATAATAATAATAAAAATAATAATAATAATAAATTAATTCTAAATGACCCCAATTGGCTTCCTTTATCATCCTGTTCAGGTAGCATTGTGGACTGTGGAATGTATTTCCAAACTGGGAATGTAAGAGACCAGTGCCTGTTAACCAGAGTGCTGCATGCTCACTTTCCTGTTTTTTGAAGCTGGGTTGTCTTTATCTCATGTCTACAGTGACATTGATTGACACTGAATCGACACCAGTGTGTAGTGAACAGAGCACTCTACATACTCATGCTCACTCACATGCAATTTTTGCATTTTATTAATCAAATGACTAGGCAGTTATTTTAGTAGTGTGTCTATATTCTTCATTTACCAAGACAATACTGGCTCCAGGGAGTTAATTATAAAGTATTGAGTAAGTTTCTGTCTCATAGCAGAGTTTGGGAAGGACAGATATGGAATCTTCCTTTGAAGTTGGATGATTCAACAGTGGGTTTTCTTTGTCTGCTCATGGGCTTTCTTTAAGTTGTGGCTCCTAAGACCAACATTAACCTCATCGATAAGGGGAAGTTTGCATTAGTTATAACAAGGCTTATTTTGGTAGACAATTTGAACTGAGAAGTTGTTCCATTTTTTCTATCATATTCTAGGCTGTCAGAAAACAGCTTTTCCTTGTCATATCTAATGATTTTGTAAATCACAATGGAGTCAGCTGCAATGACCCTTTTGATCTAAAACTCCAATATTTGAATTTCCTTTCTGAGTCTTTCTACTTTTTGTTCAAATTCTCTTTATTAATTCTGTGTGGAAATATACAATGCCCAGGAGATGATTAGTTAATGAGAGGTTGAGACATTATTTTCATAGTTAGAACTGGTATCCAGTACTACTGTTTCCATGAACAGATATACACATGTGTCAGAAAACTCCTTGTTTTTTGTCTTCTTCCTTGTTTTCTTGTGTATATGTCCAAGTCCAGTTTCCCTACTTCAGATAAACTCTGCTGGGTGTGTATTACTGAGGATTATAGATTCAGGAAACACAGGCCCTGTGAGATCCTAATAGAGGATTGAGCAGATGTGTTATAGCCTGGGAAGTGGCAAGCAGAGTTAGAGGCATGTGGATTGTTTTGGAAGAGCCTAATGTCTGGCAGCACTTGGAGGCAAGAACCTGGAACAGTGGGATGTTCATCAGGTAAGAAATATCAAAGTCTGAATATTAGTTCAGAGAAGCAAGACATTGGCAAAGATAACCTGATGTGTGGAGAGGAGAAATAACATCATGGTGGAAAGTACAAGGAGGTCACGGCAGAGAGCAGTTGGTGGGAGAGGAAGGAGCTGGACCACCTGGTGGTGCAGGGAAGGAGAGACTTTGAAAGAACATTTGTATTGTCTCTGTGAGATACAGCAGTCCTTACTGTTTGGGAGAGAAAGCCTAGTCCCTGAGAATGTGTATCACATAAAGAGAGGAAGTGGAAAGGAATAGGCTTTCCCAGCAACTGCTGGAAGTCACAGAAGCTCTAGGAGTGAAATTAGGATGGGAAGAGGTGGCCTGAATGAGGGGAGAGGAGGTCAACCCTGGTGGAGATAAGTGGTAACACGGGTCTTTGATCTGCTTTTATTATTAATCAAAGAAAAACCTCAGATCGTCTTTATGTTTATGCAATGGCATTTCTTATTCTTTTTAGAATTAAACTTTAAGCCTTGTGTAAGCAGTACTATACCACTGAGCTATGGCCTAAGTTACAATTTTTGCTTTAATTTAATATATGCATTCATGATTCACTGAACTATATACAATGTTTCCTCATAATACCATAGTTTAGTTATTTCATGTCTTTATTTCCTATGAGTTAATTTCTGCTAAGAGAGCAGAGGAATTTGTATGGACAAACACAGAAAAGTGAGTTTGCAATATTATATTTCTATTTATTACTAAGATTCATACTAAGTAACATTTCTCTTTTCTTTATTTTTTCATTCTCTTTCTTTTTTTAAAGAATAGGTTTATGTGTCCCAAGCATAACTTAGAATATGGTTCTCCTACTAAACAAATATTCTTTACCCAGGAAGGGCTGGAGGTTAACACTGGACTTCAGCCTTGAAAAATGTTTTCTACCAACTGAGATAAGATCCCATGGATAGTAAGTTGAATTTCATGCCACCAACCCCCTATTTTATCTCAGGTATCTGCGCCATTAATCGAGTCTTCTAGCCCTCACATCCCTTAGCTCATGATATAGCAGGAAGACATGCAAATTATGTCCCCCTCTGCCCATTAAAAGCAGTTCTGACCCTACAGCTCTGACAGAAGCCTCAGCTCTGGATTACCAGGTCCTCCCATTCCGTGGTCATCACTGAACAATCAACAGTCAGCATGGAGTTGAGACTGAGCTGGGTTTTTCTTGTTGCTCTTTTAAATGGTAATTGATAGATAGGGAGAGATACTAAATGTGTGAGTGGACAGAAGTAAGAGCGTCAGCCAGCATTTGTATCAGTTAAGTTACAGAATTCTCCTTTTTTGCAGGTGTCCAATCTGAGGTGCAGCTGGTGGAGTCAGGGGGAGGCTTGGTGCAGCCTGGAAGTTCCCGAAAACTCTCCTGTGAAACCTCTGGATTTACTTTTAGTAATGCATGGATGAACTGGGTTCGTCAGGCTCCAGGGAAGGGGCTGGAGTGGGTTGCACAAGTTAGAAACAAAAATGATAATTATGCAACATACTATGCGGAGTCTGTGAAAGGCATATTCACCATCTCAAGAGACGACTCCAAAAGCACTATGTACCTGCAAATGAACAACTTAAGAGCCGAAGACACCGCCATTTATTACTGTACTAGACACACAGTGAGAGGACTTCAGTGTGAACCCTGACACAAACCTCCCTGCAGGAGCGCTCAGAACCAGCAGGGGGCGCAGATCTCACATGCACGGAGGGGCAGCAGGAACAGGTGCAGAGGTAACTGAGAGGGGTTTATGTGGTCACAGCAGCCACAACATCTACTCGTTTCTCAGAGTTCTTTCTGTATTTATGATCTGTGAAATCTGTGATAGCAGAGTTCTATTTTGACACATTTAAAATATATACACCACACAGCCTAAAAAGAATTGGATGTGTAATAGTTCACCTCTGACAGCAGAAATGGCTCTGGTGAGGACAAAAGATAAAATGCTAAAAATTCACCCCTGGTAGCAGAAATGACCCTGCAGAAGTCACCGGGGTCAATTCCTTGGAAGGTCAGAGGGAAAAAGTTTAATTAATTCTGATTAGGACAGTGTTTGTGGTTAGGGGAGATCAATGTGGGTACACTCTGTAACCTGTACACCCAAATAGGTCTCAAATATTTCTCCTCTTTCTGCTCTCAGCATGTCAGCAAGCCTTGCTTCAAAAGGAAAAAAGCTGTCTCCCAGAAAGCAGGAAAACAATTCCACTGCACTGGGTCTAACAGTTTCTCTCAGCCACTGTGAAGTCTTGAAGCCATTGTGTAAACATAGAAACATATGAGAGAGGGAGAGACAAAGATACAGAGAGGGGGGAGGGAGGGAGGGAGGGAGGGAGGGAGGGAGGGAGGGAGGGAGGGAGGGAGGGAGGGAGGGAGGGAGGGAGGGAGGGAGGGAGAAGCAGGGAGAGAGAGACAGAGATGGAGACAAAGAGAGAGTCAAAGAAACAGACAGCAGGGAAAGATTTGCAGGTTTTTACTATTATGAATGCACAGGAATATATTTCAGGTATTTGATCGGATTATGACTCATATTAATGTAAGGATCATTATGTGTGGAATGAAAAATATCATTTATAATGGCCCTTAGTTACAGTTAGGTCAGTTAATAGTACAACAAACCCAATCTAGGTAGGATAGTAAATTTAGCTTGTTAAAAGCTGTGAGCATTTGATAGTAAATGATTCAACAATGATTGCACACTCTCTTCTTTGAGCGGGGTCTCTCTATGCTTGCATCCTGTGAAACGTATGCTGTGAGATGTATATTGTGATGTTTATATTGTGTCATATTGTGTTATTAAGATTATATATTGAGGTGTATTTTGTGAAATACATACTGTGAGAAGTATATTGTGAGATGTATTTTGTGAGATTTATATTGTGAGATGAGAGGGCACACTTTACTGAAGCTGGGCTACACCACTTAAGCCAAGGACATAATCATTTTATGAAAATATTATAGAATGTTTGCCTTTGTATGCACATTCTATTGGTAATTCTTTCTAGCACACTGCACAATGCCCAGGACAGTGCCCAGGAGAAACAATTTCTTAGGCCCAAACCAGTATTTCTGAGTTACAATGAAGTAGTTATAAAGCCTTAAATGAAGCTCCTAGTTCATTATTCCTGCTAGTGAGATCTCCTGGGTGTAGATTTGGCATGTCTAGGAAAAATTGTGGCTCTTGTAATCTTTGCATACTCCCTTCCACATTGATCCCTAAGACTTCTGAGGGTTGGGTTGAAGATGCCTCCAATTCCTTCTCCTCGTCTTTCTTTCATTCTTCTTTCTTCTTCCCTTCATCTTCTGACTTTTCCCTTTCTCCTCCTACTCTTCATCACGATAATCCCACCTCTCCTTCCTCCTCTGTCCACACTTTCTCCTCCTCTTCTTCTGCTTTTAACCAGCATAATTTTTGTTTTGGTGGATTTCATATGTGAGTACCTCATTGCACTGAAACAAACTGATGTACTACTCCACTACTGCTGATCTGATTAGGCCTCCACTCATAGGTGTTATATCTCTCCTTTAATACTCTACATGAATACTATTACAGCCAGGCTGCTCTGTAAATGGTAGGAACATGTATGGATATAAAACTTCAGAGGACTGTGTACAGATCAGGGACTATGAAGACTGTGAAGACTGTGCAGATCAATGAGTATATTAGAGATGACTCTGGGATGATGGTAGGTGATGTTAGTCATCTTGTAGTTTGTTATGATATGTAAAGAACCTGTGTCCCTGTACTGAGCACTCAGAGCTAAGAGCGTAGGCCACTGCATTTCCCAAACGGGACAATAATATTTAATTGTTCAAATGCTGAATCAAATGTGGTCACTCAGTATCCAATCTGGGGGATGGCATGTAAAGGATGAAATCTCACATATTTATTTATTTATTTATTTATTTATTTATTTATTTACTGTGTGTGTCAATGACCATTCTAGCCACAGATGATCTCAGTGTACACATTTCCCCCTTTCATGTGAAGAGGTTGTGACAGTTACTGAGTAAAAGAGAGCTGGGCTCTCAGACAAACTAGTTTGCAGCCTTCTCACACATGTTGTTAAAGTGGACATGCATCATGCTCTCATGCATTTACTTATATGAACATCCCACATGCAAATTAACATCAATGCTACCAGAAACCAAACTCCTACTTAAATTGAAAGCCTTCTACACCCTGTAGAGTACTTTCTGAGAGTAACTGAATTCACCACCAGGAACATGAAACACTTGTGTGTCTTCCTTTTCCTGCTGATGGTTCCCAGCTGTGAGTTCCATGGGAAGCAGAGGAGAGCTTTGGTCTGCTGGTTCTGAGCCCCTGACTCACTCTTGTTCTTTCTTCTCAGGGGTCCTGTCGCATGTGCAGCTGCAGGAGTCAGGGCCCGCTCTGCTGAAGCCCTCTCAGTCACTGTCCCTCACCTGCACTGTCACTGGTTACTCCATTAGCAGTGGCAACTGGTGGAGTTGGATTCGTCAGCGTCCAGGAAAAGGGCTGGAGTGGATGGGTGAAATTTATAATGATGGAGACACTGACTACAACCCGTCTCTAAAGAGCCAAATAACTATGACAGTAGACACATCGAAGAATCAGTTTTCACTGAAGCTGAACTCTGTGACAACTGAGGACACAGCTGTGTATTACTGTGCAAGACACACAGTGATGGAACGTCAGTGTGAGCCTGCACATAAACAAGCCTTCCTGCAGGGGACAGGAGTGTCACTGTGGCAGAGGCACTGAGTACTCATCCAGTATTGGCCTCAGACAAGAAGAATGCCCAGTGAGGAAGGACCACACACTTCCTGTGGGCTGGGGAGTGTTCTGCCCACCAACCACACAGCTGTCCCCTAAGAACATTATTTCCTTGGCTTTGTGATTCTGTTTCTCATATGCTGAGATGGCAGTAAAGGCTATAAGAACACATTTATTTTATAGATGGGATGGGGGAAATAAGTAGGAACTTTGTCCTCACCAATCATCCTTTGACCACCCTTTCCCTCTTGAGCAACATAATATGCCAAGGATTCTAGAATAGCACACATTTGATGCAATATGCAACTGTGGACTAATGCAGCACTTCAGTGTGCAGAGAGCAGTCTCCCTTGGAATGGTTAAAGTTACTGACTCTTGGTAGACAGGCTTATGATGAATAGAAGGCAAAGGCCATTGTTGCCCTGTTACCCAGGACCAAGTAGTGAGACTGTGAGTTTCATAGGTGAAGATCCCTGTGCAGACCCAGAATAAGCAGAAGCCTTGGGGAACAACATAACTGGCATGAAAGCATAAACATTGTAAGACATGCTGTTACACACCTGAGGTCTTGAATCCTTGTAAATTAGATTTACATTTCAATTTGTTCACTGCATGGTCATATTGAAATGAGCCTTATGCAAAGCCTTTAGAGTAGAAATCTGAGGCTCACCTCCCTCAATTAGCAAGGGAGAGCCTGATTAGTCTCTGGAAATTATAGTGTCCAAACTCATTTAGCATGGAGAAGGCATGGAGGCTCATTTTCCTGCTGGCAGAGCCCAGAGCTACAGAGTAAACTGAGGCAGTTCCATGACTTCTCACTTCCCTATGTTCTCTCCATAGGTGTCCAAACTCAGATCCAGCTGGTGCAGTCAGGAACTGAGCTGAAGCAGCCTGGACAGTCAGTGAAGATCTCCTGCAAGGCATCTGGGTATACCTTCACAGATAATGCAATGCACTGGGTGAAGCAGGCACCAGGACAGGGTCTAAATTGGATGTGGATCAATACCTACACTGGAAAGCCAAAATATGCTGATGAATTCAAAGGACAGATTGTCTTATCTTTGGACACCTCTGTCAGGACTGCCTACCTGCAGATAAGCAGTCTCAAGAATGATGACATGGCCATGTATTACTGTGCAAGAGACACAGTGTGAAAACCACATCCTGGGGGTGTCAGAAACCCTCAGTGATGGTGATTCTTCTCTGCCCAGACAGCAACAGTGTATTGACAATGAAGCTATATAAAGAGAAGAGGGAACATTATTTAGTATTATTAACTTGGTATAAAACCCAACATTATTACAGTTATTAAAACACATCCCTATATGAATTCAGCATTTTTTCACAAATAATAAAATAAATCATCTATTAAAACAGAAATGTCAGCCTCTATCATTATGTGGGGGAGATGAACAGTCCAGTAATCTACACGCTTAAAATGAGAGTGCAAAGAAGGGGAAGACAGCTCAGCTGGGAAGTACTGGGCTGCAGAACAGTCACTATTGATGACCAACATCCACAGACACCAGAGCTTGCTTTAGCTCTGCTTGGGAACCTCACAGTAAATGTGTGTATTCAAAGATAAACCACACACATATCTCAAGATCTGCATGTTCACAGGAGCTCAAAGCTATGTTACGGCGCAATGTAAAGACACAAACACAAAATTATTGTATTTTCAGAACTCATCACTGCAAAAAAAAATAATAAGGAGGATATTTCAATACAAATAATCTTGTGAGGTTAAAAATTAAATTTGAATTTTGAGTCTGGATTCTCAGGTCTGATAGTTTAGAAATGGCTCTCATGATACAAGATAACCATATAATGTCCAGGGTTTTGTTCAACTTGACTGAAAATTTCCAGTTGCATTCTTGTAAGTATTCCTATCTTTCTAGCTTTCATGTTTAGGTGACATTATTACATACAATTCTTTGTTTTTTTTTTACAAATTGTGATTTTCTTATAGTTTCAGATGTCCAGATTACAAGTTCAGTATTTTTCTAAGGTGAAAATTTATACAACCCACGCTCTTATTCCCTTGCCTATTTTCTGTCTTCTCTGTGCTGTTTTATTTTGCTAAATTTCTGAAACAGGAATGTGGTATTACCTTTCAAATTCCTCATGTTTCTCTATTGTAATTTGTATAAATGTTGTGATAGATACCTTGTCCTTACTATGTGAGATATTAGGTGAATTATCTTAGAAATCATATTTCTTTAAAGAAATATGTGCTGGCTTTAAAAAAAATTGTGCTGGCAATGATGGATCGTTTTTGCAAAACATGGGTTGTTCCCTTTGCCAGAGTTCATTCTTCATGGAAGGTGCTGGCTGGCTGGGTCCTCAGGAAACTCTCTTTTCTCTCTGGACCAAAGCATGCTATGGGTGATAAACATTTTCAGAGATTTTGAATTTTGCTATTTATAAGATAAGTGAATTGAAGCTGTGGAATAACATAAGACCATCAGATCTAAGGGCATGATTGGTTTACTGTGTGTACACACATGTATCTTGTAGGTAAACAATCTCAAAATATATGCTGCATATCAGAGTGTAGATGCCCTTGATTTGATGTCAACAGGATCATAAGCCAAATACATTTCACTCCCATGAAAGTTTGTCCTGGATTTAAAAGTTTCAAGTGTTTCACAATAGTTGATTTTTATCTCTGTGTGAAGTTCTTTGACTGCCACACATATTCAGCACTTGCTAAAAGAGACACAGTGAAGACAACATAACATGCACAATGAAAGTTGTACATAGTAGATGCTTTTATTTGCATGATGACATTTCTTAGGATTACAGAAATATATTTCTTCCTAGAGAAAGCTGAAACTTTTAAATACCATATGTACTATAAGTACCACAATATTCTCACTTTGTAGCAGAATCTTAAGACATATGAACCTGTATCTTTTAACAAAATAAATACCTGAGTAGATGGCCTTGGTACAGGAACATGATGCTATGAGCACTGATTGATTATCAATGGCTGCCTCATATCACTGTTATCACAATTCTTGTATACTGTTGAGGTATTTTAAATTCATTTAAAATACTTTTTCCATATGAAAAGAAAAATTCTCATGATGATTGGTACTCATATTTCTTATTTCCCATGTATCTCATTGTCCTATGGGTCTACTATGTGATTCTTAATCTCTGGGTCTATCTGTATTTCTCTCTGTACTTTTCTTTCATTCCCTCTGCCCACCTACCCGTGTGTGTGTGTGTGTGTGTGTGTGTGTGTGTGTGTGTGTGTGTGTGTCCATATCTTCTTCTATCTTTTCTCTCTATTCATTGAGCAACACAGAAATTATCCCCCCTGGGAGAGGAATGATGAATATTTACAGAAATATTTAACAGAGTTTTAGAGGTGTAATCTCTTGTATCTAATTCCAACTGGATCAAGTAATAAAAAATAGCTATCCATTTAGACAGCTGATCCTGCAATATTAAAGTATCACTATTGTACTTTGAGTATATCTTACATGTCTGCCTCTTGTACTTCATAGGATTCAAGGTTTGATGAGACTATTGATTGAATATCTCCCTTGGCAGTTTATACAGTTTCTTCTAGTGCTAGGAGAGATCATCTGTGAGGCAAGAAATGTCCATGTCTGTGCCAAACAGATTCATTCACTTTATACAGTGTTTAGTAACTTCACCAATAAGAATTTACCATCAAGTTCTGGAAGACAAGGAATAAAACAGTCTATTTCTGGTTTCCTGTCTTCCATTGTTAATTCATGTCATTTACAGAAATCTATGTATTTAGAGATACTCCACCGATAAGAATAAATATACCATTTATGAATTTATACATGGGGGTTACATCATTAACTATAATATATTCTAATTCCATCTGTCTTAAGGTTTCCTTCATTGCGATGAAACACCATAACAATAAAAGAACAAGTTGAAAAGATATTTTGGCTTACACTTTCATATTGTTGTTTATTATTGAAGAAATTAAAGAGAGGAACTCGAGCTAGGTAGGGTCCTAGATGCAGAAGCTGATGCAGAGGCCACAGAAAGGTGCCTCTTATTAACTTGCTTCCCATGGCTTGCTCAGCCTGCCTTCTTATAGAACCCAGGGACACAAGTCCAAGGGTAGCACCAAGTACCATGGTCTGGTACCTCCCCCACTGAACATGAATTAAGAATATGTCTTACAACTGAATCTCATGGAGACATTCACTCAACTAAGGCTCCTTCTTCTCTAATAACTTTTGCTTGTGTGAAGTTTACAAACAAAAACAGCTAGGACACCATTCTTTTACCAACATATTTTTATATTTAGTTTTTTTACACATTAAACATAATTTGATTGTGTGTGTGTGCACAAATTTTTCATTAATCAAGCCTCAAAGTACAGGTAATTTGTTTCATTTTTAGTTACTGTATACTGATGGGTACTGAACATGGCTGAGAAACTTTGCTGGGAGTACACCCGGGGGTCTTTTGTGTGTATTTCAAGGAGTAAACTTGGATCATGTAATAATCAATTTTCAACTTTTTTGTGAATTATCCATACTACTTTCATTAATAGGATAACTGATGTTTATCCCTTATTTTCTGGTTCATGGAGAAAAAAAAAGGAGTATTCATAGCTCAATGTTTTGTTCTTATATACAAAATCTACTAATGATACTTTTAAAACATAAAGATTTCATTCAGGCTATTACTGCCTGCAGGTTTCTACTTGACTTGCCTGATTAGCAGAAAGACATCCAAATAGGGCTGCACTATTATGAGAACCATCCCAGCCATTACCTTACAGCCATGACCAAGAACTCCATCACAGCATTACAAAATGTTCTATTCAGTTATCTGTACTGATGATAGTGGATATTTGAGGAGGGAAGTAAACATGTGTAACAGTTTCCAGACCAGAATTCTCCGTGTTTTTGGTCTAATGTGTGAGGTACAGGGGTAGAGTCTTGGGAAGCTTGATAAAGCTCCCAAGTTCAGTGAGATTCTTTTGTGCAGCCTCAGGGGTTCAGGATTATCACACAAACTGTGTTCTGTAAATATGTTTCTCTTATTGGTTAATAAATCAAGCCCTGGTGGCCAATAGAAAGGCAAGATAGGCAGGAATAGAAGACCAAGAGTATTCCAGGAGTTATAGTGAGGAGATCAAGATATAGAGACTGAAAATAAGAGGTCTGGACCCTCTGTCCGGTAAGATAAGACCACTTTGAAACACTTAGATTGTTAGAAATAGGTTAATATTTAAGACAAAGCTAGCCAATAAAAAAAAAACTTCTAGTAACAGGCCAAAAGTGTTATATCTAATACAGTGTCTCTGTATGTTATTTTGGAGCTGACATGGCTGTAGGACCAGGCTGGCAGTAAAGCTTCTCGTAACAATGTAGACTTTAGAAAAAGATATTCAGTGGTTTTGTTTTATTAGAAAAAAAGATACTGTTCTCACTATAGAATATATTATTGCCTTTTCACAAGGCAAACCATAAAGCAGTGTCTGTCTTCGAATGTACAGTCTGAGGTGTCAGAAATATTGTGCTATATCTATGTAGTCTGGACAGTAGTGACACATAATTATGGGCCTGGATACAAACTTACCTGACAGATATCCAAGAATATTATATGGTCCCTCAGTGCACACAGAGTTCTTGATCAACCCAAAAACAGGCATGGACATAACGGACATGCTTCTGAATTCTGAGAGCTTTCTCTCTATCTTTTGGTTCCCGTGGGATCATTTTCACATTAAAGGTTGTGTGAAAACATGTTGTATTTAACATAATATATCCTAAAAAATGTGACTCATTTTGTATTATATCTGGTGCTCTTTTTAAATTTTCTCTTTTTTGTTTATTTAACAAGAATGTTAGGCACTTATGTAAGTACAGATTAGATTAAAAGGCAATGGCAATGTCATCCATAAAATAAATAATAAAAACTTCAGGAGATTTATTCAACACTGTTTTGTAAAAAAAGCTTTATACGAAATACTGACATGGAGTGATGCTATTTTTCATTAACTGTGGTAAAATTTTCCACTGATATTACATCACTGGCTAAATCTACAGTGCAATATCTGTGCACCAAACATTCAACCATCATTCTCTATTACCACAGGAATCACATGTGTATACTGCTCCTTCCTCTAACAGTCTGTTCAGGATGTTTCAATATACCTGGGATATCCTTTGCAGAGCCACACTGGTTCCCAGCCCTGCTATAACCCATATTCTTCCTTACAGTTATTTGGTCTTGCCAGTTTTCCCAAACTTGACATGTTGGAGTGCTTCAGGAAATACTGGTAAACATTGCTGGTAAAAAAAAAAATATTGGAGTTGATCAAAATGGAACAAAATTCAGAACTGACCATTGTGTCTGAATTGCCCATGGCAAATCCTAGTCTGAATTTGAAGATGTTCATCAAAATGAACTCCAATTCTACTATTAGTCCTGCATTGGTGGTATTTTGTGCTTTCTTAGTCAACCTAAGCTCCAAACCACTAATTTCCAGGATTGATAGGGTAGGGTGCTTTAACTGAGTATGGCAGCCACTGAAAATTCTACACCATGTTTGGTTTAATGGATCAAGATTGTATAAAATTCTTGGGACATACTTCCTGTCTTAGGAGTAATTACTGGGAGATGTTGTTTTTCTTGTTTTTATTTTATTAGAATATTATATAAATATAACAGAAATAAACATTAAATGCCATCTTTGAAGTAAGAATTATCCCTACTTTATTTACCTTATAATCAGGATAAAGCATTTACTGATGTTGGAGTGGGCTGCAGCCATTAAGTTATCCTCTACATTACACCTACAAATTTACCCCTCCATGTAGACTTTGGAGAAGCAAATGTCAATAGTTGATAAAGGTTTAACTGAGGGCACTCCATCTAAACAACAGTGAGATTTCCTCTCATGTCATGAAGGGTCATTTTTGTAATCTACCTGTTGTCACATCACTCATCTGCATGTGCTGATATCCAATAAAACGTTGATCCATCAAGCAGGACATGAATGCAATTGTCTCTTTACTCTTATATTGGCAACCTATCTGAGATGCATAGACTTTTGTTCATGACCCTTCCTAGAAGGGTTGGTAAAGTCATTAGTCATTGGTTGTACATGCAATGAACTCTAGATTTGTATTTCTCTTACCCAAGTAGAAAGATGGGAAGAGTTGAGAGTATCTTTTGATCCAACAAGAGCGGGTGCAGAGAGATGGATCATTGAAGTTTATTGGCATTTCCGTTAGGCTTAGTCGATGAATTTCATTTTCTGTTAGAAACTCTATCTAAAATATGTGTTACCAGGTGATAGATGAAAGATGCTCAATATCTACCTATAGCCTCTGTGTATATCAACAAGTACAGTCACATGTAAATATACAAATATTCACATGCACAATTCTTAACAAAAACAGAGAGCAAAAACCAGAGAAAGAAAGATGGAGTGAGAGAGAGAGAGAGAGAGAGAGAGAGAGAGAGAGAGAGAGAGAGAGAGAGAACCACACAGTAATTGGAACTCAGCATCCTGCAGCCTGACCTAGGTGTCCTCTACCTCCTTCTTCTCCAGTTGAACTAGGCCCCTATCTAAGAAGTTCTCTGCTCATAAATATGAGTCTATGGTGGTATACACAGAGATGTTCACACCACCAACAACATATGATCAGTGTCCTCTCCACAGTCACCGAGCATACAGCTTCTCACCATGGGATGGAGCTGAATCATCCTCTTCCTGGTGACAGAAGCCACAGGTAAGGTCTCCATTTTCCATACTTGAAGAGGGCTCACTCAGGTGTCAGTGATATCCACACTGCCTTTCTCTCCACGGGTTTCCTTAGCAAATCTTGGCCAGTGAATTTCTCTGTTGACATGATTCTTCTTTAATAATACATTGAAAATGGAAAATGGTGATTATGACTTATGATGGAAATATATTTGGATTTTGGGTGATCGGAAATTTTGCAGCAATAGGTGAGAATAAACTATAATACACATTTGACTTGTCATTTCCAAATCACCAACATCTAGGCAAATAAAAATTCTTTTTATAGTATAAAGTCTTAAGTTACCTCAAGGTATATTGTTGACTCTGGCTGTGTGGTCCAGCAGAAGTTCCCATAATTTAGAATTAAAGACATATTTGTAACACAATGCACTGCTTCTCAAGGGTAATTCTTATAAATTGTACAAATTCATTATTAAATTATTTTTCACACAACTCATTCATCAACTCAATGTTAATTGAGGTAGGTTCTGTTAATATAACTTAGTCTCTGGTCCCACATTTATTGGCTTCATAATCCAATTTTCCAGCTCTACAGTATCAAGACTTTACAGAACCTGGACCTACTTTGAGACATCAGCAACTCTTAAAATGCATTAGACATCTACTGGTCACCCCCATACTATAGAGTATTTGGTTTTCCACAAATAACAGAAAAACTACCAGCATGGACATCAGTGGTACTTGGTAATCTCCAAGTTCTCATTCAGTGTGATGTCACTTTATATCAGAATATTAATTTTGCAAGTTCCTCCACCAGACATTCCCTCCCATTACACATATGAATGCTATGTACTTAATATGTATACAAACATGTGGATAATGCATTTCAGCAGGCATGAATCCCCTTGGCAAATTCTGTGTTCATTTATGCAAACCCATGCTGAATTGCAAATATTTGACACAACAATGACAGTATAAAATATCTGCCTATGTTCCTCCAACTGGAGTTCAGAGACTATTCAAAGTCAGGATATACTTCCCCTCCTGGCCCCAGAATAAATGGGATTCTTTAATGCATAGGGAAGGTATCTGCAAGTGACTATAAAAACTTGATGTTAGGACATTTTTGCTGTCTGCTAGAGAAGTCACTTTGAAGTGCACAAACACTTCATATTGCAAAGTTTCCTACTGTGAACAGTCACTTGGGAATCAGTGTGGTTGTTCCACAGGAGGCTGAAAATAGATCTCTCACACCATCCAACTTCACCAATCTTGGCCACATACACAAAGGGCTTTTAGAGCCTACTATTGCTGTCCTATTTATAATTGCCAGAATTAGAAACACCCTAGATGTCTGTCCATAGAAAATGTAAAAAGAAAATATGATACAATTGCTATAAACCATTAGATCTACAGTCATGACAAACCTACAGGACAGTTGATACAATGGTGTCCAAAAATGTGAGGAATAAACCAACCATTCTCAGATTATACTTATGGACTTCTCCATGAGATGGAGCTAATTCTGAAACTATTGTGGCTAAGAACCTAAAATTAGACAATGGGACCAGGGAATAACTAAATATTCATGCTTCATGTTATCCTAAAGGAACTAGCCATAGAATGACTGCAATAAATTCTACTATATTATAAACCAGTGTCATGATTAGCCACCATCAGATAACTTCCTGCAATATACTGGAGATGAAGACTAACTGGATAATTACAGAGAATGAGAGACAAAAAGCATACAATTAAATATTTTTCTTTTCCAATAGAACTCTGAGACCTCCTTTTAAGCCAAATTGCCACATCAGGATCACCTCGCTGCAGATTGTGTGCAGTTGTCACTGACAAGTCTGTGTTTGTGAGTGAACATATGCAAGACACTTAAGAAAGTGCTCAACATCTTTAGCTATCAGAGAAATGCAAATAAAAACAACTTTGAGATTCAATCTTATTTTGTAAGAATGGCTAAAATTAGAAATACTAATGACAACTTATGCTGGAGAGCATGTGGAGAAAGGGGAACACTCCTCCTCTGCTGGTGGGAGTGAAAACTTGCACTGCCATTTTGTAGATCAGTATGGCAGTTCCTCAGGAAAATGGGAATCAGTCTACCACAGGACTCGGTAAACCCCTCTTAGGCATATACCCAAATGATCCACATCCATGTAACAAAGACATGTATTCAACTGTGTTCATAGCAGCATTTTTTTGTAATAGCAAGAAGCTGGAAACAACCTAGATACCCCTCAACTGAAGAATGGATAAAAAAGATGGGGTACATCTACACAATATAATACTACTCTGCTGAAAAAACACTGGAATCTTGAAATTCATGGGCAAGTAGATGGAACTTGAAGAAACCATCCTGAATTAGGTAACCCAGTCACAAAAAGAGGAACATGGTATGTATTTGGTCATATATGGTTTTTAGACCTAGAACAAAGGATCACCAGCCTATAATTCACTTCACCAGAGGAACTAGGATACATGGTGGATTCTAAGAGATTCATATAAGGTCTCTCATATAAGGGGGCAGGGGAAAGTTCTCCAGAGCACAGGGGAAGTGGGTGGCAGTGAATGGAGGGAAAACTAGGAGAAAGAGGGGGGGAAGAATGTGCGACTAGGAAGATTGAGTCAGGGTAGGAATAGAAGAAGAGAGAGAGAGAGAGAGAGAGAGAGAGAGAGAGAGAGAGAGAGAGAGAGAGAGAGAGAGAGAGAGCATAAAATCATAAAAGAGTGTCCATTATAGGATTCCTAATGAAATGTCCAAATTTCTACAAGACTGACTCCAACTAACAATTTGAGCAACACTGGAAAGACTATAAATGCCCTTCCCTGATAATGAGATCAACAACTAACTTATCCACCATCATGGAGCCTTCATCTAGTTGGAAACGGAAGCAAATGCCCACAACTAAACACTGAACCAAACTAGAAACCAGATGCAGAGAAGAAGAACAAGATCATGCTGCAGAAACACATAGAGACAACGGACCTGAGCAAGGAGGAGCTAACAGGCCCCCAGACTGATAGATGAGAATCTGGCATGGGACTAACTCAGACCAAATGAACATGGGTCTGAGCTAGAAGGCCTGAACAGTCTAAGGGACATCAGACAGTGGAACCAGGATATATTCCTGGTCCACAAAAGGACCTTGCAGACACATCCCCCGTGGAGGTATACTCCCTTAAACTAGAGACAGGAGAGAAATCCTAGTCCCTATTTTAAATGACTTGACATAATAACATGACCCCACCTGGACAGCATAGCCCTACATGTAAAATGGGGGTGGACAGATGGGAGGGGATGGTAGTCGGTGTTCATGTGAGGGGGAGAGAGGAAAAACAAGAAGGAGGGAGGGAGGAAGGGAATAACGGAGAGGGAACTGGGATTGATAAATAAATAAAATTAAAAAGTAAAAAAAAAGAACCTGTTCTCCCTAAAGCTGTGTTCTGTTACCACTGAAGACACAGACCAGCATCGCACAGCAGCAGACTCAGTGAGCAGGTTCCCTGTGTGCTCAGAATCAACCTCAATATGAGGATGCACAGGACGAGCAGGGGTAGTTGTAGACCCAACTTTCACCAAGAAAGAAAATGTAGTAGGTGAGAGAAACATCTAGAGTGAGGGAGTCCTCTGAGATCCTAAGATATCTTGTCTTGACCTGAAATAACTGCAGAAAACAGGTAATATACGCAGTGTAGCTATTGTGACAAGACTCCAAATTTAGTACAATAAAAATTCTTTGCTAATATTGTACATAGAAGTTTTAGTTATTGTATTGAAAATAACGATGTTATTTTGTAATTAAATAACAATTTTTCTATCTGAAGATTTTTTGTCCCACATATCACTGAGATAAACAGGAAGGGCAATTAACATCTACAGCAACAACTGGAAGTACAATAAATAAACTCATAACTTGAGGATATCTGAAGTCTGTAAATTTGAAAGCTATAAAGCAGTTCAGAAAAGTGTGTTGAAGGTATGAATTATTCTGCTCCAAATTTATAGCAATCTTCACTTTTTTGAGCTGTCATAAGCAGGGTGCTTAGCATCTATATTTATAAAAAGTTTGTTGGATTCAATTTATGTACATTTTTTGATTGAACAGTGCACACCTGTATGCACTTCTTTAGGCTCAGATCTAGAAGTACTTTGTGCATATCTGATAGATTCAGAGAAAATGCCTGTGTCTACTGCATCTCATATCACAGACTTGAGACAGAACATCACATTTTATGCACTCCAATGGACAAAGCATCTGAAATGCAATCATTGTTCCTGGTTAGAAATGAAGTTCAATCTTCAGAAGAGTCTTGTGCCTGCCTTTTCAATACACAGATGCCAGCATTTCTTGCATCTCTAGTCCTGAAGTGCCTCCATCCTAACATGAAAACTCCATCTCTGCCTTGTCTTTTCCGAAACATTTTCCTTCTTGTGAACACTTCCTACTGCCTGCATTTAATGAGGATGTGTGTGGTGTATCTTTATTTGAAGGAGGCATAGTCATATATTGTCCCATTTAAAGACACATGATTTAATGATAATAGGCTAAAAATCATTGTAACACTGAAACACCCTGGAAAAGGAACCAAGTGTCTGCAGCTCTTGTTTCCCATCATACGGCAAAAGTGCAACGCCTCAGTGCACACTCAGCACTCTGGGCTTGGTTTCATTTCACGGTGTTACTACAACTTTGTGGTAATTGCATATTCATCATTTAGAAAGACACTGGTAGCTTTAACTTTTAAACATGTAAATGAGAAGATATTGTATTCATAAAAATGAATATTTTTATATTGCTTTCTTTAAAGAAATCAGCAGTACACTTAAGCTGCTCTCCATGTTTTCAGTCATAATCATATCACAAAGTCCCTGCGAATGTGAGCCAAAGATAAGCAAATCATTTTCTTTCTAGGTCCTAAAACATCAAGAGTCATAATAAAAAAGCAGAAGGCATTGTGCTCTAATATCACTGAATGTGTGAGGAAAATCCCTAGGCCCTGTATGCTATGATTCATTCTCTGACCTTCTTCCCCTCCTCCAGGATGCTCAGCATCTGAGAAAGTTGAGCTAACTGACCAAGGCCCTGCCTGTAGTTTATGGCTTTTGTTTCTGTGATTTTAAATAATTTCAGACATAAATGGCAGTATGATATAGATATGAATGCTTAGTTTTGGAATGGATTTTCATTTATTTATACAAATTTAAGGTCAATTTTGTGATATGTATATTTCTCCTTTTGTTTAGGTATTGTGTTTATATAGCTCATTGAAAATGTAAAGTATAATTTAGTACAGATTATAGAGAGTTACCTATGATAGTCAAAACTTGGAGTTAAGTTAGGATTTCTAAATATGTAGAGATGTATTTGAAATGAATAGGCATTCTTCAAACCTTTCAAACACCTACAGAATATGGCATTTAAAATGTGTGGACACTGCAGATACTGTCACATACTACTGTGCTAAGGGAGCACAGAGGCACCTCAGCTGACAGCTGTACAGTATTTCAGGTTCTCAGCTCTATGTCTTCCTTCTACAGTCATGGGGTTGGGTGTGGGCACACCTTTCCTGCTAGCCTCTGGGGTTTCCTCTTCACTCTGTTTTACTGTTCCCTGACTTCCTTATATACAAAGGAGAACCCCTTTAAAAATTTTTCAGAAATGAGAATCTGTATGTCTGGTTTTGTGAAGATTAAGGGTGGTGTCTGGTCCCTAATCAAAGTGGATCAGGGCTGTGGTTCCACTCGGACTTTGGCTTCAGATCCCCAGACCATCAGATTCTGGATTATTATAACATTCAACATAGGCAAACTACTGGACATGGTGAAAATCAACATTTCCGGATAAGGTTTATAAATTGAGTCATTGGCTAAAGGAAACTTGGTGAAACCAGAACTATCTCAGCCTATGGCTAAGGTAGTTGGTTGCTCTCCACAAACTGATGGCAACATCCAATTACTGAAGACAACACTTATATATCTCACTGACCATGGAGAATTTGATTTGGTGCCTAACTGCAGGCCTCAGCACTATTGGCTACCATTCATAGCAGTAAAAAGTACTTGACATTCTCTCAAAGGAAAATCAGTCTACAGCACAGGTATTTTGTATGCATTTTCTTCCACATAACTTTATTCGGTTACTTTTTGTCTTGTTAGTCTTTTATGTGCATATTTTCATTTCTGATTTTATGTTAGAGAGATAAATTTTCTTGTATTTGTATTTGGTTAGTAGGGATGTGAGAGAGATCTAGGATTACCTGGGGAACATACAACCTATGATCAGAATGTATTGCTTAAACATTTGTTTTACATTAGAGAAAATTTAGAATCCCCCTCACAATCATGTATTGATTGCTATTTGATAAATGAGGACAGTGTGGATAGACAGAACATATGTATTTATGATTCTCAGTAAACAATCTGTTTGCAGTGTTACCAACAATTTCTTGTCAGGTGCCTACTGCACTATTAATGATTTTCGTCTTCCTGTACTGATAATAAAAAGATAGGAATATATGGAGATTTCTAAAAGTTTCACCAGTCAGATGGTTACACAGAACATGCAGAGAGTCATCAGAGATAAGCGCTTCCTTCCAGACTTACTCGAGTATATACACAGATCTCTGTTCCTTACAGCAAAGATTATATTTCAGTTTCCATGAGCATACTGATCATTATCTTACTGTCTTCGTGGACCATGCCTTTGGTGTAATTCTGATATTAATTCCAGGGCAGGTCTCTAAGACTAGGATTCTTCTTATAGTTGTTCAATTTCCATTTTCTCTAAGCAGAGCTCTCTCTCATTATCTATTATTTGAAACATAATCCTGCTTCAATACTAACTTCAAAAATCTTTCAGCTTCTAAGAGTCACACTTGTGGCCTGTATGTTTTCCGCCAACCTGCCCGCCGCCGGTCTGGCATGCGGCCCAAAATAACACTCAGAGATTCTGTATTTGAACAATCCTGTTGGCCAATTACCATTATTGTTTATGGGATAGCTCTGTCTTAATTATTAACCCATTTCTACTTATCTAAGTATTTCCACGTGGTCATTTTATCGGGGAGCTGTGGCCAGAGTCTTCATTCTCCAGGCTCTACATCCTGACTCCTCCTAACTACTTCCTATATTCTCCTCCTAGTGTCCTAGCCCCGCCTATCTAGTTTCCTATTGGCCAACAGGGCTTTATTAATTAACCAGTATAAGAAACATATTTACAGAATAACATCTCCCATCATCTCCTCTTTTTTGTCTAAAATAAAAAGAAGGGTTTTAACCTTGACATAGCAAAATATATCATTCAACAGTTATCAAATAAGAATCACAGTTAACAATATTTAGTCCATTATCATTTTGTAAGACTTAAAGAAAATATCATCTATCCTATCTTTGTGAGTCTAAAGTCCTATATGTAACTTATCTTTAACCCTAACTAAGGAGAATTATAACCATAACTATCTGTCTTCAACTCCTTCAAAGACCACAGAAGAATGATATATAAACTCTAGAAATGACAGAGACAACACATTGCCTGGTTAGTCACGCGAAGTTCTTCTGGTAATGTTCCATCTTCAGCCCATAGGCCATAGTGTGTCTCTACACTTCTCAACAAAGCAGGAAACTTTAAACTGTCCACCTGTATTGGCAGTTTGTCAGTCATTTTTCTTTGTGTCCTGTAGACTGTCTGGCAGGCAGCCTCTTACATGAAGCAACAATCCTATAGCAATGTCCATCTTGCATCAGCAGTCACCTTTTTGTGTGTCCTGCATGTCCAGTTTCTACAACATAAAGTCAAACAGTACAGAAGAGCAGGACCTTGTCCAAATGGCTAGTCTTGCCATATTAGAAGCAAACTCCATAATGTGTTTCTTCGATGTCCATCTTCCTTTTTGATGCACCTGGTGTTACCAGGAGCAGTTATTCCTCATTGTCAAGAAAATCTGTAAACCATTTTAAATGCCATATTCTTTAGGTCTTTGAAAGGTTTGAAGAATGCCTATTCATCTCAAATACATCTCTGCATATCTAGAAATCCTAATTCATTTAACTCCAAGTTTTAACTATCATAGGTAACTCTCTATAATCTGTACTAAATTATACTTTACATTTTTCAATGAGCTATATAAACACAATACCTAAACAAAAGGAGAAATATACATATCACAAAATTGACCTTAAATTTGTATCAATGGAAATCCATTCCGAAACAAAGTATTCATATCTATACTATAATACCCTTTTTTACCTTTAAAAAGATTGCTTGTGGTCATAGCCATTTATAACCAAGCCCATTTAAATGAAAACAAACATTTATAAACAATATTTGGGAATTTGGGCGTTGTTCTTTCCAAACTACTTCCTGCTGGTAGGGGGCGTCGTCATGGGGATCCAAAGAAGATGCAGAAATCTTGGCTATCGTCTGCAAGGCTTTGTCTCAACTGCTTTAAATGTTAGATCACTTGGGTTGCTGTTTCAGGGGGTCTGGCTTGATCAAACCACATTAGTAGAAATCCTTTTCCCCAGTAACTTGTTTTAGGCTTAAATTTTGGAGTCAAAGTATTTTTAAAATATATAAATTGAATTAATCCAGCAGCATTTCTTTTATTAGTAGTTAGTATTTTCTCAGCAATCAAATAATTTAAAGACAACAGAATTGCGTATAGTATCCAATTTTTTTCTGTGCTTTTCACCTTTATGTGACTTTTTTATTACTCTATTTCTTCTACTTCTATTTTTACATATTTTTGAGACAGGGTTTTCTGCCAGCCCGCCCGCCGCCGGTCTGGCATGTGGCCCCAAATAACACTCAAACACTCTGTATTTGATACAATCCTGTTGGCCAGTTACCATTATTGTTTATGGGCTAGCTACGTCTTAATTATTAATCCATTTCTACTTATCTAAGTATTTCCACGTGGTCATCTTATCGGGGAGCCATGGCCAGCATCTTCTTTCTCCATGCTCTACATCCTGAATCCTCCTAACTACTTCCTCTTTTCTCCTTCTAGTCTCCTAGCCCCGCCTATCTAGTTTCCTATTGGCCAACAGGGCTTTACTAATTAACCAGTATGAAAAACATATTTACAGAATAACATCTCTCATCACACACTGGTCCTCAGATTTTTCAATATTTTGTATCACGGTTCTCACGCTTATGTGCAAGTGTTGAGTAAGTCATCTTCCTGCCTAGATTGCATTGTGAATGGTTGTGTCTCTTTAGTTAGAGTCAACAGCAGGAGCCCATTTTAGCAATGCTGGGAAGAAACATCCTCATCACAAAAGTAGCTATAACGTGCAATAAATGTGTACATGTGAACATTACTTCAACAAATCTTTGTAGTAAGCATTAAGTACATATGTTAGTCAAAGCACTTGCATACAGAAATGGAATATCGAGTATCATGAGACAATAGAAAATTTTTAATGCAGGAGATGCTTGTATGGAATGAATGCATTTGATTCATAGCCACACTGCTAACATCCAGAGAAATCCATACACCTCAATATGCAGCATATTATATGGGTCATAATGTACTTCACACAAGTGTATGCATATGGACAAACATACACACACACACACACACATACACACACACACATATATATATATATATATGTATATATGGAGCTACTAGTGGATTTTTCAGCTCTGCAGCTGTCATTCACTAAGCTTATAGCAAGTGCAACAAAGTCTTTGAAAATCGGAAGCCATGACATTATATGAATAAGGGGATGCTGAGCTTGGGGAAGCTAGATCCAGAGAGAACTAAACCATCATTTCCACCCAGAAAGATCCAGGAAAAACGGATGAATAACCCTTTTTAAATTTTTACATACAAATTTACAGACCACCCATAATAGAAATGATGAATTGTCAAACAGATTGAACCATAGTTCAAATTTTCCTAATATCTGATCACTTCTCAAATATGAAAATACTTTCTGTAGTAGGAAACAGGTTTACATGTACCACATTTGTTCATATTCCAGGTGTTGTGAGTTTTCTGTCCCAAGTGCAGCTAGAGGATTTGGGGAATTGCATTTCGAAACAATTATGGGCCCTGTCCATCACTGGTGCTCTTTCTGGTCACTCCCTTAATCACCAGTGGTCATGGATAAAGCTAATCTAACACCCTAGCAAACAGACTCTGGTTCATGGGCATAGCCTTTAAGGCATACATCATTCATCCTTGAAATCTCTACTGAGCATCACTAGGCACATGACCAAGAAGACAAATGAGAGTCATACAGAGGAGACTGTGTATGAGTAGTTACACAAGCAAGTCTAGAGAACCAGCAGGAGGCATTGCGAATCCATCAATCTCTAAGAAATAAAGGGCAGCAGAAGCAGGTATAGATGTGTATTGAGGAGATTTCAACAAACTCTGTGTATTTCATTGCCAATATCATTACATTCAGAGACCAAGGTGAAGCTGACATGTGAGATCTCCATGCAAGAACATTGGAGAGGTTCTTTGTTAAATAAAAGCCATAGCAAGGTCACCAAGATTTATAATGAATTCATATAGCTTCTGGATAGAATAATGTTTCATGTAAAATTATCAGTAAAGGGGGCTGTGGTGGCACAAGTCTTTAATCCCAGCGATCAGGAGGCAGATGAGGGCAGATTCTGTGAGTTTGCTGCCAGCCTGGTCTACAGAGCATATTCCAGGACAGGCACCAAAGCAATGCAGAGAAACCATGTCTCGAAAAACCGAAAGAATTATCAGTAAAGGGTTTGGGTGTTTGAGCTCCAGGGCACAGGGCAACATTTTGGGGCAAGTGTCCCAGGAGTTACCAGGTGATATAAGAGGTGTGCACATTCCTGATCACTTGTGTGGAATGGACAGCAGCCTCTAAAGCTCTTTGCCAGGATCTGATGTGGACCAGGATAATCAGTGTAACTTCTCATCATCACAATATGGTTGACAATAAGGAGGTACAGGTGACCCTTGAACCCTTGCAGTGTGGTTCACTTTAATGAACATGGATGTAGTGACATGATTCTCACTGGAATTGAAGAGCTCTGTCCACTCAGGTGCTGGGATGAAGGAGTAAGAAAGGGGAAACTCTAGAAATCAATGGGCGATGAGTTCAAGGAAAACTCCTGCTCACTTTAACATGTGTTGCACCAGATGTGCACATACTGTAATTATAACATTATTGTAATTCAGGAGAATAAGCTAATAATATCTATTTACATTATCATGGGTATCAAAATTTTGTGAACTTTTTCTCAATACTACTTAAGTAGACATGCAATCTTTCCATTGCAACCTAAGATAGCCATCAACATCTCATGTACTGGAGTATGAAATGTAGCTTTATAGACTCAGACAAATGGATATTATGAAATGTCAAGATAAAACCATCCTGCACTCTGAATTGTAGGGATGAGTTTTCCTCTATTATGAGAAGATGTGAACTGACAGACCTCAAGACATCCTATCTGTGACAGATGAGAAAACATGCACAACACTGTTTCCAGCTTCTCTATAATGGGAGATGTCATTCTATAAATATGTTTCTCTTATTGGTTAATGAATAAAGCATTCTTGGCAAATAGGAAAGCATGATAGCCAGGACTAGGAGACAAGGGGGGGGAAGAGGAAGTAGTAAGGAGGAGTTAGCATGGAGAGACTGGAGAGAGCACAATGCCAGACCCTCTCTCTGGTAAGATGATACCACGTGGAAATACTTATATTAACAGAAATAGGTTAATATTTAAGACAGAGCTAGCTGATAAGAAACTAGTAACTGGCCAACAGATTTATATCTAGTACAGAGTCTCTGTGTATTATTGGAGGCTGGCATGGCGGTGGGACAAGACCGGTAGGTTAAAACCTGCTTGTAACACCTCTATCCTGTAACATTAGGTGCACCTGATTAATGACCTGATATTAGAGGGAAATACACATTAATAGCCTGATTTTGTAGTATGTACTGTTTTAATATTGTAGCTATACTTCAGTCATTTAAAGACACATACCATACACACATATTCCTACACAGTGATATTGGATTGTTCCATTTGGGGGGCATATTCCAAATCCATCCATCTTCCATAAAAATGTTCAGTTTCTGAAAAGCTTAACTAACACAAGCCCTGTCCACAAACAAAGGACATTGATGATAGTATAGGGAAAACTTAAAATCAGTCATTGAAATCTTTGGTAAGCATCTCCAACAATCAACAGCCATTACTCCCTGTAGCTGAGGTCTGTGATCATTGAAGTTGCAGGGATGTGTTACTGCTCAAAGGAGACAGTGCAATTTCAGTGTAAGCCATGACAAACCAACCTGAAAAAAGCTTAGATCATCAGGAGCTCAATGGAGCCAAGAATCCCCATAGAGATGAGGTTGATATGGAGGGGACGCTGTATCTTCTGTGGTTTTCTTTCTTGAGTATGCATTTGATCTGCACCTGCTGTTGTTGACATGTGATGTTCCCATGCTCAAATACAGTACAGATTCTTGATTAACCATTTTATGGGGTTATATTTTCTTGTTTATTTTATTCAGTTTACATTTGCATTAACACTTTATTTTGAAAATTTTTGTACAGTGCATTTTGATTACTAATTGCCCTCCACTTTCTCCTCCTAGATCTTCTAGGTGTCCTCTTCTACCCAACTCTACACCCTGTCTTTGTCCCTCAAGGGAAAAAAAAAATAGACAAAAATATTTTAAGGAAGGGATTAACATCAAAATAAAAATATAAATACTCTTACAATCACACACACATAATCCAAAAATACAACTTTGTAAAACATGATATATAGCCAAAAATGTTTAACAAAAATGCACACTATGGTATGAGAAAACATTTTTAAAAATACCATTGAGTCCCAGCCTCATCGCAGAGGCGCCTGCTGCGCCAGCCTCGCACACCGCCTGCAGGGGGCGCTCCGGAGCGCGCGTCCCAGCGGCCCTGGCGCCCGAGCTGCCCTCCCGGGGCTGCCGCGCTCTGCACCCGAGGGCTCGAGGCAAACGCGGGCGGCGGGAGATGCGTGCTTCGCCCTCATGACCGTCACCTCACGGAATGATCCGTCGTTCGCACCGAGCGGAACTCACTGTCATCATCCGGTCCAACTGGAAGAGCGTCCCCCTCGGAAACAACGCCCTCCGCTTCCGGAAGTGCCCGATTGTTCTGATGCTCCCCATTTCCGGATCTGGGTGGGCGTGGTCGGGTCTGAAGTTCGAACTCCTGGCTCTCTCGTCCTCCTGCTTGCAGCTGGCTGCTGGCGGAAGCTGCGGAGGGCGGGTTCTGCTCCGTGCCCGGGTCGGGAGTGCAGAGAGCCCCCTGGTCCGGCCTGCAGCGGAGGTGTGGCGTGGAGTGTGGTGAGCACACGGGAGCACGGTGAGGCCTCTCTGAGAGGACGCCGGGCTCGAGAAGCCTCGGGCTGGCAAGCAGTCAGCTGTGCAAGCCAGGGCAGGCATCACTCTGGGGAAAAGGGTGGCCACCAAGGTGACACCAGATGTTGGTTCGCGCCACCTGCCAGAGAACGCAAAAAACAGAAAGGAGTTGGATCTTAAAATTACGGTTTATCCAGAGAGCCAGGAGGCCAAGAAGAAAGCACATTGAATTGTCTCCGACGCATGTATTCTGTCTCATCTCCAGCCAGCAGATTGTATAGGGAGAGAGAGAAGGAGATAGGGTTGGCGGCAGAGACAGCCAGTTACCCCGGAGCTCCATTTTGCATCCCTGGTCAGGAGGTAGCTGCATTTCT
Source organism: Cricetiscus sungorus (assembly GCA_030556225.1). NCBI lineage: Eukaryota > Metazoa > Chordata > Mammalia > Rodentia > Cricetidae > Cricetiscus > Cricetiscus sungorus. Next base: position 82,544 of record JANBXA010000588.1, read on the forward strand.
GAGAGGTGATGTCTGCGTTTGTTTCATTATCTTTTGCATTCTCTCCTCATCTGCGGAAGTTTGGACGGAGGCATTTCTTGAAACTCAGAGTGTACTGATCTGAACCTCATATTCCTTCGGAGGTGACTGGGCTGGGAGCTAACCTCAAAACTCAAAGGAGAGTGTGTCCGTGCTAAGCTGCTAATATGACAGTTTGGTTCCTTTCTACAGTGTGGAGTACAAGTATTTCTTCTCCATACAGAGTATGAAAGTGGCCCCATGTGTCCACAGTCATTCTTCATTACTGGTACTAACTCTGAGATCTCTACCGTATGAAAGATGACATCTTCACACCATGCCCTAAAGGTGTGCGTCAGAGCACACCCTATGTAGCAGGAGCAGCTACGACTTGGAGTGAGAATTTCTGAAACATGCCTTTGTCTGAAACAAATACAAATGATAAAAGTATGAACTAGAGTGTTGTGAAACAGTCTCAGGTAACCATGCACAGGGCGATTCCTCTGTAACTTCTTGTCTTTACTTTGGAAAGCCTGTCACAGGTGATTCCATTCTTTCTGTTGGTTTTGTATCCAGGTCCCATGAGGACACTGTCTTCCGAAAGTAAGCCTTCTTTTTTCAAGTGCTGGAAAGAAGCAACAACACCATGCCAAGTGTGACATGATTCTGAGTCTGACCCCTTTCCACATCTCTGAAGAATGTTCTATGAAGATGTTGTTGATTGACTATAGTGGTCTGATCTTATCTCTCATCCCTGGCATGAGATCTGTCCCAGTTGGGCTGACCTGATTCTGTGTTGAGGGTGGGAGCAAGTGACAGGTGTGAAGGAATCAATGCCAATAACCCTTTACATCCAGTTTTAGGCTACTAATAGCTGTAGAAGGAATGGCTTTTAGACCTACCAGGAGGCTCTTTTTTACATTTTGTTTTTCTTGTTGGTGATGGTGTAGTATCTCCAAAATCACCATTGAAGTTCCCCATTAGCGGCTGTACCTCTGCAGAGTGTCTGCAGACAATAGCCATATAATTCTTTAACTATTTAAAGATAAACTTTGGACCAATAAGAGGGAGCAGTGTTAATGATCACACATAGATGCGGTAAGTGATTATGTATGCAGCAACACGGTATGCCTTTTGTCAAGATGAGGGCATGGAGAAGAGGGTTTTAAACAGCAGGACTGCCCAAGTGGCAAGATTGTGGCTTGGCTTTGTTATAATTCTGAATGGTTCTGGTGAAAGTAGTAGAAGTACCCAAAGAATTGTATTGGCCACGATGAGTTTTATGTAAAAGTGGGCGTGTGTGGAATCCTTCCATGTGAATTGAATGTCTTTAACTGTAAAGAAGGCATAGACCTCTAAACACAGATGCATGGGGCATTTAATGTATGAAAGTGGTTATCTAAAGATTTAACATGAACAAATCATAGTTGATGGACATTGACTCAAGACTGGGTTTCCTCAGTAGACAAATTCTGACAGACTTAACAAAAAGTATGAGCAATTACCTTCATTTTTGTTTGTTTGTTTGTTTTTAAAGGCATTTTTGTAAATGCTGAGAGCAGATTAATATTTTACAAGAACTCACTGTTTTAAACAGAACACTGGCTTTTAGGCTGTGTGGATGTACTCAATTTTGACCTAAGGAATCCCAAGAGCAGCCCAGGACCACAGCACCCGAAGACCTTGTTCACCTCACTTTGACCCTTTGCCTCTCATTCAGCTTCCTGGTTTTGCTCTCCTATTTTTTTTCTTTCTTTTTCACATTGGAAAAACCCAGTCATTTTATCCATGGCAAAATGCTATTTTACCATACAAAAAAAAATCCTTCATTATCTAGAATATCCCCTTTCATTGGTTGGCCATGGTGGCACAGGCCTTTAATTTGAACACTGGGCAGGCAGAGGTAGGTGGATCTCTGTGAGTTTGAGACCACCCTGGTATGGGGGTCCAGAACAGCTATGTAGCTATGTAGAAAGACCCTGTCTTAAAAGATAAATAATTCAAATAAAATATTCCCTTTCTGTTTTTCCTGACTAAAATAATAAATAATAATAATAATAATAATAATATAATGCCATTGAGGTTATTTAGTTTTTTCAGAACCTCTGAAGTAGCTTAACAGGTAAAGGTGCCTACTGGAAAATCTAGCAATAATAGTTTGATTGCTTGGAAACACTTGGTAGGATACAAGAACTAAAATCTACTGAGAATGCTACAGCAACAGACAGCACACAATTCAAAAGCTCTTACAATCACCATGAAGACAGTTTATCTTGTAACAAAATGAATCCCTCCATTTGAAAACTAGAATCTGGCAACCTTTTCTCATGGAGAGGCAATTGAAAGGTTCTACATTCTGTGTATCACCCCCAAACAGGATAGCATGTCATGTCCTAGGGAGGGGACCGGACTGGGGGAATGGAAGGACATCAGAGCAGCTTCTTAGAATGGAGGCTATAGATTTTTCTCCACCTTTGTTAGCCATAAACATGGTTCCTTACTGCTTTGAAAGTATTTAGTAAAAAGTGGCCTTATGTACAGGAGAGCTACAGCTAACATAGCCCACAACAGACTAACAATAAATACAAAGAAAGAGAATGGTTCAAAATTTTAGAAATTATCTTTCAAAAAATAATTGAATATATAATGAATACATCATCATTTTTAAATACTGGATATCACACTCCAGTCATTTTCCTTGAGTCAACACTAAGTTATACCTTTGAATATGATTTCTTCAATTTCATATCTAGATTCAACATTCATAAAAATTTTCTAATCGCTCTAAATTTATCAATATTGTATTTTAATAGCATCTCTGGAGCAAATAAGGCATAGTGGTGTCTCCAGTGAAAAACTCAATAAGACTTTGAATTATATAGCACCTCATAAATAATGGGTAGTTCAATTATTCTTTCCCTATAGCTAAGTTTTGTTTTTGTTTTATTTTGCCCTAGCCATTCATATGTCTAATACTTCCCTGGAAAAACTCATTATACAGAACAAGACATGCAAACAAGCCCTCTCTCTGCTCATGAAAACTAGCCCAGCTCTGATCCTGTTGTTGAGGAGCCCAGGTCTTGGTGCCAAGGTCTTCCCATTCATTGAGAACACTGAACTAATACCATTCCTCAAGTAGTTATGTGTGAGAGATTCCCGTGTTGCTTTTAAAATTTTTAGTTAACAATTTTTGAGAATATTTTTTTTAATCTGAGTACTATACATATCAATATCTCCAATCATATTCTTCCTATGTCAAAATCTCACTGGCTTTCAAATTCATACCTTCCTCAACTTTAATGAAAACTTTTACCTCTCCCTCTACATACACACATACAGTGTATATGTGTATGTGTGTGTGTGTGTGTGTGTGTGTGTGTGTGTGTGTGTGTGTAAATGTGCAAGTGTTTAGAGCAGTAAACTTGGGATTTAAAACCTTATACGTAAGCTTGTTCTTGAAGAACACTGATTATCTCTCTCAGCAGCCTATGATCACCTTTACTTCTACCTTTATGGAAGGGGACTGGAGAGGATTCTTCCTATACTACCAATGTCTATTTGCATTATCAATATTATCAAGATTTCAGGTTCCAGCATCCCTGTCCTGTATGAGAGATACAATCTCATGGTGGCATCCTGGTCCTCTAGATGCTGCAGCCTTTCTGTCCCCTCTTCAGGATTTTCCCTGAGCCTGAGGTGTAGGGTTTGCATTGAAGATGTATCCAGTGTAGTTGGGCATCACAGGGTCATCTTTTCTCTGCATGTTACCTGAAGTGAATATCTGCTATAATCTACATCTGAAATTATAAACAAAATTGTCCATGCTGAGGGATTTAGTGCTTTTATTTAAGGTTATTGGGACAATTTTCAGAACACATGAAGAAAATATATCTGTGTCTTACATGTAGAGCACTATTGTAGGTCAGAGGGATTTGAGCTGGCTTGCTGTTTACCTTTCACTTTTGGTACCATGAAGGAAGATCAACTCTTGTTGGCATAAACAACCAATAACTGATTGTATCTCATGACTGCTCCATGAGATTGCAGCTACTCTGGACACTGCACAGGTGGCTGAGAAGCTGATACTAGATAGCATTGGGGGAGAAAACCAAATTCTACTGTTCTGCTAAAGTTGGCATGGGAAGGAAGGATCCAAGCAGTCTGGCAGTACTTAAAAGCAAGGAAATTGATGATTAGTCTATATTCTAAGTACTAACAGTGTCTCTCAAGCAGTACAGAGAAGCAAGACCAGTGAAGACTGCCCAAGTACAGTGAAGACTGCCCAAGATGTGGGAAGGAAAAAAAAAAAACATTACGGCATGGGGAGTGAGGTCACAGGGAGAGAGTGTACTGTGGAGAGGAGGGTCTGCACTACCTCGTGTCGCAGCACAGGTGAGTCTCTAAGCAGCCAGGTGGATTTTTGCTGTGAGAAAGAGCTGGGATGTCAGGTGATGAGAAGAAGGCAAGTCACTGAGGATACAGAGAGCAGAAGGATGTGGTGTGGAAGGAACAAGGCCCACTGGGTGTTTTAGGGAGGCCACACAAGAGCTTGCAGTACCTTTGAGATGGGGTGTGGCAAGTCTATGTGATAGGTAGGGAAGGTCAGCCCTAGAAGAGCTAAATGCTAAATTCTGGTCTTCAAAATGTACTTTTAACATTGGTCAAAGAATAATCTCATTCAGTATTTATATTTACATAATAGTTCTTTCATTTTTGAGAATCAGTCTTGAAGATGTAAGCAGGATATCCTGTGTCCCCGGCCAGATTTTAATTCAATTTAATCATTCATTCTGTGAAACTTATACAGAATTTCTCAAATTATTATAGTATAGTTTTCTTATGTTAATTTCCTATGAAATTATTTTGTAATTAATGCAAAGACAGGAAAGGAGTTTACAAATACAGAGATAATAAAGTAAGACTCAAAACTTATATTTAAATGTTAAAGCATAATCTTATACCAAGTAAGTTATTTCACATTTTTCTTTTCTTTTTTAACACAAATTTATATACATAAATCACAACTCAAACCTATGATTCTTCTGCTCCAACTGCTTGCCCATTATTCAGGGCTGGAATGAACACAGGGAGGGGTTCAGGCATGAAAAACACTCTAACAACTGAGCTGTGTTCCCAGTGATCCATTGATGCTATAAATGTAATTTGGTCCTTATTTCCTATGAGACATCTGCACATAAACTGTCTCAACTAAGAGTCACATCCCTCAGCTCATTATATAATATGATGTCATGCAAATAATTTTCTCCTCTGCCCATGAAAAGCAGCCCTGACCCTAGAGCTCTGACAGAGTCCGCAAGCTCTGGACTCCCAGGTCCTCCCAGTCTGTGATCATCACTGAACACACAACACTCATCATGGAGTTGACACTGAGCTGGGTGTTCCTTGTTGCTCTTTTAAGAGGTAAATTATAGATAAGGAGAGACACTGAGTGTGTGGGTGGATGCCAGTAAGAGGAACATTAGATATTTGTGAGAGTTTACTGACATGATCTCTTTTCATAGGTGTCCATTGTGAGGTGCAGCTCGTGGAGTCAGGAGGAGGTTTGGTGCATCCTGGAAAGTCCCTGAAACTCTCCTGTGCAGCCTCTGGGTTCACCTTCAGTGATTACTACATGCACTGGGTCCGCCAGTCTCCAGGGAAGGGGCTGGAGTGGGTTGCTGTGATCCAACGCAAAATTAATAATTATGCAACATACTATTCGGAGTCTGTGAAAGGCAGATTCACCATCTCAAGAGATGACTCCAAAAGCAGCGTCTACCTGCAAATGAACAACTTAAGAGCCGAAGACTCAGCCATTTATTACTGTACTACACACAGTGAGAGGACTTGAGTGTGAACCCTGACACAAACCTCCCTTCAGGAGCGCTCATATCCAGCAGGGGGCGCAGATCACACATGGGAGAGGACAGGACCTGAGGGATGAGCAGGGTCCTAGAGTGGATGCTCTAGATTTCTCTCAGTCTTAGAGACACATGTGGTTTCTTATTAGTTTGAAAATGTTTAAAGCTATTGACCTGATGTACAGGAGTCCTAACTGAAACAAAATCTTCACCTAACTCATAACACAAGCAAAATTTCACATTTAAATGTTAACTTCCAGAAAAATAAGTGTATACAATTTAAATATCATTGTTCTTCAATTCTTGGAATCACACACCAGTCATTTGCATTAGATAACACTAAGCTATGTCCTTGAAATCAATTTCTTCAACTTTATATCTAGCATAAAACTAGCTAATCATTCTAAATTTATCAAAATTATGTTGTAATGGCCTTCGTTAACCTAATAAGAAATAGTGGTGTCCGTGGCAAAAAAAAAAAAAAAAATAGGAAGGAAGAAAGAAAAAGCAAATTAAAAATAAAATGAAATTAAATTGTATCAGAAATATATAATAAATTATCAGTAATTCTTTAATTTTCCCATATCACTTGCTTTTGATGGGGGAATATCCTTCTGTAGATTTTTTTTATTGGTTGATGAATAAAACACTGTTTGGCCAATAGCCTGTAGAGGCAGTAAAATATGCAGGACTAGGAGAAAAGGGAAATTCTGGGAAAGGTAGGCAGGAGGGTCACCATGGAGGGACAAGGTAGACCAGGTAGGTAGGACACACTAGGCAATCTCCAATAAGAAAGGCACACGTAGAAATGCTTAGATTAATGGATATAGGTTAGTAAATAAGGGAGAGCTAACCAGTAAAAATAAAAAAGTCCTAGCAATTGGGCAACAGCTTAATAATTAATGTAAGTCTTTATGTGTTTATTTGGTGCTGTGAAAGTTGGTAGTACCTGAAGAGAAAAGAAAATTATAGCAACATGTTTTTATCTCTTTCATTTGCTTCAGGCATTTAAAGTTCTAATTCTTTAAGCACAAAATGCAAACCAGGCCTCCCTTTGCTCTAGAAAACCAACATAGCCCTAACCCTTCATATCTTGAGGATGAGCACAGCCCTGGATACCAAGGCTTCCTATTCAGTGATAGCAGTGAAGAACAACCAGTAACTATGGAGTTGTGTATTAGGGGAGATTTCTATGTTGCTTTTAAAATTTTAAAAAAAAAAAATTTTGAGAATATGTTAACCTGAATTCTGTCCCAAATAGTCCTCTCTCTCTCTCTCTCTCTCTCTCTCTCTCTCTCTCTCTCTCTCTCTCTCTCTCTCTCTCTCTCTCGCTCACTCTCTCTCTCTCTCAATATCATGTGTGTGTAACATTGGGCTCAGTCGGTGGTGAGAGGATTCAAATGTTTGAATATCCAGAGATCCAGAGATCAGAAGGATGTGACTGCAAGAAAATAGTCTCACTGGGTGTTTTAGGGAGGTGTCAGAATAGCTGGCAGTACCTTTGTGATGGGGAAGATCAGGACTGTATGGTAGGTGGGGAAGGTCAGCCCTGGAGGAGCTAAATGTTAAATATAAGTCATCAAAGTTAGTTTGAATCATTGCTAATGAATGAGCTCAGTGTTTATATTTACATAGTGGTTCTATTATTTTTGAGGATCAATCTTAGACTTTTATGCCTGCTATACTGTACCACTCAGCAACAGCCTCACCAACATTTTGTTAATTTATTTTAATGAATCCATTCATTACTCACTGCACCATTTCTTTTTATTTTCATTTAATTTAGAAAAAAAATATTTTACACATCAATCCCAGTTCTTTCTCCCTCACATCCTCTCATGCCCCCCCATGACTCCCCATTGCACACCCCATCCACTCCCCAGGAAGAGTGAGTTCTTCCATGGAGGAACTTCAAAGTCTGTTACATCATTTTGTGCAGGGCCTATGCCCTCTCCTGTGTCTCTAGGCTGAGAGATTATCCCTGCATAAGGAATGGGCTTTCAAAGTCCATTTGTGAACTAGGGTTAAATACTGGTTCCACTGCCAGAGACCACCTAGAATACCAGGCTTCCTGACACCCACATTCAGGAGTTTTTGTTAGATCATATGCTGGTTCCCCAGTTGTCCAGCTGAGTTCCATGAGCTCCCACTTGCTCACATTGACCCATTTTTAAATGATTATATTTTAGATTTCTTTCTCTGAATCCCCTTATTATTTAATAATTTACACAAGACTGGAAGAGAGTTTACAATACAGAGAATAATAATGTAAGTCTGGAAACTTACATTTCTATGTAAAAACAAATTCATGGTTTATTTTTTCTCATTCCTTCTTTCTTCTCAATACGGGACAAACATTTTAATACAGAGCAAGCATATCTCAAACCTCTGATTCCCCTGCCCCATCCTCGTGCCTATCATGCAGTGCTGAGAATAAGCACGGGGCTTCAAAAATATGAAACAATATTCTACCATCTAGGCTGTGCCCCTAGAAAATAAGTGAGGTTTTGATGCTATATCTGCAACTTTGGTTTTTATTTTATCTCAGACATCTGCATCATTATTTGATTTCACTAAGTCCCCTGCCCCTGAGCTCATGAAATAGCAGAAAGACATGCAAATTATGTCCCCCTCTGCTCATGAAAACCTGACCCTACATCTATGATAGAGGCCCCAGTTATAGATTCCCAGGACCTCCCACTCTGTGGTCATCACTGAACATACAATATTCAGCATGGAGATGAAATGTACTGGGTTTTCCTTGTTGCTCTTTTCAAAGGTAACTTATAGATACAGAGAAATACTGAGTATGTGGTTGGACATATTTGAAGGTTTACTGGCATGATTATCTTTTGACTGGTGTCCAGTGTGAGATGCAACTGGGGGAGTCAGGAGGAGGCTTAGTACAACCTGAAAGCTCCCTGAAACTCTCCTGTGCAAACTCTGTATTCATATTCAGTGACTACCGGATGCACTTGTTCTGCCAGACCCCTGGGTAGGTGCCGGAATGAGTTGGTGTAATTAAACATAAACCTAATAATTATACAACACAATACTGGGAGTCTGTGAAAGGCAGATTCACCATCTCAAGAGATGATTCCAAAAGCAGCCTCTACCTGCAAATGAGCAACTTAAGAGCCAATATCAGCACCTTTTATTACTATACTAGAGACACAGTGAGAGGACTTCAGTGTGAACCCTGACACAAACCTCTCTGCAGGAGCGCTCAGAACCAGCAGGATGCACAGATCACACATTGGGGGAGCAGGGTAGGAACAGGTGCAGACAGAATTGGGTCCTCATTTACACGGACACAGCTGTCAATCCATCTACAGATTTGTTAGGATGCTTTTCTTATTTACGGTCTGTGAAATCTGTGGTAACAGTTCTCTTTTGCTACAATTAGAAACATATACATGACACAGTCTAATGTGAATTTCATGTATAATAATTCATCTCTCATAGCAGAAATGACTCTGGTGACGACAAAGGATGAAATGCTGAGGAAGATCTGCAGTGTTGGTGATGGTTTTCCCTCATGAGATTCGGAAAAAGCCTCAGTGGTAACCGGTAAGGACAGTGCTTGGAATTAGGGAAGATACAAGTGTGACCCACACAACATAACATTCTCAGGTCTTCTGCTTTCCCTGATAACTGTGCACATCACACACAGATGTGACCCATTTGTATTTACCCTGATGTGGTTACTTTCCCTATAACTTTCATCACAGTATCTTCTGTTACACTTTGTTCATCTAACTTCTGCCCTCGGTTCAAAACAGACATGTTCCCCTTTCTTGAAACACAATTGAGGCCTTGGTGGTAACTTTGTGGGACTCGGGGAAGGTTGTCAGTGAATGTGAACATAGAAAAAAATAAACAAAAATTAAAGGAATATGACTGGTCTCGGGTATGGTAATGGAGGAGAAAGGTTATTACAGATATGTGGCAGAGCATACCCAGAGGTATGAATATTTGGGAGAGTCCAGAGTGGATATCACCCTGGGTCATGTGAGGAGTAGGGGGAGAGGAAAGGAGAAGGAAGACAGGGGAACCAGGTGAACTACCAGGAGTTCCAGAACAGAGAATAAATGGACCAGGAAACTAAAATAGTTGGACTATAGACAGAAGAGCACTCTGGGTAAAGAAGCCCAGCCCAATATTGAAATGTTTAGGTTAGGTAGAGGGATATGCCAACGAGGAGGACACTGGAATAGGCAGAGACTGAGGGAGGCAGAGAGAATCTGCCATTTGTCCCAGGTTTAAAATCTAACATCCCAGGCTTTTATAGATAATAAACAAATGATTAGGAGTCATGTATAATCATCTCTGTGACCACTTCCTGCTGACATTGAGGCATCATTGTTGGGTGGTTTGTTGGATCCATTGTAATAGAGTCCAGGAGAGCCCAGGGAAATGGAAGTTGGCTATTTACTTGGGAATCACTCAGGAATAAAAATAATAAGATGCAGAACCACTGCAGTCTTCTGCCCAGAGTTCTGGAAGCTGCTACCTGATCTGGAACCACTTCCCATAATAAGAGGTAACTTCCCAATCTACATGTAGCACCTGAGGCTCTATCAGGAAGGAGATGATACCTCAAAGACTATTGGGTGGGTAAGTTTCCATAACAGGATGGTCAAAAAAAAGAAAGGTGAAATGCTTGTGCTGTCCTGGCTGACCAGGCTCTGAGGAAATGGCTATGGCTATGGTACAAGTAGGCATACATTGGAGCAACTTGTTGCAGAGAGGGAGGAGTGATAAGCAAAGGGGTCAATGCTAGGCTACAGAAACCCACGGAGACAGCTGATCTGAACAAGTGTGAGCTCATTGACCCCCATAATAATATCTGGGAAATCAGCATTGGACCAGCTTAGACCCCCTGAATATGGGTCTCAGTTTGTAGGCCTGGGCAGTCTACAGGGCCTCTGATAGTGAAACCAGGATATATTCCTCATGAACAAAAGAACTTAGGGTGCACATTCCCCATGGAGGGATACTCCCTTAATATAGAGACAGGAGGGAGAGACTAGACCCAACAGCCAACATCAAACTGAATGGAGAGAAGCTTAAGGTGATTCCTCTAAAATCAGGAACACAGCAAGACTGCCCTCTCTCTCCGTATCTATTCAATATTGTACTTGAAGTTCTAGCTAAACCCATAAGACAACAAAAGGATATCAAGGGGATCCAAATTGGAAAGGAAGAAGTCAAACTGTCTCTGTTTTCAGATGATATGATCGTTTACATATGTGACCCAATAAACTCTACCAGGGAACACCTACAGCTGATAAACAACTTCAGCAAACTAGGATACAAGATAAACTCAAAAATATCAGTAGCCCTGATTTATTGACATGACAAAAGAGGCTGAGAAAGAAATCAGAGAAAGATCACCCTTTACAATAGCCATAAACAACATAAAGTATATTAGGTTAATGCTTACCAAACATGTGAAAGACCTATACAATACAAACTTTGTGGCTTTTAAGAGAGAAAATAAAGAAGATATCAGAAAATTAAAAGATCTCCCATACTCGTGGATAGAAAGGATAAATATAATAAAAATGGCAATCTTCCAAAAGCAATCTACAATTCTAATGCAATCCCCATTACAATCCCAGCACAATTCTTCACTGACCTTGAAAGGATAATAATCAACTTTATATGGAAAAACAAAAGACCCAGGATAGCAAAAAAAAAAACCCTGTACAATAGAAGAACTTCAGGGCATCACCATCCCTGACTTTAAGCTCTACTACAGAGCTATAGTTCTGAAAACAGCCTGGTATTGGCACAAAAATAGACAGGTAGACCAATGGAATCAAATCAAAAGTTCTGATTTAACCCACACACCTATGAAAACCTGATTTTTGACAAAACAGCTAAAAGAATACAATGGGGGTAGGAAAGCACCTTAAACAAATGGTGCTGGCACAATTGGATGATGGTGTGTAGAAGATTGCAGATAGACCCATGTCTATCACCATGCACAAAAAAGTCGAAATGGATCAAAGATTTCAACATAAATCCAGCCACACTGAAGCTATTAGAAGAGAAAGTAGGAGGAACCCTTGAACAAATTGTTATAGGAGACCACTTCCTGAACATGACTCCAGTAACACAGACACTGAGATAAAAAACTAATAAATGGGATCTCCTCAAACTTAGAAGCTTCTGTAAAGCAAAAGACACTGTGGACAAGACCAAATGGCAGCCCACACACTAGTAAAAGATTTTTACCAACCCTATATCTGGCAAAGGGCTGATCTCCAAAATATACAAAGAACTCAAGAAACTAGTCAACAAAACACCAAATAACCCTATTAAAAATAGAGTACAGAATTGAAGAAAGAATTCTCAATAGAGGAAATTAAAAAGGCTGAAAGACACTTAAGAAAGTGTTCAACATCCTTAGCTATCAGGGAAATGCAAATCAAAACAATTTTGAGATACCATCTTATTCCTGCCAGAATGGCTAAAATTAGAAACACCAATGACAACTTATGCTGGAGAGGATGTGGAAAAGGGGTACACTCCTCCACTGCTGGTAGGAGTGCAAACTTGTACAGCCATTTTGGATATCAGTATAGTGGTTCCTTAGGAAAATGGGAATTAGTTTACCACAGGACCCAGCAATTCCCCTCTTAGGCACATACCCAAATGATCCATATCCATGCAGCAAAGACATGTGCTCAACTATGTTCATAGCAGCATTATTTGTCATAACAAGAATCTAGAAGCAACCTAGATGCCCTTCAACTGAAGAATGGATAAAAAAGATGTGGCACAAATGAATACTACTCTGCAGAAGAAAAAAAAACAATGTAATCTTGAAATTCTCAGGCATGTGGACGGACCTTGAAGAAACCATTCTGAATGAGGTAACCCAGTCACAAAAAGTGGAACATGGTATGTACTCACTCATATATGGATTTTAGATCTAGAGACAAGGATCACCAGCCTATAATTCACACTGCCAGAGAAACTAGAATACAAGAAGTATTCTAAGAAATGTCTAGAGATCTACAAGACTGACTCCAACTAACAATTTGAGCAACACTGGAAAGGCTACCATAAATGCCCTTCTCTGATAATGAGATCAACAACCAACTTGTCCACCATCATGGAGCCCTCATCTAGTACCTGTTGGAAACAGAAGCAAACACCCATATATAAACACTGAGTTGAACTAGAATCCAGATGCAGAGAGAGAGGACAATACCAGGTTGCAGAAACAAATAGAGACAGCTGACCTGAACAAAGAGGAGCTACTGGGCCCCCCAGACTGATAGCTGTGAATCCAGCATGAGACTGACTCAGACCCAGTGAACACGGTTCTCAGCTAGAAGGCCTTAATAGTCTAAGGGACCTCGGACAGTGGAACCAGGATGTATTCCTGGTGCACATAAGGTCTTTGGGGGCACATCCCCCATGGAGGGATACTCCCTTAACCTGGAGACAGGAGAGAAGTCCTAGTTGTTACTCCAAATGACTTGACAGATTTAAATGACCCCTCCTGGAGAACATCACCCTACATTTGGATAGGAAGGGAGGGTGGTCAGGGCTGGAGAGGGTGGGAGAGAGGGAAAGAGGGAGGTGGGATGGAGGGAGAGGCAACTGGGATCGACATGTAAAATAAAAGTTTAAAAAAATAAGTTAGAAAGGAAGAAAGAGTAAATTGAAAAAGAAAATGAAAACACACATGGCATTGAAGCTTGGTGATGAATCATGTGATGTGGGATAGATTTTGATTTTCTAATAATCCCCGTCTACCTGAGGTTATAAAAACCATGTTGAATCTGATTTGCAAAAAAAAATCCATAGTGAAAGATAATGTAATATAATTTTCAATAATTGTGCTTAAGTATTCTGTAGGGAATGAAATATAGAGAAATGTAAATTCATTGAAATCTAAATCAGACAAAAAAGAACACTAGTGACATGTAGGACAAGGACAGAGAGACATCATGTGCTTTCCTTATTTAATCTAAGTAGCCCTTGGCTTGTTGATGTCAAGACCAGCATTTGACAAACCTCCGTAAAGACCACATATGAAGTCATCCTTGCCTTGCAGTAACTTTGGCCTCAGTCACTTTATTAAACTCACAATTTGGTGTCGTAGCAATGAGGCCACTACCACACAATTCATATATGTTTATACATAGGCAAGATCATTAAATGTATATATTCTGGAACAATCTCAAAATTTAAAGATACACACAGTAATATTACACATTTGTAGGGCATTATGTGGAGATTATCAAGCCGATGGAAATATGAAACATGAGTGAGTCAAACTAACAAGCATGTCCTTGTGCAGCAACTCATTTTTTCATGATGAGAATTCTGAAAATCTTCTGTTTTACACTTTGAAATATGACCATTGTGCAGGGCACAGGTCAATGACGCATGTCACTCTGCTAAAAACACAACTTCAGCCTTCTCAGCCAATATTTTCTTTCCTCAGTTCCCACCTCCCCACCTCTGTGAGGACCACTCTTAGACTCAGGAACCAAACTGTCAACTTTCTGAGACGCTGGGTGTGAGAGGACACACAAGTCCTGTGCTGAGGTCCCTGGAATAATCTGCTATGCATACTGTTCCCCAATTCCATTCATGAGACTATGAATTGCAAGTTTTAGTTCTTTTTAAGGTTGTACAGTTAGCATTATTTACATATGCTAAACTGTATTTACTCATCCGTGGATTGACATTAATGCTGAAAACTGGGAACAATGTGGTGATAATATTATTTATGATTTATTAAAGCTTGATGGGGAGAATTCAGAAAACAAAGCCAGCCCCAAGCTATAGAAGTCAGGCGGTGGTGGTACACACCTTTAATCCCAGGACTTGAAATATAAAGGTACACGATCTCTTTTAGTTCAAGGCCACACTGACTATGCCAAATTGATCCAGTCCTAAAACAGACAGGTCAGACAAAGGTGATCTCTGCACCTTGGATCACACACCTTTTATCCCAGAATTAGGGAGGTATATAAGACAGCATCAGGGTCTCAGAGCTTGCTTTCAGTATGAGAGTTAGTCTCTAATCACATTGAGGAGAGCGTAGCAGTCTGAGTGAATCTGAGGAGCAGTGAAGTTTGGGGGGGGGTGCTAGTCTGAGGTTTTTCCCCTTTGGTCTGAGCTAGTAGCTGGCTGATTTGCTTCTCCGAACTTCAGCTTGAAGCTTGAATTGCCACAACAGTGTCTGTGTCGTTTATCTTTTGTGTTACAGAACGATGATGAAGTTATAATGAAAATGTAATAATCTCCTGTCAATAAAGATTTTAGTTCAGCAGAATATGCACCACAAAGCAATACTGCTGCATGGCATGGCTCTGCCCTTAGGTGACAAGAAACCTGCCACCTATGTTCCAGAGTGGCTGCACTAACTCATCTTCCCGCGGACATGGTGCGAACTCACGCAGTGCCCTCCACATTCTGAGCTAAGTGAGTGGCAGACCATCGGGTGTCGGCTAACATCCCATTTTCTCTTTCCTTCCACTTCTCTGGTTACTGTCAGTGTGGATATTTGTGTTGTTGACGGTCATTTGTGTCTCCTTCTAACAAGTACATTAAGCTCTTTCATCTGCTTTTGAATCAGCTGTTTAGTATTCTTAATATTCAGTTATTTAAGTGCCTTATGTAAGTTAAAATCCATTGTTTATCAGATTAAAAAAATTGTTTGGACCTGATATGTATTCTAAATTATAAGAAATTATCCAAGAACTTAGCAAATCATAGACTCCAATAATAATAATTATTAAACATAAATCAGGAGGGTAAAGGGATTGGTGCAGGAGTCACAACTACTTGCTGTCCTCACAGAATAGCTAGGGTCAGCCCCAACATCCTCATGGTTACTCGCAACTATCACTCCAGATCCAGAGGCTCCAACTCCACACTAAGCCTCCTCCAGACTCCACCAGCTGCACCTCACACTGGACATCTGCACACACACAGAGAACCTAGGTCAGGAAACTGTCACACATATTCCACTTTTTAGCCTCTGTGGAAAGTGCACAGTTGTGACACACAGACATAATAGAGACAAAACACACTCTCATGCGTACATAACAGATAAATGAATCCAGTAATTGAATACAATGTTAGAAGGCTGCTGAGGTGGCTTAGCAAGTGAAGATATATGCCGCCAAACCGGCGACCCGATTTCAGTTCCCAGTGCACCCAAGGACAGACACTCAGTGTTGTGTCACCCAGAGCAAGGATGACAGGATGAGGACAGAGAACCTTTGGATTAAGCCCACTACCTTGTTACCTCATACTAATAACTACCATCAGTGCTCCGACAGCCTCCAGCATGTACACAGAGGACCGGCTTGTCTATGGAGTCTAACCAAATAACTTGCTACATGGTGGTAAAATATGCAAATGGGGCCTCCTTCTGTTGACTAAAACCAGCCCTGCTCTGACCCTGCAGCTCTGGCAGAGGAGCCCAATCCTGGTTTCTCTGGTCCTCTCATTCTGTGATCAGCATTGAACACAGACCACTCACGTAGAGATGAGGCTGATCTGGGTTTTCCTTGTTGCTCTTTTAAATGGTAATTTATGAATGACAAGAGATATTAGGGTGTGTGTGTGTGTGTGTGTGTGTGTGTGTGTGTGTGTGTGTGTGTGTGTGTGGACTTGAATGAGAGGGACAGTAAATATGTGTGACAGTTTCCTGACCTAGGTTCTCTGTGTGTGTGCAGATGTCCAGTGTGAGGTGCAGCTGGTGGAGTCTGGAGGAGGCTTAGTGCAGCCTGGAAAGTCCCTGAAACTCTCCTGTTCCGCCTCTGGATTCACCTTCAGTGATTCCTACATGAGCTGGATTCGCCAGGCTCCAGGGAAGGGGCTGGAGTGGATCTCACGCATCAGTAGTGGTACTGGGAATGAACAGTTGTATGCAAACTCTGTGAGGGGCCGATTCACCATCTCCAGAGACAACGCAAAGAGCGCTCTGAACCTGCAAATGAACAGTCTGAGAACTGAAGACACAGCCATGTATTACTGTGTAAGGAGCACAGTGAGTCGACACTACTGTGAGCACATACACAAACCTCCTTGCAAGGCTGCTGGGGGCCAGCAGGGGGAGCAGCAGACACACTATGTTACAAGCAGGTTTTCCCCACCAGTGCCTGGTCCCATTCTTTGTTCCTCCCTGCTGGCTGCCGGTCTGGCCGCCACATGAGCCCCAAATAACACCCAGAAACTCTGTATTTGATACAATCCTGTTGGCCAATTACTATTATTGTTTATGGGCTAGCTCTGTCCTAATTATTAACCCATTTCTACTTACCTAAGTATTTCCACGTGGTCATCGTATCCGAGTGGCGGGCCGGCAACTTGCTTCCTCCACACTCCACATGCTGACTCCTCCTAACTATTTCCTCCTTCCTCCTTGTCTCCTAGCCCTGCCTATCTTGCTTTCTCATTGGCCACAGTGCTTTATTCATTAACCAGTATGAGAAACATATTTACAGAATAACATCTCCCATCAACACTAAATTTACAGAGATCTTCCCCTACAGATGCACACACCCAGAGGAAGGGTCCAGGGTAATTAAGTTCTTGAATGCATCTCCACAAAACAGAACCATTTTCCAAGGAACCTCTTATGTAGTACTTATGTAGTGATCTTTCAAAGATCTGAACACTAGAAGGTCTTGCCATTGACTGTGACACATTTAAATGCAACATGTCCTCTTATCTAAGCAAGCAGCATAGCAACACTCAGTGCAGAACAGACTCTGTTGTGGATACCAGGATCAGATCCACAAGATGCTTAGGGTACCCAGACCAGATCCAGAAGATGCTTTGCAAACCTTGCAAGTATGCAACTCTTAGACAGAGTGAAGAGAATAAACAAGATGTCTGAAGATGTCAGGGTCTCACAAATCCCGATGACCTCACACAAAGCATGAGTGTCAGACCAAAGGCTGACACAGCTATCAAACTGTTCGTAATATATGTGGGGTCTCACCAACAGGAACTGAGTACCGAAACCATAGTGCAAGTAATCAGTCATGTGTTATGAGCAGTTTTCCCACCAGCCTGGTCCAAGAGCCTCATCAGCCCCAAATAACACACAGGGACACTGTATTAGATATAAAGCTGTTGGCCTGTTACTAACATTTCTTATTGGCTAACTCTGCCTTAACTATTAACCCATTTCTATTAATCTCTACATCTATTAATCTAAGTGTTTCCACCAGAGAGAGGGTCCAGACCTTCCTCTCCCTCAAGTCTCTACATGTTGAATCTTCTCCTACCTCTCCCCGAATCCTCCTTGACTCCTAGTCCTACCTATCTTGCTTTCCTATTGGCCAACATGGCTTTATTCATTACCAATGTGAGTTACAGAATGACACCTCTCATCAGTCATGGCTGCTGACTCCCAATTTGCTACAGGCAGCATGCAACCAGCCCACTGACTGAGGTGTCTCTATGACAGTACCCAGAATAAACGGGACATCTCCATCATCCTTCCTAAGTCTTGGAGAAGACAGAGCAGTAGGAATGGAAGGTGGCTGAGGAGGTGTGTTGGAGCATTTCAGTATTAAAGGGAGGATTCTTGAGGTCCCACACCTTCCTCAAGGACTAATGTCAATTAACTGTGGTTGGAGGATGGGCATCACTTTCTTCAGTGGCATAACCACTTAAAAGTTCCTGTGCTTGGGGAAGGAACCTCCTGCCCACACTCATTCAGGTGACCACAATCAAACTCTGTGGATCATAGACAAGAAAGGCATGGGCACATGAGGAAACAAAGAGTTTCAGTGGGGGGAAATGAGATTTTTTTAAGGACCTAATGTCACATGTGTGAAACTTTAAAAAAAATAAGCAGATAAATATTTTATCAAAACTATGTCCCTGCCCCTCACCCCTTCTGGGAAAGCTTCATATCACTTGGTGTGTAATCCTCAGGAACTGCCCATGTACTGACAGATGGCCTGGTGTGTGAAGTGGTCTTATTCTTTTCCTTGGTTTATTTGTATTTTTATTCCTGTAATTACATCGGATTTCATTGCTCTAGGTGATTCTTCTCTCACTATGCCCATGCCTGTCTTTACGCCCAAGCTTTCCACACATAGCTCCTTCTTGCCTGGTTCTCCTGCAGACCCTTTCATGTAGGCCTTTGAGTGAAATCTCAAACTCACGGCCTCACTTGGACTTTTCTCCTGGTTATTACATGCCTTACAATAGAATGTGGTTCTTATTTTCTATACCTTTACCAAGTCATTTGCTTGTAGGATCTTCTGAAACACAAAATAAAAACTAGTAAATGTTACTAGTAGGTTTTTCCCACAGGCCACCTGGTCCCACTCTTTGTTTTTCCCTGCCGGCCACCTGGTCCCACCGCCACGCCAGCCCCAAATAACATGCAGAGACTCTATTTGATAAAATGTTGTTGGCCAGTTAATAGTTTCTTACCGGCTACCTCTGTCTTAATGATTAACCCATTTTTACTATTCTAAGTATTTCCACGTGGCTCATCTTACCAGCCAGAGCGGCGTTCTACCTCTTCGGGCTCTCCATGTTGACTCCTCCTTTCTACTTCCTCTTTCCTTGTCTCCTAGCCCTGCCTATCATGCTTTCCCATGATAAAGGCCAACAGGGCTTTATTCATTAACCACTGTGAGAAACATATTTACAGAATAACATCTCCCATCAAATAAATGTATATTTTCTGTAAGAAAAGTACTCATTCTTGGAGGGAAAAGGATGAGGGGAATATATTGGGTAATGGAAGACTAGCTGGCACAGGGGATGTCAGGAAGAATTGATTGATTTGATGCTTCTTCAGTTATTTATAAAGAAGTTCATCAAGGTGAGGAAGGACTTCTTGAGGTATGGGTGTCCCAAAGCACTGCAGCCTCCCAGTCCTGTCTGTGCCCCAGTGTCACTGCTGAGCTTAGCTCACTGGAAGAGGCTGAACAATATTCATTCAACACACAGTTATCACAGAAGCCACATAAATGACCTGAGTCCAGTGTGCAGGGAGACAGGCCCTGCCCTGCTCAGTGGTCTTGTCCCATCTCATCCCATCAGGAAAAGGAAGCCAGCATGGAGAATGAGAAAGCAGGCTGTTAACTTATGCCTGGAATAGGAAGTGGCTTTACTTCGGAAATGGGGGCTCAGCAAGGTGACCATGGCACTGCCCATCGTGTATGAACATTTAAGTCACATGCTCTCGTGCAGAGAGCAGCCACCACTCCCTCAGATGATACCTCATAAAAACAGTGGGGAGACTCTAATGTTCAGTGTTTGAATTTCTACTACAGGATTGTTCCATTGTAGCATATGGCTTAATCTGATTATTCACTTATCCCTTATTTGAAATTTTCCATAGTTGGTAGAAATATGTTATATACCAAATACAAACTGGCAGTCTTCTTGTAGTTAGCCTTTGAAAGTCACAGCCTAAAACTCTGCTTCTCTCAGCTAAAACACAATTTCTTCATGAAATCCTTAAGTGAGCAAATTCAGTGCCTGAGTTCATAGTCTTGTGGTGATTTTGATGCATTCAGTTGTTCCTAAGAACATTGCTGTGATTTTTCCCCAGAATTTCCAACTGTAGGAAGAAAGTCCTTTGGTCTCTTTCTTACCCATAAAATCTGAAATCTGCTGAACTTTTCACCAGGGAAAATTGACAATGATGATGGTCATGAGCTCAGAGTCCATAAGTGAACAAACACCATGATACATCCTAAACAGTCTTCAGGTCTGAAATTCCAGTCTCTCTGAGAAGAGTTAATTGACATCTATCCTATGTGATGAGTCTGTGGAGAAGGTTACTAGACTGAAATGACAAATTCTAAAATCATGATCTCAAATGCAGTATGGTTACCCACAGAAGATAAAGCTGAAATCCAAGAATATTCATGCCTTGTAGCCCATACAAGATAATGTCAACTGTTTTCTTGTTGGGGTTTGCTGGTGCCTCTCAGATCTCAGTGGTGAAACATAATAATAAGAAATTTGTATTTTCAGAAGCTTCTGGAGACCTAAAAACATGTATTAAATTTAAAAATAAATTCAGATAAATGTGTCAGGAAAGAATATGTGGACTGTTTAAATGCACATGTGACAATCATATTTCAAGTAAACTTCTGAGATCGGCTGTCAATGTCACATAATAGAACTGGCATCAGAGCCAAGAAAATGCTTATCCTAAATTTCTCATAGAAGAAATCAGTTACTGCAGCACAAAAATAAAAGCCCAGAGACAGATATTGGGGATCAAGTTGGAAAATCAGAGAAGCAAAGCAGCTGGCCACTAGCTCTTACCTCTGCCAAAATGGGTGACCCTGTCTCCTTGAATCCTCAGAGTGCAATGCATACCCCACAGCTCTCCACTGAGCCTCGCACTGCAATCCCCCCAGTTCCTGTCTCCTCCCCCTTTATATTCCAGTCTGTGCCAAGCCATATCACAGGACTTCAGTCTGCTGAGACATTATGGCTGGTTTTCTTCCCCTGCATGACATGTAATTTGTTCCAGAGTATTTCTTAATAATTTTACCCCAATATTTTTTTTCATCCTGGCTACATATAGGGAACTCTCAACTGTAATGATGCTACGTAAGGAAAGAGTCCCTGAACTTTCCTCCTTCACGTTAGCCAGAATGAACTTCACCCCATCACCATCTGTCATCATCACCCTGGCTCTGCTGCCCCATGCTGAATTCAATCCATCTCAGGTACTTGTCAGAGGGACAAGCTTAACAGTGAAGGACAACACTGGATGTTGTAGACTTAAATTCTATGTGTGTGGTTTCAGTCATTAATTTTCCAAAATGAGGATCTATGATGAGTTTAAGTCTAGTACTCACACGTGGAGGAGCAAAGAGAAAGCTGAGATTCTGTAGAATGATGTACACTGTCCTCTGGGGAATGGAAAAATAAATAGAGTCCAAATTTCTCACCCAAGTGACTTCAGACGATAATTGAAAGTGAAGCATGGGAACAAATACCATTTTATCCCGTATTCAGTAGTTCTACTGAAGGTGGGACAAGGATCCCTTAGACTACAGGGCATTCAACAACCTCCTCAAAAACAAAGTGAAAACGTACAAGTTCTCAATGTCAGGACAGGAAACAGAGTAAGTGAGAAGGAGCAGAGCTGAAAACAGCTGTGAGATGTAAGACCCAGAACCTGAGCAAGTGAGGAGTGGCCGTGCTGCAGCCAGGTGGAGGAGCAGGAGCTTGAAGGAAGATGTGTCTGTGATGTGGAATGTGACATGGGTCCTTAACCATCTGCCAACCTCCCTCTGAAACTGCCTTTCCTCCCATCCCTACTTAATATCACCGAAGCTGGACAGAACCTATACGTCATAGGAAAGGACCAGGGACTGCCCAACCTCAGTCCCTCCATGATTATATGAAGGAGACAGAACACGTGTAAATGAAATATTTGGTGATGATGACATTTAATTTTCATCCTCGCTTGGAGGAGTTCTAATGTGTACACATCATGTCTTGACCATATCCACCCTCCACTCTCAGGCTCCAGATTCAAATTTTCCTCTTTGCTGTGGAAGTCCACAGCTCTCTGCTTATAAAAGTCTGAGTTCTCCGGGAAGGCAGGGCTGTATTTCTGCTTCAGGAGTCTGTGCCAGGCATGGTGAAGCCCTCAGAGACCCTGACTTTTACAGGCACAGTCCATGAACTCTCCATCAATCTAACAATTACTACTGGAACTGGATTCATTGGCCCTCAGAGAAGGGGCTAGGGTGAATGGCATGCATATGTCAGAAAGGCAGCATTACTACAACCATCTTACTTATGATGGTTGGGACAGGCCATGCCTAGAGCTAGTTAATATTGTAATTGATGGGTTCATCTCCCTGCTCAGGAATCCTCCCGTGATCTTTCATGGTGTCACATTCAGTGAAAGTCCCAGATAGCTTACTTTTGAATTCAACATTACTTCACCATGGTGCATCTAAGTTTGAGTGTCCCTGCTGTTTGGAGCTGTACATAGGGCCAAGCTCAGCATAATTTTCAACAGGTGTTTGCAACTCTGAAATACGGTAGTTGTAACTTACATGAGAAGGCTCGGGAAATTTTAAATTGTTTAAAACAATTCTTTATTGTGTGCACTTGTGAAAGAAAGCCACACCTTCCCTGAATCAACTATTTAAATATTGGTTAGAAAATGGCATATTTTCTGCTTCAGATGCCTAATGATGTCATTGCACCCCCCAAACAGGGCACAATTACTCTTCATTATTCATAGGTCCTGTGTTTTAAGTTTCTAAACAATATTAGGGTACTTGATTAAATAAATGTGAATCACGGAGTGTAAGGAACAACCCCCATTAATATATTATTTTTAATTCACAGCCTAGTGAAATGGTAAATGATAACTGAATATCCCAGCTAATGCCAGCCATAGTCTTTGTATCAATTCTCATCAATTTTTCCAAAAGAGTTCTCTATTTTTCTCAGTTTAGTGCTATTTGCCAATGTTTGTCCAACACACCCACACACCCCCCACACACACACCATGCAGTATTGTCCTCTGTGCTATAGCCTGAAATAAATGATCCTGCATTTTCTGTTGAAACAACAATGGCCTTCCTTTAATGGGTTACTACACAATAAATGCTGAATACACACTCAGGCTCTCAAGTACAACACTTACCTCCTGAATGCTAGAATACATTCAGGTCACAAAAGGCTTTAGTAGCCAGGTATACAGCATGAGGAGGTACACTGCACTCTTGAATGCATGCTTGATTTTCTAATCCATACAAATAGTCTAGGAAATGCATATTGGAATATATTTTCACTGTGTAGGATGATGATAACTGGAACATAAAATTATATCAGGGGAAATTTATTAATACTAATCCACTAAGCAGAGATTCTAGGCCTAAAGTTGCAGCTACACAGTTTAGAAAAATGTACTGACAACCAATTTGATTGGTCAGCTGAAATATTGGTCAAATGATGGCCTGTGAAGCTGGAGATGACTGATATCCTTTAATCTAGTGTTGATGAAGGGATTCAAAGTAATGTAGGAATTGTCTTATTATATAAAATCTACTCCAAAATTGGAGTATACAGAGGACAGGGCACTCACTGAAAGTGTAAAATGCAGACTGTTAGAGGGGCATCAGGGTTGTGGAGAACACTGCTGTTCGTCTCTGCAGGCTAACCTAACAATTGGAGTCATCACTGCTCAACTGGATAACTTGAAGGAAATGGGCCAAATTGGATCCTGGAGCAGCAAGGACCAAGTAACAGCATTCATTCACCAAATGGTTGCTCAAATGGTTAGCAGAGCCAAACAATGACCATAATAGTTTAACTCATATAGCGCTATGACAATAATTAATTAACTCATGGTGTTTCCTGAAATTAAACAGTTAGGGAGATTACTGAAAGCTTATTTGTGTTCTATAAGCAGAGAAATCTCCTAGCAAGGGAATAAAGGTTACCCACAACCAAACCGAAAGAGAAGCACAGCCCCACAACCAACTTCCACAGTTGAATTGCTTTATGGACCCAGAATTCCTTGAAAGAGAAGAAGCCAAGTCATATTGTGGAAAAAGTCACCCACACTACAAAGTTGCCTTTGATCTTTCTTCCATGATTTCCCATGGGACATACCTTATTAAACTGGAGTAACTATACATTCAGAAAAAGGGAAATATTGATACACTTGGGTATCTTGCACCCTGGCTCTGATTTGGAGAGCTGTACTGCTGCCCCAAAGTCAAAGTAGGGGATCATGGGTTTCAATTTATCCATAAACTTTAGCTGAAGTTCAACTGATGGTGAATTTCAGAACTCTCCAAATGTATCCTCTGATGATTTTCCCAGGTACCATGACATAAAATGTAGACATATTTAGAAATTGGCAGAGCTAACCAGGCATTGGTGGCAAGTTAATCCCAGCACTTGGGAAACAGAAGCAGGCAGATCTCTGTGAATTCAAGGCCAGCCTGATCTACAGAGCTAGTTCCAGGACAGGTTCCAAAGCAATACAGAGAAACACTGTCTTGGGGAAAAAGGGTGGAGAGAAGAATGAGGAGGAGGAGGAGGAGGAGAAGGAGGAGGAGGAGGAGGAGGAGGAGGAGGAGGACAAGGAAAGAAGAAGAAGAAGAAGAAGAAGAAGAAGAAGAAGAAGAAGAAGAAGAAGAAGAAGAAATTGGCAGAACCATTAAGCTTGTTCCTTAAATGTGGTGTGAGTACCATTACAAAGGGAAGAGCCCAAGAGCCACTTACAGTTGCCTTTAGTAGGGAAAGTAATGAACCAAAGCTGATATTACTGCCCTGGAGTAACATTACTACAATTGTCAAAAGAAATGTAAAGATGCAAGAGTTGTTCTTATTCCCCTCATTTCACTCTTCTGTTTGGCTGAAGTCCAACAGTTGTAGTAGAGAGTCCTACAAACCCTACCTGGTCTGTCTAACTCCATACTTAAAGTTACACTGGCCCCGGGGGCTCAAGAAAAAATGCAGGAAGATGGAACTGACTTCCCAGGTTCATGGATACAGCCAGTTAAAGGACTTAAATTTGTAGGAAGGAAACCACTGCAGGAGAACCAGCTACTTATTAGAAAAAAAATCGTAGGGATTGAAAAAGTCAATCGCAGGGATTGACTTTTAATAATCTATTCTCTTTGGGGTACTTTTCTTCCTTATTTTTCTATGTTCTTTAAAGTATCACATATGTATACAACTTATTTTAGTCATATCCACCCCCAACTCTTTCCCAAAAAATCCCTGACCTCTGGCCTTTCCAACACATCTTCCTCTCAACTTTAGGTCATGTACTTTATAACACACTCAGTCCAATTTAGTCCAATTTCCTATATGCATTTGGGTGTGGAGTCATCCACTGTAACAAGGGTAACCAAGAGATAGCCACAGTCCCAAAGGAAAGTGACTTGCCACCCTACCCCCCAGCAGCCATCATTGAGAGCAGAGAGGCTGTGATCATTCAAGGATGATAATAAGCAACTGTTAATGCTTATCCACAGATAGAATGTCTATATCAAACCACCAGAGCCTCCCACCTATCTGGTACTCTGTGTACCTCACACAAAGGCTCAAGGAATATTCCAGAGAAGTGTGTTAAAATAGTAAGCACCTGAGAATAGAAAAAAAAAAACACTGCAAGATGATACCTTCTGGGCATCACAGTGACACTGTAAACATGAACTCACAGTAGGTATGGATCCTTCTACAAGGCCTGCACAAAGCTAAAACAGTTAAATGGTCTAGCATGTGGGGGTACAGAAGGGGATGTCAAGTGGCTTGGGAGGGAGGGAGAGGGAACTGGGATCAACATGTTAAATGATAAAAAATAATAAATATATATGATGGGAGATATTATTCTGTAAATATGTTTCTCATACTGGTTATTTATAAAGCCATGTTGGCCAGTTACTATTACTGTTTATAGGCGAGCTCTGTCTTAATTATTAACCCATTTCTACTTATCTAAGTATTCCCACGTGGTCACCTTGTCAGGGAGCCGCTGCTGGCATCTTCTTTCTCCAAGCTCTCCATGTTGACTCCTCCCAACTACTTCCTCTTTCCTCCTCCTAGTCTCCTAGCCCCGCCTATCTAGTTTCCTATTGGCCAACAGTGCTTTATTAATTAACCAGTATGAGAAACATATTTACAGAATAACATCTCCCATCATCTCCTCTTTTCTGTCTAAAATAAAAAGAAGGGTTTTAACCTTGGCATAGCAAAATATATCATACAACAGTTATCAAATAAGAATCACAGTAACAATATTTAGTCCATTAACATTTATCTTTAATCCTTACTAAGGAAAACTGTAACCATAACTATCTATCTTCAACTCCTTCAAAGACCACAGAAGGCTAATATATAAACTCTAGAAATGACAGAGACAACTCATTGCCTGGTCAGTCACCTGAAGTTCTTCTGTAATGTTCCATCTTTAGCCCATAGGCCACTCTTCAGTAAAGCAGGAAACTTTAAACTGTCCACCTGTATTGGCAGTTTTTCATTTTTCTTTGTGTCCTGTAGACTGTCTGGCAGGCAGCCTCTTCCATGAAGCAGGAATCCTGTAGCCATGTCCATCTTGCATCAGCAGTCACCTTTTTGTGGGCCATGCATGCACTGTTTCTACAACATAAAGTCAAACAGTCCAGAAGAGCAGTACCTTGCCCAAATGGCTAGTCTTGCCATAATGAAATCAAACTTTGTAACACATTTCTTCAATGTCCATCTTCCTTTCTGATGCAGGTGGTGTTACCAGGAGCAGTAGTGCATCATTGTCAAGAAAAACCCTAATCCATTTTAAACGCCATATTCTGTAGGTCTTTGAATGGTTTGTATTCATCTCAAATACATCTCTGTATATCTAGAAATCCTAACTAACTTAACTCCAAGTTTTGACTATCATAGGTAACTCTCTAATCTGTACTAAATTATACATTACATTTTCCAATGAGTTATATAAACACAATACCTAAACAAGAGGAGAAAAATACATATCACAAAATTGACCTTAATATCAGTAAATGAAAATCCATTCCAAAGCAAAGCATTCATATCTATATCATAATTCCCTTTTTACCTTTAAAAAGATTGCTTGTGGTCATTAGCCATTTATAACCAAGCCCATTTAAATGAAAACAAACATTTATAAACAATATTTGGGAATTTGGGCATTGTTCTTTCCAAACTGCTTCCTGCTGGTAGGGGGCTGCTGTCATGGGGGGTCCTAAGAAGATGCAGAAATCTTGGCTATAGACATTGCCTCAGGGGTTCTTGCTTGATCAAACCACATTAGTCTGGAAAGAATCCACAGCTTTTCATTTTCTGTGGAAACAAAAATAGAAATCCTTTTCCCCAGTAACTTGTCCTTAGGCTTAAATTTTTGAGTCAAAGCATTTTTAAAATATATAAATTGAATTAATCCAGCAGCATTTCTTTTATCAGTAGTTGTTATTTCCTTAGCAGTCAAACAATTTAAAGATAACAGAATTATGTATAGTATCCAAAATTTCTCTGTGCTTTCCGTCTTTACGTGGCTATTTTATTACTCTATTTCTTTTACTTCTATTTTTACCTATTTTGAGACAGGGTTTCTCTGTCTTTTATCTGTCCTGGAATTCCCTCTGTATACCAGGTTTACTCTGAAATCACAGAGATCTGTTTGCCTCTGCCTCCCGAGTGCTGGGATTAATGGAGTGTGCCACCATTCCCATCTATTTTCTTTCTTTTTTTCTTTTTTAAACCATTGTATTCTGTTTTATTTTTTTTTCTCTCCCAAGCCAGCGTATTTTTTTAAAACAGTGTAAACCTACATTGTAGCTCTCGTACACATCAATGAGTTGTTAGCAGAGCTCTTTAAAAGCCAGGTGGTTTTGGCCGCTTATGCTAATTTTGGAAACCTCCCTTAAAGGAGCCGCGCAAATCTCTGTCTACAGCAAAACAAATCCAACCGAGAAAATGTTGCTACCAAGAAGTCTTGCTAGTCTCTGTTCCTTTGTTTCTAAAACATTTCTTAAGCTTTCATTAGTTTTAAGTGAAAGTTTTTATAGCCACGTTGGGCGCCATCTGCAGCGTGTCTGTTTTCCGCCAGCCTGCCCGATGCCGGTCTGGCCCCAAATAACATGCAGAAACTCTGTGTTTGATACAATCCTGTTAGCCAATTACCATTATTGTTTATGGGCTAGCTCTGTCTTAATTATTAACCCATTCCTACTTACCTAAGTATTTCCACGTGGTCATCTTATCAGGGAGCCGCCGGAGGCATCTTCTTTCTCCATCTCTCCATCCTGGCTCCTAATTACTTCCTCTCCTAGCCCAGCCTATCTTGCTTTCTCATTGGCCACATTACTTTATTAATTAACCAGTATGAGAAACATATTTACAGAATAACATTTCCCATCATCTCCTCTTTTCTGTCTAAAATAAATGTATGGAAATGACTGAGGCTATTAAAGAGGAAATGAAAAGCTTTAAAAAAACTGGGGGAAAGAAAACAACAAATCCCATAAAGCAAACCAAGAAAAAGTAATCAAACAGATGAAGGCAATGGTTCGAGATTTAAAAACTGAGATAGAGGCAATAAAAAAACACACAAACTAAGGAAATTCTGGAAATGGAAAATAAAGGTAAATAACAGTACTGTACAGATGCAAACATAACCAAGAGAATTCAAGAAATGGAAGACAGACAAATAGATTAACTAGTCAAAGGAGAATGTTAAATCCAACAAATTTTTAACACAAAATATCCAGGAAATCTGGAACACCATGAAAAGCCTGAATCTAAGAATAATAGGGATAGAAGAAGAAGTAGTTCAGCTCAAAGACACATGTATTGTTGAATATATCCAACAATGCTGAAATTGGTTCTTTTTTAATTCCTCTGAGTCCAAATATCTCTATGATATGCTTTATAAGTTTTTGTAAGGCCTGTATCTAGGTACTCATATCAACCAGCTTTTATAGAGATAAACTGAGAATTATAAAACCTACAAAAAAATTTCAAAATGGTAATTAGCAGTATGTTAATGCCAGTTAAGTTGATTATCCCTTCATTTAATTGCTCCTTTTTTTAACTATAAAGCATTAGTATCTTTACTATGGCATAAGGCAGTACTTTATACAGTAACTAATTTTAATGTAAAAACATTTATGTACAATGGCAGGAGAAACTATACAGACATCTTGAACATTAAAATGGGTTATAACTTAAAAGCCCAGAGTTATTTAAACCTGGAAAATATTTACTCTGTAGAAAATAGTAAAAATGATAACATTTCCCTATAACCCTATTTAAGCCAAGTAACAGCTGAATTATACATATAAATAGTTTAGATTCTGGAATACAGAAGAAACCTGTACTTTCAGAAAGCCATATTTTACTTATAATGTATAAATGAGATTCCTCTTCATCTTTTCCCTCAGTTTGATTTATGGCAGATCATTTTTCTACAGGCTAATCCATCATCCAAAAAGGTTTCAGCCCTCCTTCTGCAAACATAGCCAGCATGTTTTTTCATCAGCTTAATATGGCATAAATTCTTACCCTAATAGTGAAATGTTTCACTAAAGCATGCCCAGTGATTGGGAAAAAAAGCAGAACTTAAATAAGATGATCAACAACAACAAAGAAAAATCCAAAAGGACTCCAGCCACAGAGGACAAGACCCATCTGGCCACAGTTCAAGAGCAAAGCTGAGTCTGAAGTGGGTTTGGTGGTCAGAGCCCTTTGGTGCCAGTTGTTCCATAAGACCTGTTAGGTGGGAATTCTCACAGTAACATCAGAGAGTGAGCCCAAAGATCTATCCCAGTTGATCTACACAACCAGAGAAAACGCAGCAGCTTGTGATTCTGGTTGTCATTACAATCCTATCCTAAGATTCCCTGTACAGGATCTCTAGAAAGCAAAAAGCACCCCACCACTTGAGCTTCTGTTCTAGGTAGGATGGTTCCCCAGAGGAAGAAACCCAGAGAACTTGGGCAGTTATTACTGAGCCAGAGTTCTTCAGTTCCCACAAAGCAACAACTTCAAATGGTGTAGCTTGTCTTCAAATTTACAAATCGGTGTAAAGTTTTCGATGGAAAAGTAACCCAACAGAAACAGATCTTATGCTGTGGCTTAAGATCTAGACCACTGAGAAGATTGTCCCATTTTGCCCCTTAAGAACCCCAGATTGCTCACTAGTACATACAGTCCTGAAAGAGTCATGAGTCGTGGTCCACCATTCAAAGCAAGGTTCTTCCTCTTGCCTGCCTCCTCACTTGTGAAGATGAAGAACATCCTAGTGGCTTCTCTGAAACCCTCTTCTGCAATACCAGCTGAGACCCCCCCCCTCTTCCCTGAATCACGTCTTGGTAATCACTCTTCCAAAAGAAGGGCACAAGCAAATGCTATTAATTCAGTCTTATCTTAGCCGGAAAAAATACCTAGAGACTTCAGACACTTGAGACTTAACTTTAAAGACACTGGCTCCCATAAGAATGTTGTATATACATTGTCTGAAATGGCTTTGGAAAGCATCAAACCTCAGCAGACACCAGCAGTTATTTGTCAGGAGGTCAAGCATCAAGGGGAGAAAAATCACCGATTCATGTGGTCTTCCCTGCACAACTCATGTGGTCCTCCAAAGCCTGAGATATCCCTTAGGGACTTTCTTTAGAGAACACGAGTAACACAATTTCCAGGACTAGAGCTGGAGTTTAGTTGTAGGGCATGTGATTGCTCAGCATATGTGAGGTCCTGGGTTCAGACTGCAGTACAGGCGCACACACACAAAATGAACTTGCAAAGTCAACAAACTAGGACAGGCAGATCCGTGGTAAGCTTTACTTTTACTACGCTGGAAAAATGCTGCAATGAATTTCTATCCCTTTTCAACTAATGTTGTGCGTTTCAATCCAGCACTGCATGATCAGGGTCACAAAGCCCGCTTGTGAGTTGATCAAGGAGAGGTGGTCGGCTGATGTAGCCCCTGACATGTGGGCCAGTGTGGCTGCCAGGGTCTCTACAGCTCCCTTCTCCTCAATTAGCTTCTCAGCAGACTGCTTGAAATGGCCAATGGTGTTGCGGCAGGTCTCCCCGCCGGCCTCCCGGTCCCGCCGCCACGTGGGCCCACAGCCGCGCCAGCCCCAAATAACACTCTGAGACTCTGTATTTGATACAATCCTGTTGGCCAACTACCATTACTGTTTATGGGCTAGCTCTGTCTTAATCATTAACCCATTTCTACTTATCTAAATATTTCCACGTGGTCGTCTTATCGGGGAGCCGCGCGGCAGGCGTCCTGCGTCTTCCCCGGGCTACATCTTGACTCCTACTACTTCCTCTTCCTCCTCCTCGTCTCCTAGCCCCACCTATCTAGTTTTCTATTGGCCACAGGGCTTTATTAACAGTATGAGAAACATATATACAGAATCACATCTCCCATCACAATGGTGGTGGGAGGCACAGAATCCAAAAGCCTGATGGTGTCTTTGCTGGATGCTTTTGTTATTTCTGTTGCAGATGGGACACCTATCTGTTTAAATTTAATTCCTGCTTTCTGCTAACTTGTATTCTTATAGTGATAGAAGCAGATGCAAACCCCTGTCCTTCCAGCTCTGCCTGTCCACCCCAAAGGTTGAATGTAGGACTCCACATCCTTTGGTGGACAGCTTTGACCAACCAAGTCAACCTCAGGGATATCTAATCCATGTGCAGGAACATTGGTTGCGACCAAAACTCCGAAACTGCCATTTCAGAAACCTTTGAAGGAGATTTCCCTTTGCTTCTGTGAAATGTCACCATGTAATGACTGGGCATCCTGCCTTATGCATGCGTTCTGTGACAGTTCCTGGGCTTCTCTCTTGGTTTCACAGAAGATGGCAGTGTGCCCTTGATGACCACTGTACACTCTGATCACATCCCCAGTAATGGCTGCCCTCTCACTCCAGTGACATTTAAACGCCAAGTGTCCCACAGTCATGGCTGCTTTCTGAGTCTTTTTACCAATCAGGCCCACCTGTTCTAATATAGATTTCATGTATTTCTTAGCACTATTAAACACCCAATGTTGGCAAGCTGCCGAGAAAAGCAATATTTGGGGGTTGTCTTCAGAACCTTTCTTGTATGACACACATAAAATTTCTTCCACTTGATCAGTAAAACCCATATCCAATATCTGGTCAAGTTCATCCAGGACAACATGTTTAAGCTTAGTGAGATCTAGCTTGCCATTCTGCCGGTAGTCCCTGAGGTTCCCAACCAGGATATCAGTCCCAGTGCGCGTGCACTCAATTTGACCACCGTAGGGAGTTAGATCATTAAAACAAGCCACTGACAGATATGTGTGGTCTTCTCTCACTTGATTTGCTAATTCTCTCGTAGGTGCAAGAACTAGTACCTGGGGGGCATGCCCTCCCCTGTCTTAGCCCACCCTGAAGCTTCTCAATCAGAGGGATGGCAAAGGAGAATGCTTCCCCAGTTCCTCTGCTTGCCTGGGCAATTAAGTCTTTGTCACTGTATACATGGTGGAATGCCTTGGCTTGCATAGAAAACAGGAAGTTCATGAGCTTTGTAAAGCTTGACAGCATCTTCAGACATGGGAAAGTTAGAGAAAGTTCCTCCTTTGTCTCCCACGAGTATTTCCTTCTCTGCCTTACTACCACTTTCTTCATCAGTAGCTTCTTTGGCAGTGGAATTCGACTCAGAATGAGAGAATACATTCTTGAGTTTGGGGCTTTTCTCTCTGACAATGTCTCCATCTGCTTCCTCCCCTTTCTTCATTTTCTTGTGCTTTAGGAACATCTGCACCTTCCTCAGAAAGCTCCACAATTTTTATTTCTTTGGTTTTAGCAGGGGCCGCTTTCTTCTCAAGGAGCTCTTTTTTCTTCTTGGAGGTTTTGCTTTTAGAAACAGTATCATTTTGAGGTGCCTTCTCTTGTCTTTTGGCTTTCTTGGGCTTAGGGGACCCACATCATCTTCAGAACACCCTTTCTTTTTTAACTGATTTAGCTTTGGAGGAAACAGTTTCTTCCATTCCTTCTCTTGCTTCTTCAGTCTTAGAATTTGTCCTCTCTTTTCTAATTTTCTTCTCACTTGGTGATGTCTCCATGCTTTCCTAGGGCATGACTGATCCCAACCTAGACTCACTATGGAGTTTTTCTGGCATTATTCAGCATGAGCAGCTCAGGCTTAGTGGTTTTCTCTACCTCATGCAAAGGAGAGAGAGGGAGAAACCAATTTCTCCATTTTTAATTCATTCATTGGGTAATCATACAGGCACGTCTCTCCATTTGTAATAATGTGTCCCGTTTTTCCTTTTCAGTTGTTTAAATTTAAAATAAAAACAATCTTATTTTACATACCAATCCTAGTTCCCTTTCCCTCCTACCCTCCCACTCCCACTATTCTCTCCCCATCCCACCCCTGTCCACTCCTCAGAGAAGGTGAGGACTCCCAGGGTGAATCATCAAAGTCTGTCACATCATTTGAAGCAGGACCGAATATCTAGGCTGAGAAAGGTATTCTTCCATAGGAAATTAGCTCCAAAAAGCCAGTTTATGTACTAGGGATAAATGTTGCTTCTACCGCCAGCAGCCCCACAGACTGCCCAAGCTCCCCAACTGATACCCACATTCAGAGGGCCTAGGTCAATCTTATGCAGATTTCCCATTTTTAAATGTGAAAAAGAACTCTTTTAACTAGTTCCTTCCTTTAAGAATTCAAAATTTGTCTTACCAAATCTGACAACAGTGTTAATGAACTGTGAGGTATGGCAAGTCTGGTAGCCATGAGCTAAGAGTGACAGCCTGAAGAGAGGGGCTTTGGTGAATAGTGAAACTCACTGAGATGGGGGGGATGGAGGGGGAGCATCTGTCTTAAAAGGCACATACTATATTGTTAAGAAGAAACAGGTGTAGCAGGTGCAGCCCAAAGGCAAAGGCTAGACAGTCTAGTGCAGGTAAGTCCTGCTTCTAGAGTTTAGGTGTCAGTTAAAGTCTGCTTAGATAGGCTACAACAGGGAAATCCCAACCTCATTCAAAGGCTTGGAGATTGGGGCAATTTATCTGGTGGGGGGAAGAGTCATTCCCCTGTTCCTCTAACTGGAATAGGTTGTGCTTATATGGGGGTGTTTATATTGTGGTGGACAGTTAGCAAAGGAGATGATGGGATTTGTGGGTTTGGGTGGCACAGTGGGTCATAGAACTAGAAGGAATGTTGCCAAATTATTTTTATGAGGCTACAGTTACCCTGATTAACAAACCAAAGATGCAACAAAGAAAGAATTATAGACCAACCTCCCTCATGATCATTTATGTACTCAATAAAATACTGTCAAACCAAATCCAAGAACAGGTTAAAAAAAACTGTAGTGATATATTGTTTATGATCTAATAAAGCCATTGAAGATATACTGCTGCAAAGCCACACTAGATAGCCATAGAGGCTGGTTAGTGGTGCCACACATCATTAATCCCAGGCCTCAAGAGACAGAGGCAGATAGATCTCTGTGAGTTCAAGGCCATCCAAGGTTACATGAGAGTGACTCAGTCTAAAAAAGAAATAGAGCTCACAACTTTAATCCCAGCACTAGAGAGGTATATAAGGAAGAAGCAAAGGGTCTCATGAGAATTAGTCTCCAGCCATGCTGAGGAGAGCATTGCAGTCTGAGGAGCAGTTTGGATTGCACTATGAGAATTCATGGAGGCAGGATCTCCATTTCAGCCTTGGTAGAGTTAAGAGAAACTGGCTGGCTGCTTTGCTTCTCTGGTCAACAGCTTGAACCCCAATATTTGTCTCTGCGTTTTTATTATTTGTGCTGTAATCATCCACTATGACCAAGTAGGCTTCATCCCAGAGATGCATGCAACTGCTCAACACACAAAACTCTGTCACTGTAATCTACCCTATAAAGGAGCTGAAAGAAATAAACCACATGATCATCTCATTAGATGCTGATAAAACCTTTGACATAAATCTAGAACCCCTTCATAATAAAGGTCTGGAGAGATCAGGGATACAAGGAACATAATAATAATATAATAAAAGCAACATATAGCAATATGATAGCCAATATCTAATTAAATAGAAAGAAGCTCAAAATTGTTCACTTAAAATCAAAAGGAAGGCAAGGCTGTCCACTCTCTCCATATCTATTCAATATATTACTTGAAGTGCTATTTAGAGCAATGAGACAACAAAAGGAGGTCAAGGGGACATAAATTGGAAAAGAAGTCAAACTATCACTATTTACAGATGATATGGTAGTTTATTAAGTGACCAAAAAATTCTACCAGGGAATTCTGGTAGAATAACATGGTGGGATACAAGATTAACTAAAAAAAAACAATTAGTAGTCCTCCTATATGCAGTGATAAATGGACTGAAAGGTATTTAAGTACTTGTTCAACATGGTTAGCCATCAGGGAAACACAAATCAAAATGACTCTGAGATTATACCTTGCATATGTCAGAATGGCTAAGATCAAAAATACTGGTGACAGATTGTGTTGTAGAAGATGTAGGGTAAGGGGAACATTCATCCACTTATGGTGGGAGTACAGCCACTTTGAAAATCAATATAACAGTCTCTCAGAAAATGAGGAATCAATCTATTTCAAGACCCAGCTATACCAGTCATGGGCATACACACAAAGAATGTTCAATCACACCACAAGGATACTTGCTCAATGTTCATAGCAGCTTTATTCATAATAGCCAGAATCTGAAAACAACCATGATGCCCCTCCACCAAGGAATGGATAAGAAAAATGTGGTCCATTTACCCAATGGAATATCACTCAGTTGTAAGAAACAATGACATCATGAAAGTTCCAGGTAAATAGCTAGAACTAGAAAAAATAATTCTGAGTGAGGTTACACAGACCCAAAAAGATAAACAGGGTATGTACTCACTCATATAAGGATATTAGGAATAAGTATTGGATAACCAACCCACATTACATGGCCCCAACAGAGACTAGATTATAAGGAAGACCCAAATAGGGATGCATGGATTCCCTGGGAACAGAAATGGGAAATAGAAGAGGTCTGCTGAGTATACTAGAAGTGAGGGAGGGGGAATGGAGGGAGGGATGGTATCTTAAAGGAGATGGTTAGGTGGCCCAGGTGTGGGAAGTGGGTTGAAGGAAGAACATAGGGGAGAGTAACTAAAAAGATGTTTTGATATCGTGGTCATAGGTGAAAAGGTGCCTGAACTGATCATCTACTGTTATCAGATTGGTGACTGCCTACTTGTCATCAGAGATACTCTATCCCTTAATTGATGGAAGTAGCTACGGAGACCCACAGCAAACACTGAGCTGAGTTTCAGGAGTCTTGCTGAAGAAAAGGAGAAGGGATTTTAAGAGCCAGGGGTTCACACAGAGACAGCCGACCTGAGCTTGTGGGAGCTCATGAACTCTATGCCAACAGTTAGGGAGCTTACATGAGACCAACCAAAGACCTCTGCATGTATGTGACAGTTGTATAGCTTGCTGACTTTGTAAGGCTTCTAGTAGTGAGATCAGGACCTGTCCTCAGCTCCTAGCTGGCATTTGGAAACCTGTTCTCCATGCTGGATTGCCCTGCCCAGGCTTCATCCTACCTTGACTTGATATGCCATTCCTTGCTCAAGACCATGGGAGGCCCACCCCTTTCTGAATGATAATGAAGGAGAAATTGAATGAAATGGAGGGGTAGATGAGAAGCAGCCTGGGTGGTGATTTGGAGGAGAGGAGGGAAAGAAAATTGTGGTTGATATGTAAAAAAAAAATGAAAAGAAAAGTTATTTAAGATAAAAAAAAAATTATCCAAGTAGTATCAAACTCCACAACAGAATGAGTGGTTTCTCTTCCCTGCCTGTCCTCTTTTCATTTTACTTATTCTATGAAGCTTTAAATTAGCTTAAAGAAAGAAATAGATATAAAGTAGGGAGAGTGCAAGTTAGAAAGGGTATGGGGAGGCTGAAAGAGGTAAATAGAGGCAGATATGATCCTATCCCATTGCACATATGATCAAGTCCCAAAGAAACTCAAAACAAATGGCTGAGGTACCTATAGCACACCAAAGTTTACGTGGCCACCAGCCTTACTCAGTACCTGTGTTGCTCTCTGCTCTTCTCACCGCGACTCTGTCCCAAACCTCACAGGTCCATGGACCTCTCTTTCCTTCTGTCACTTCTCATTCCCATATAAACCTTCTATTTTGGCCACTTTCTCTCTTGGCTTGCTCTTGGCCTCTTTGCCTTCTTGGCTCTCTCTCTCTCTCTCTCTCTCTCTCTCTCTCTCTCTCTCTCTCTCTCTCTCCATTCTTCCTCTGTTACTCTTAACACAAAATATCCATGAAATCTGGGACAACATGAAAAGACCAAACCTAAGAATAATATGGATAAAAGAAGAATTCCAGCTCAAAGACACAGAAAATATATTCAACAAAGTCATAGAAGAAAACTTTCCCAACCTAAAAAAGGACATGCCTATGAAAATACAAGAGGCTTACAGAACACCAAATAGGCTGGACCCAAAAAAAGTCCCCTCCACATAATAGTCAAAACACTAACATACAAAATAAAAATGAATATTAGGAACTGCAAAGGAAAAAGTCCAGGTAACAAATATAGGCAGACCTATCATAATTACACATGACTTCTGAATGGAAACAATAAAAGTCAGAAAGTCCAGGACAGGTATTATGAAAACACTAAGAGACCATGGATGTCAACCCAGACTGCTATACCCATCAAAGCTTTCAATCACAATAGACAAAGAAAACAAGATATTCCGTGACAAGATTTAAGCAATATCCATCCACAAATCCAGTCCTACAGATAGTACTAGAAAGAAAACTGCAATGCAAGAAAATTACTTCAGAGTAAAGAGTTGGTAAAAGATTTTCTGTTCAAATGGAAAATTAGCAAGAAAATTAGCTACACCCACAGAAACACAGGTGTTAGATATTCTCACAACAACAAATCCCAAAGAAGGGAAGCAAATACAAAATGCCACCACCAACAACAAAAACAAAAATAACAGAAAAAGCAATCACTGGGCATTAATATCCCTTAATACCAATGGATTCCATTCACTTATGAAAGACACAGGCTACCAGAGTGGATGCGAAACAGAATCCAACCTTCTGTTGCATATGAGAAACACTTGTCAACCTCAAAGACAGATATTACTTCAGAGTAAAGAGTTGGTAAAAGATTTTCCATTCAAATGGACCTAAGAAACAAGCAGAAGTAGCTGTCATGATATATAAAAAATAGACTTCCAAGTAAAATGAATCAAAAGATTTGAAGAAAGATATTTCATATGCATCACAAGAAAAGTTCATCAAGATGAAGTCTCAATTCTGAACATCTAAGCCCAAATACAAAACACCCTCATTTGCGAAAAGAAACATCACTAAAGTTTAAATCATGCATCAAGTCCAACACACAAATACTGGAAGACTTCAATACCCCAATTTCACCACTGAACGAGTCTACCATAGAGAAACTGAAGAAAGAACTGAAGGAGGTAACAGATACTATGACTTAAATGGGCTTAACAGATATCTGTAGAACATTCCAAACACAAAAGAATATACCTTCTTCTCAGAACCTCATGGAACCTTCTATAAAATTGATCAAATATGTGGTAACAAAGCAAACCTTAACAGATACAAAAAAATTTGGATAACCCCCAGTATCTTATCAGAGCACCATGGCTTAAAGTTAGAATTCAATTGCATAAATCCCACAAACTCATACAAATTAAACAAGTGCTCAATTGAATCACAACTGGGTCAAGGAAGAAATAAAGAAATTAAGGACTTCATAAAATTTAATGAGAATGACCCCACAACATACCCAAACTTATGGGAAACAATCAAAGCAGTGCTAAGAGGAAAGTTCATAGCACTAAATGCCTATATAAAGAAGTTGGAGAAATCCCACATTACCAAATTTTAACAGAATACCTGAAAGCTCTAGAAGAAAAACAAGCAAATTTACCCAGGAGGAGTAAATGGCTGGAAATAATCAAATTGAGGACTGAAATCATTAAAACAAAAAAAAATACAAACAATAAACAAAGAATCAATTGGGACAAATTTGTTGGTTCTTCAAGAAAATCAACAAGATAGACAAACCTTTATCCAAACTAATCAAAAGGCAGAAAGAGAATATTCAAGTTAACAAAATCAGAAATGAAAAGAGGGACATAACAACAGACACTGAAGAAATCCAGAGAACCATCAGGTTATACTTCAAAAAACCTTTACTCCACAACATTGAAAAATTTGAAGGAAATGGACAGTTTTCTGGATACATACCACACACCTAAAATTATATCAACATCGGATTTAAAAATTAAATAGATCTATAACACTAAAGGAAATAGAAACAGTCATCAAAATTCTCCCAACTGAAAACATCCAATGTCAAAAATGGTTTCAGCACAGAATTCTACCAGAATTTCAAAGAAGAGTTAATACTCCTCAAATTGTTCCACACAATAGAAGCAGAAGAAATATTCTCAAACTCGTTTTAGGAGGCTCAGTTACACTGATACCAAAACCACACAAAGACCCAACTAAGAAAGATAATCACAGACTAGTCTCCCTTATGAACATTGATGCAAAAACAATAAAATACTAGCAAACCAAATCCAAAATATATCAGAAAAATTATCCACCATGACCAAGCAGGCTTTATCCCAGTGATGCAGGGATGGTTCAATGTAATCCATCATATAAATAAGCTGAAAGAAAAAAAACCATGATCATCTCTTTAGATGATGAAAAAACTTTCAAAAAATCCAAAACCCCTTTATGATAATGGCCTTGGAGAGATTAGAGATAACAGAAACATACCTAAACATAATAAAGGCAATATACAAAAAGCCACTGGCCAACATTAAACTAAATGGAGAGAAACTCAAATCTGTCCTGCTAAAATCAGGAATGAGACAAAGCTGTCCCCTGTCTACATACCTATTCAATGTGGTGCTCAAAGTTCTAGCTAGAGCAATAAGACAACAAAAGGAGATCAAAGGGATACAAAATGGGAAGGAAGAAGTCAAATATTCTCTATTTTTTGATGATATGATAGTATGCATAAGGGACCTCAAAAATTCTATCAGGAAACTCCTACAGCCTATAAACACCTTCAGTTATGTGGTAGGATACAAGATTAACTAAAAAAAAGAGATTAGTAGACCTCTTATACACAGATGATAAAGGGCTGAGAAAGAAATAATTGAAAAAATGTCCTTCACATAAAATTTCAGAGGGTTGGGGAGACTCTAACCAAACAAGTGAAAGACCTGTATGGCAAGAATTTTATGTGTTTGAATAACAAAATTAAACAAGATATCAGAAAATGGAAAGATCTCTCATTCCCTTGGACATGTAGGATCAACATAGTAAAAATGGCAATCTTACCAAAATCAATCTACAGATTCACTGCAATCCCAATCAAAATCCCAGGTCTTCAAAAACCTTAAAAGAACAATACTCAACTTCATATGGAAAAACAAAAGACCCAGAATAGACAAAACAATCCAGCACAATGAAGAAACTTCTGGAGGAATCACCATCCCTGACTTCAAGCTCTACTATAAAGCTACAATAATGAAATCAGCTTGGTATTAGCATAAAAACAGACAGGGGACAAATAAAATAGAATCAAAGACCCTGATATTAATCCACACACCAATGAATGCTTGATTTTTGAAAAATAAGCTAAAATTATGCAAAAATAAAACATCTTCAACAAATGGTGCTGGCATGACTGGATGTTGACATGTAGAAGTATGTAATCACACACACACACACACACACACACTCACACACACATATATATGTATTTATATATATACATATATATATATCAAATGGTTCAAAGACCTCAAAAAATTCAATCACACTGCACTTCATAGAAGAGAAAATGGGATGTAGCCTTGTGCTGAGTTGCTAAAAAAAAAAAACATTTGATATTAAATTAAATGCAGCTAGATTAATCAAACCTACATATTTTGAAAAAGCACTGACTTCAAAATTTATGTCTAAGGATATGCTAATTTGGAAATAAGTTCTGCCATTGTTTCCACAGAAGATAAAAAGCTATAGATTCTTTCCAGACTAATATGGTTTGATCAAATGAGAACCCCTAAAACAATGGCCCAGATGATCCAACATCCAAAACAGCTGAGAACATGCAGACTCACAGACCACTACAACCAGTATTTGGCCAGGGTTCTGAATTTTCTCAGGATCCCCTTGTGATTGACAGTGCCCCCAAATAGCAAGAAGCAGTTTGAAGATAACTATAGCCACATTCCCAAATACTGTTTATAAATGTTTATTTTCATTTAAACATGATTGGTTATTGTTGGGGCTCAGCAGTCTGTGGACCCCACCTCTGATGGGAATATATTTATGGAAGCCGCCATCTTAACCATGTGGTCTGCTAAGCCCTCCCCCCTCCATGGTTCTTTAATCTGCTACACCAGACACCTGGGCAGAGGGACAGTCAAGCCAGCTTCTGCCACCAACAAAACCTGTAATTAATTTAACTTTTGCCTTTTATTCTTTGTCTCTAATTTCTTTTTTCACTGACTATGTTATATCTGTACATGTGATTTAAATTTAACTTTATATAAAAATAAGCTAACTCTATACAACTTAAATTCAACTGTACTAAGTCAAATATTTCTAAATTATTATGTGTCTTTATGGTGGTAAACATTTAAGGTTATAAATGTCTATTTCAAACTAATAAAATATTTATGCCACCTAGTCCTTCCTCTAAGCTCTTTATAAAGGTTAAGCCTCTATTATCAAAGGGAGGTTTTCTCTACCTCTTTGTCCTTTACAAGTGTATGTTAACCTACTAAGTTAAAACCAGTTAGAGTCAGGCTGGATGGCTCTGAGTATAACATCTCTCCACAGCCTCTCAGCTTGAATCCAGTTTTCCAGACAGATTAATTACAGGGATAAAGCCTTACCTAGCTACCTCTATGCTTAAGGAAAGTAACTAAAGACAAATTTTGTATACTAAGGTATACTAAACAGAAAGCCCTCAAATGCTCAGAGATCTAGAGAATATGGCATTTAAAATGTTTCATTAAAAAGCTTTTATAACAGAGAGACAGGCCAGCTGCTGGCACCACCCATTTCCTCCAAGAAGATTGATGGACACCGAAGAAGCTCCACCCACGAAAGTGGCAATGCTAGCCATTGAGCAATCCTGCCTTTCATCTCAACTGCTGCAAAGGTGGAATAGACTTTCTCCACGTTGCTTGGGCCAATGGTAGGTAAGTCCTCCAAAAGCTCCTAATTCACAGGTAGTGTGCCATCAGCAGAAGACAGATGTCCTTAAAGCCTCTAATCTCAACAACTGTGGAGGACCTGGGGGTGGCTGTCCATGCTGCCAGCTAGTGAGTCTCTGTTACTCTCTAATCATTCAGGTAGAATTTTATCCTTCTCAAGAACTCTGATTCTTTTGATGACTGGTAGTTTTGTTAGCTTAAAGCAGCAACCACGGTTCCAATTATTACAAAACATATTTCAGAAATGGATATTTTAAGGTTGCTACTGTTTATAGTCTTAACATTAATCAATAAAGTTTTAATGAGCTACTAATCCAATTCTGACAGAGTAGTAAACACCATACTATGCCACTATACGATCATAACTGTAACTATTAGCTCAAAATTAAGGTGCTTTTCATTGTGCTAAAAATCTGTCAGTTGTACTTGTTAATTCTTTCAGCCAAATCATTTCTAACATGAGTAGCTGCTAATGTGTCTTAATATTTATGTTTTCACAAACTCAAAGGATTCTTGTAAGTTCCAGGAAGCCAAATTGGACCCATCTAAACAGGTCTCAGAGAGACGCCAGAGTTCCATACAGTCAGGACTGTGATGAAACAACCAGCTACCAGGACATGGCAGCACCCCAGCTTTCTCGTATCCCCCAAAAGACGATCAATGCCCCAAGTCAGCAGGAAGCAGTCTTTTGAGAACTCAACACCCTTATTCCCTGACCTGCCACGCCCAACCCCCACCTTTTTAATAGCAATAAGAGGTGGGAATGTTGGGGCTCAGCAGTGTATGGACCCCGCCTATGATGGGCGGGACGCCTTTGGCCACGTAATCACTATGTCAGGCTTTACCTAGTTGTTCAAGCTTTTACCTGGCTGCGCAGGGGACCTGGTTACGCATGCACAAGCTCCCCTTTTAAAGCAAGCGCACCAAGCGCATCTCTCTCTTGCCTCTTGCTCTCTTGCTCTATATCTCTCTGGGGCCCCTTCTGTCTTTCTCTCTCTCTCCGCTTTCGGTTGGCCACCAGCTACCCCCCCCTTCTTCCTCTCCCCTCTCTCAATAAACTCCGCGTGGGCACAGAATCTCGTGTTTGTGTTTCTTAGGCAATAGCTGCATCAAAAGAACAACAGTTATAAATGGTTAACAACAGTAAGCCTCTTCCTTTAAAAAATGAAATATGATATAGAAATGAATACTTTACATTGGTATGAATTTTGGTTTATTGATACAAACTTAAGGTCAATTTTGTTATATGTATATGCATATTTCTACTCTTGTGTTAGGTATTGTGTTTATACAGCTCCTTTTAAAAATGATTATAGATAACCATGTCTAATAGTCAAAACTTAAGTTAGTTAGGTTTTCTAGATATAGAGATATATATCAAATGAATAGGTACTCTTCAAAGACCTACAGAATGTGGCATTTATAATGGTTTATTAGG
The DNA here is from genome assembly GCA_030556225.1 of Cricetiscus sungorus. Lineage (NCBI taxonomy): Eukaryota > Metazoa > Chordata > Mammalia > Rodentia > Cricetidae > Cricetiscus > Cricetiscus sungorus. The sequence continues at coordinate 126,634 of JANBXA010000588.1, forward strand.
TTTTCCATGACAATGAGACACCCCTACTCCTGGCAATACCAATTATATCAGAGAGGAAGATGGACATCAAAGACTAGGACAACTGCAGAGACCGTAAGTGAAGAAAGAATGGCTATTAAAGCACCAATGTCTAAAGTTACAGCTGCTAGAGAACACTTTGGTTTAATTGATTCATAGATTCTTTTTAGGATTTGTAAGACTACATTGTCAAACCAAGCATCATTTTTTAAATCTACAGGACGCATAACATAAGAAGGTCTTCATAATTGCAAAATAACTGAATAATCTGTAGTTGACATAGACTCAATGCAGTTAGTTAAAATACTTTTGGAACAATTGACTTGATAAGATCATTCTATTTTGGTAATTTTTTAAATTGGAAGGCTGTCCTTGTGGTGAATGACAGCACAGGTGGAGGGGATGAGGACTGTGGAGGAGAGAGACCAAGCTACTTCATTTCTCCCATTTCTTCTTTTGTCTTTTCAATTCATTTCTATTCTGGGTTCTCAATAGAGGGATTTTGGTGGGAGGGTCAAATAGGTCTGTCTGGAATCCAGACTGGGGTTTCTGTATTCTGTGGGGAAAAAAAACATAAGCATATCCTCTTCCTGAGGTGAATAACATATCTAGCCCTTTCCAGGTGCCAGTCAAAAGATCCTTCCATATCACTAAAGGAATAACAGTCTGCTGTAGGGTGGGGGAGCAATGTTTCTACAAAAGAGTAAAACCTTTAGATTCTGTGTGACAATCAAGTACTACGCAGCAGTAGAAACCAATGACGTCTTGAAATTCACAGGCAAATGGACAGAACGAGAAAATGCCATCCTGCGAGAGGAAACCCAGACAAAGAAAAAACAAAAACAAAACAAAACATGGTATGTACTCACTCATAATTGTATATTAGGCATAAGCCATAGGGAACCTAGGGGACCTAGGTAACAAAGAAGACCCTAAGAGGACATACATGGACCTACCTAAAAAGGACAAATAGACAAGATTTCCTGAGTGTGGGTGAAGGGAGAATGGGAGAATGGTGGACAGTGGCAGGGGAAGTAGAGAGGAGAACATGAGAAAATACAACATTATACAGTTTGGGGAGAACAGTGCAATAGAAAGCCAATTCTTACAGCCAGCTCATGTGTTGAAAGAGAGGCAGTAGTTGTTAAGTAGGTAGACACCACCTAGGGGAGGTCTGCTCTTAACTGGAACACCAGGAAAAGCTAGAACCCACCCAGTTAAGCTTCTAATTTGTGAGAAGAGAAAGTCTGAAGTGTTGCTTGTCCAAAAATAAGTTATTTCTCAACATACAAAAGCTGACTCTATTGTGGTCAGAAGAAGCAAGGCTCCCATCCCATGCTTTCAGTTGAACTGTATGGCCCTCTGCTCGCCACAGTTACAGACTCCTTCTGCTGGGACCACACACCAAAACAAAGTAGTTTTGGATCAATGTGTTCTATCACAACAGCAAAAATAAAACTGATACTTCATGCAAGACCTGACTTGGTTCTGTAATACGGCAGGGTTGAGCTACCCCAGACAGCACCAAAGCCAACTCTCCACGTTCCCTGCACTCTTGCTGGAACCTTCTTGTCAGAACTCTTACCAGAAGGGCTCAGATTTTTCTGAAAACCATATGAGCATTTCAAGGGATGAAAACAAAATCATCAACCAAGGAAGTGGATTTGACACTGTTGCTTCTGCTCTAGGGTGGAACATAGACCGGAAAGGCTCACCCCTCTCCACTTCCAATTGTCTTCATAAATCCTGACTGAATGCCACAGAAAGATTTCCTTTCCATTAGTTCTCTCAAGAAGGAGGTGACATTTAGAGATCACAGGCATTGAGTTTCCCAGGAGACACCTTAGCCATTTACATAAGACTGCTATTTACCTCCATACACAAAATGTCAACGTAAACGTGATTTGCGCAACAGACAATAATGTGAAGTGACATGGAGGACAGGCACCTTCCTTCTCACAGATCTCACTGAACGTTCAGCATCTCCCAGAAACTGTCAGCGGGACTGTGCCAACATCTGGGTTGATCTCACATCTGTAGAAGCGACCTCTGACACACTCCAGGACAGATGTTCCCCCACTAAAGGACTGTGGTCAATAGTCCCAAGGCCAAAGTGTGCTCTGTGTGCAAAGCACTTGTGTTAACCTGTGTTTCCTTTGTGGGACTTCTTACTTCTTAACTCCCTGAAAACTTTGTCTCATTGTATAATAGTTTTCTGTTGATTCTGTCCTATTTTCCCTTGCAAACTGTTTATAGCACCCTTTACTCCTTAATAAAGATCCTTCGTATAAGCTATCAGCTTATACAAGACTTTCTGGCCCCAGCTCTCCTGAATTCTTTATCATATCTAGTCCTCCCCCTGAGAATCCTCTCACTGAAAAAAAATGGCCTGCTGGACCAGGTCAATAAGCAATCAGTCCGGGACATGAGTATGAAAGAGGAGTGTGTACACTCATAAAAATAAACATAAGAGAAGTCAGACTCACAAGCCCAGAGGAGAATGCTTGCAGGCAGGATAAAAGAAGAATCAGAAAACTGGTTTCTCCAGATACGGGGGCTCCAGCCAACACTCAGCCCAACCCACCCCAACTTTTGCTGCTGGTTTGTAGAGGGAGCCAAGCAGGGTTATTCAAAAGTGCCTGTGGGCAGCTGGGAAAGTGGGGGCACAGAAAGGGGCAAAAAGGGGCAAAACCTCCATTTTCCCAACTGTGAAAGAAAATGGCTCAGAAGACTCGTAGGCAGCAGCACCATTAGGAGATGGAGCCTTTCTGGAGCAGATGTGACTGTGTTGGAAGAAGTGTACGACTATGAGGTGGGCTTTGCGATCCAAAATGCTCAAACCAGGTCTCATGTTATATACACTTCCTGCTGCCTGTAGAGTCATGTGTAGAGCTCTCAGACACCTCTATAACACCACACCTCCTGCATACTGCAATGTTTCCTGCCATACAGATTGGACTAAACCTTTAAACTCTTAGCTAGTCCCAGTTAAATGTTTCCCTTTATAAGACTTTCCATAGTCATAGCCTCTCTTCACAGCAATAAAACCCTAACCAACACAGAAGTCACTTTTCTGTTTTCACTCTTGCCTTCACTTCTATCTGATTTTACCAGGTCTAACTTCTAACCCTACTTCCCCTAACTAACTCTCTCAGATGCTAATTGGTCTAGTGACTCTCTTCCCTACCCACATATCAGCTCTCCCTGTATGTCCAGTCCTGAGCAGAGAAGCTGACCCTTCACATGGAACTTGTCCCTCCTATGACAAACTCACTGTTTTCCTCGGTAGATCATCAACTAGAAATTAATACCCAAAGAGATGATGGCTCTGTCTCCAAAACACATTTTCCTCATTGGAGAATCATCCTCTCTTGAAATAAAACAGCATTTTTGGGCCTTTAACTATTTTACACACACACACACACACACACACACACACACACACACACACACCTTTTCTGTTTTCCTTATTTTCTCATCCCTGTCCACCCACTCAAGAACCTATCACTAACGAAAGGCCTACAGGTCCAGTTCAATTGGGACCTTGTTAGGAGTGGGTGGATTTTATTTATGACTCCCTCGGTGAAAAATTATCACCACAGCAGAGTGATAAGATCTGTCATGGCCTCTATGACACTGGTTAGAGCTCACTATGCTACATGAAGTCTGCCTTTCTAGAACATTGGAAGAGCATGATTCACTCACTGAGTTTCTAAGGCAGACATTTGCAGCACATCTTTATATGCAAGGAAGAAAGGGGCCTAGGTGAACTTTCTGTGGTCTGGTTTAAACCATTAGTGGGCATCAAGGCCTCCAGAGGGATGAATCTCAGACTCTCCACACTCACACCAAAAAGTTAATGCCAGTATCCTGCTTAAGTCACTTGTTTGGTGACCCGGTGGTACCTGTCAAGTTGTTAGAACTGTCCTTCTGGGGTTGGGAATCGTTGGAGAGTGCAGGAGCATGGGGCAGAGCAGTGATCACTATGGCGTGCACCTCACCCCTATTCCAGTGGGGTGTGACTTTTCTCCTGTCAGTGCAGGAGGGAACCTGGAGATGAGCAGAGCTGCAGACAACTTCACTTCATGTCAGTGCACTTTTGTATGTGGAGGCAACAAAGAAGGCAGTGATTCAAGAAAGGTTATCTGAAACATGGGAATGAAAGGGAATTCAGCACATACTAAATATTCACAGAGCAGCCCTTTCCCTGAGCACATTTAACTGGCACAAAATACGGAAAATATCGCAGGGAACGTGAAAGCAAGACAGACGCCATATCCATGCATTATGGAACACTGAGGCTGATTGTCTATTGCTGCCTGGATGGCCAGCCTCCACCAGCACAGGGCTCAGAGGAACTCATGGAGACAACACATTCTACGGTTTTTCTTTACATCTGAGGGGGTGCAGGGAAAAGTCACACCCTCTCTTGATGATTTCCTTTTTATTCCTTATTCTTCTGCCATATACTACTTTTTTACAGCTTACACACCCAAACAAAGGATTTCAAGCAATATAGGAATTACATTGTAGCTACATTCTAATTTTTAAGTGAATGATTACAATTGATAAAAGTAAAAAGCAGCATGTATTCTGTATATCTTACATGATTAAACATCATATATAATACAGGTGAAAAGCAATTATCCCAAAAGCCTATGTACATTCAGACCCAAGTAACTTGCCATGGATTAACAGGGTAGAAGTAAGCGACATATTCCTTTCAGCAGGCTGCATAAGAGATTACAGAGAAAGGAATAATCACTTTATTCCTTATATTAAGGTAATCTTAGAAGGAATCTAAGAGGAATCACAAATCTAAACTTCTTTTATATAATATGAAAAATAATCAGCTTCACTTTAAATCTTTAGAGTACATGACCCCTCATCTGTAATTTACTTAAATCAAGAGATTAGGGCAGAGGTACATATAAGGAATTAATCATCACCTTTGGTCACCAATCACTGCTAGCAAGTAAATAAATCAACCAATGATAATTGGTTGCTTTGTTCTTCTTCCCTGACCTTAAACAACTCCTCTTTCAACTATGTGGCTTTCTAAAATGTTGGATTGCTTATTGTATTTTAAGTTCAAGATAATTTCACGCACAAAAAAAAATAATGTTATTTTGAAACTTTATTTCATCTATGATTCCCCTTTGAACCATTAGAAGAATCTAAACTAGCTGAGCTACAGGAACTCAGTTTTTTTTTTTTAATCAGTAACCTGAGCCATGGTGTCTTTGGTTCCTCAATAGACACATGTTGTGGCTGTGTGACACTTCCTTGTTTTACTTGTCATAAAATTCTATTAACTAATATTATTATCAGTTGGACAGCACCACTTAGAAGAAATGATCTTCATAATACCCTGTAGGAAATGATGATTCCATGAGATGAACACTGTATTACCGACAGTGGGGATCTCCCACACCCATTCACACCATGCCAGATGCAAGAGGAAGGTGGGAGCAGCAAACATGTAAGGGTTCAATGGAAGCGAAGATGTTCAGGAGTCTGTGGTCTTGGAGCCTGGCCTCTCCAAGATTCATCCATCAGGGAATCTCCTACCATAGGATGACACCTCCAACATCAATTGCTACCTGTTACTTCTCTGCCATGGCCACCAGCATCTGTCCCGTGCTCTCAGAGCCATCCTCCCTAACACTCAGCAAAGGCTTTCATGAGACTGGGTTCTTTGCAATGTTCTGAAAGTGGGACTCTGGAAAGGCTGTCTCCCTAAGGCTGTGGATAGTACACGTAGTGAGCAAAGGATCTGTGTTAATGATGAGGTAAACATCAGTTCCCTGGCTGAGTATGAGGTGATGCTCCTGTGATCATGTAACACGCCCTCAACTGGATCCCAAGTGAGACTTCACTCCTCTAAGCAGTGTCTGTGAAAATACCATGCACAAGCTGTAGGACACGGGGCCAGTGACAAACACGGTGACAAGGGGTGAGAAATTGCCACAGCTCTGGAAGCACATTTTAAAGAATTATCCTAGAAAAACCCTTAAAAGAGATGTAGACAACTTCCATTAATATTTGGACCAGAGGATTCCTGGCTCAAGGTATCCTACTGTTAACAAAGGATCAAGCTTAGAGCACTTTGAAATAAATTACTAAAAGCACAGAAGACACCAATTTCTATTTTGAAAGATTTATTCAAATATGAGCATCAACAACCTATCAAAGACAGGTGGTATCAGCATCAGATACTTTATTTTATGTCCCCATAAAAGACTCAGGCTCTTTAGAATTGTGGACTTGACTATTAACTTGTCTCCATACTGACATTCATATTTTCTTTTTACTTCTATTCAATTTACAGGGACGAGGAGGCTAACTCACTTTTTTTTATGCAGATGTCCATCTTGTTTTTCTGGTTGTAAAGCAGCCTTAAGGTCTTTAAGTTTGAAAATCTTAGTAAGAGTTACTCGAAAAGCCACCCCAAACAGCACTGAGACCATGAAGAAATAAATGCGACCAAAAATGATTCTTAAGTAAACCACTGTTTGTTGACTCTGTTTTATTGCACGCATATTCTGTGGAAGGGGTCCACTGTCTAAACTCCCTCCAGGTCCATTTCCAACGCAGTATGGAGGTTCCCAGCCTACATGACAATGGCAATTCCGAACATTATTGCATACTCCCCTAAAATTGCATTTTTCTGGGGTACAGTCATAATAGAGTTCAGTTAAAGATCCATTGCAAGACCCTCGATCACAGAAATTAGTTTTGGAACATTGAGTGCCAAACCGCACATGTCCAACATCTGTTGATTCTGTTGAACGATGCTCGTCAAGCCCAAAACAGGAAAACCCAGAAATAACTGACTGATGGAATGAAACGTGTTCCTGCAAGTATGGAAGATGGGTGACATTGGTACACTGCAACCTCCCACACATCTTATCTGTGTCAGAGCAAGGTGTAAATATGAGTGATTCTTGTGCTCTCTGACAATGGCCAAAACGATGCTGTTGTTTATTGATTTCATAGCACATTCTATGACCCGCTTGAGCACCTGCTCCAAAGATTTCCTTGCAATGTACACTGCGATCGGTGCAGTTTCCCGCATAGCAGTACCCCTCTTCTGAACATGGTGTTCCATCTTGCAGATAATAGTCTGTCGGGCAATGGACTACACTCCCATTACAGTACTCTGGAAGATCGCATATATTCTGGATACTTCTGCAAAGTGTCCCAGAAGGACTGTAGGTGCAGTTTGCACAGCAAGATTCTTTATCACAAATGCTACCTTTTGAGAATGTGCAATCATTCTGACAGCAGGGATTTATATAACAAGCCTTGTTTGAGCCACAGTCACAGTCCTCCGCTTCATCTACTCTGAAGTTCCCACAAACATTATAGGTTAATGATCCATTATAGTAAGTAGTTAAATCAGTGAAAAGACACTCCAACTCACCTGGGGTATTGAGTATTTGGTTTAGCTCTACAATAGAACAATTGCTGAAAGCATCTGTTAGCATAGGATTCATGAACATAATGCAGGTGGACCTTCTCTGACAAAAACAGTAAGTCTCATCATCATAATTCAGACCTAAACTCCTCCCAACACGATTGGCTACTATCATAGACAAATATATATAAGCTCTTCTATTTTGACCAAGACAGATAAAGGAATATGGAGTACAAACACTTTTTAAAAGTGGAATACTATCTTCGTCGTTTGGCCCTATTAAATTAATTAAAGTTGATGTATCAGGCTGAAATTTTTTATAAAATGTGGACATATAGAAATAGTGAGCTTCACCTCCTGGCACTTTAAAGTCATCCTTAAATGGATTTATTAAGTTGAACACACTTAAAAGAGTAACATAGTATCGTAAATGAATGTTGATCATAAAACTGTCCATTAAACTTCCCAGTGAAAACAAATAATGGGCACAACCTGTAATATTCTTGACTGAATTATATAAGGACTTGGTTGCCATGAATTGTCCTTTGACCGCAGCTGGATGTGAAGCATAATCTCTACTTGACATTCTGGGAGCCACACTGGAATTTGTTCCAGAGAAGAGGGCGCCCACGTTATGGTCCACATTCTTCCATTTGTTCAAAGGTCCCACTGCATCAGAATCAGCTACTACCTGAGAAATAACGTGCTCAAACGTGTGTGAATCACTGAGGGGTTTGATTTCATAGGCAAGGTCTTCCAGCATCACTACCCCATTCAGGCCCCCAGAACAAGTATCCACAGTGACTGTGGACCCAGGGACCCCCTCCAGGAAGCCAATATAGTAACAATCTACAGGGAAAAAAGGATAATCCATCTGTAGCGCTCCTTGGTCATCCTGAGTGGTCAGCAGCAAGTGTCTGGGCCAAATAAGAGTCTTTCTGCGCAGGTGGATGATATGTCTCTGGCCTCTAAATCGCAAGCTGTAGGAGAGTCGGCCTGGTGCTTGCAATCCCTTGCCGTGGTAGGTCACCTTCCGAGGAATGACCACATTTGATGAGACATAGCGCCATGTGGGACGGCCTTGAAAACACTGGCTTGGAAAAAGGAGCAGCACCCAGAGTGCAACCAGCATGAGGGGAGCTCTGAGGGTCATGGGTCTTCCTTCCAGCCTCATGCCTCAGCTCACATACAACATCCTGGATGAAGCTAGGCTAAAACACCCTGCTGTGGCCACTGCCTGGGGTGGGAGACACTGACAATGGGCAAAGGGCTTCTTCAAGCTCCCAGACATGCTGGTTCCCCAGGCAACATGAGGACTTAGGTAACAATTTATTGGGTGTGGCAGGAGTGACTCTGGCAATGTTACCTGAAGTTGAGATGAAATTGGGTCAAAAACAACATCTCTTCCCATTTAATTTTTAAAAATTCTGGGCATACAGAACATCATGAACACCATGTCATTTATCTGAATTAACTTGCTCTTCAAAGTTGCTCTGAGTTAATTCTAAAATTCAAATCATGGTTTCCTTTTGTCTCATATTTCTCATGATTTTGTTAAGGCTGAAGTAAATATTGTGAACATTTCTCTTACCTGTGTTATTATTCTAATACTTGTAAACATATTTTATTTGTGTTTTTACTAAAGCTGTTTACAAATGGCTTCAGTGTTTGGATATTACTTTAGTATGTTGGGATATCTATATCTATACATAAATTGTAGGTGCTTCCCATGGCTCCAAGCCAGATTTTATTAAGGACTTCCCACATGGCCTTATATCTCATCAAAAGTTACCTTTTGTCTGATTGTGTCTGTCCATGGTAAGGTATTTCAACCTGAGATTTTGATCTGAAATACCTTGACAATCTGTAATTTTTAAGAGTTCCAACTTTGGGGAACATACTCTACACCAGGTAATGATTCCCTCCAACTCTTAATACATTTCTTTTCTTACCATTGGAATGCTTCAAGTATGCAGGCTGATTGCTTCTCAGCGGGGATACCAGCAGCCACACTTGCATGAATGTGTAAGAAGTGACACACACTTACCCTGGGTTCATCACCAGTGCTTTCACATCTCATTTTTGTAAAAGGAAAGCAGCCTCTGATTTTTTTTTACAAAGAAAGATGCATATCACCACAGAGTCCCTGAGAAGCCCTTCCTCGGACAGGAGACCAAAGTCTGTAGCCACCGAGAAAGATTGTAAGGCAGCTACGAGCTAAACATGGGGTTTCATCAATTTACCATCTCTCAACAGTCTCCATCTCCAACGTGTACAGGACAAAATGTTCTGAAGGAAGACTGGTGCCACATGGCACCTCCCCGACCTTCCCTGTTTCTATCCTACTAACCAGCCTGAGCTCTTAAATAAGCCTCTGCCTCCTCCTATGGCCACCAGTGTCACAGCACCTAATGCCATCAGGAGGCTCTTAGTAGGGTAGGAAGGGAGGAAGTGGTTGGCGCCCTGGTTGGTGGTGGTAACAGAAGATTACTGACTGCCTTGTCACAAGTTAGGGTGAAAGGGAACATGTGTTCTATATCCCCAGTTGGGTAACAAGGGCTTATACTGCAGTTAGGGAAAGGTTTATCATGGCTCATGGGTTCATTGTCATTACTCTGAGCCTCTGCATACAACCAGGCTGGACTCCCATGTCCTTTGTGGATATATGACCACACCAAGCACAACAGGGTATTATGACTAAAGTGTAGGGCAACTTTGGAGTATCTATACAACCAGGGTGGGTCAAGGCCAGCCTCTCCAGTCAGTTCCCACATCCTACATAAGGCCCAAGGCGGTCAAAGTACCTTAGATTCAGATTACAAGGGCAGCTCACTTCAGCATATTTTACAACACAGATTACAGAGAAGATCTCAGATGCCTCCTGGTGCCCAGATTTATATTTGCATGGTCTGGCTAGCAGGGTCCAGAGAATTGGCCCCAACCAGCCAAGTGGACTGTCCGGTACAAGTGTCCATGAAAAATAGGAAAAAAAAAACAAAAACAAAAATAGTCAGGGAGAGATGAGTGGAGAAAGGGAAGAGGGACAGGGACAGAAAATGTTAAATATTGACTCAGCTGTGTCCCAGTCCCTGAGCTCTGAACCCACAGCTCTATGGGGTTCACTCTGTGGGGTCAGGGGAGATAAATGTAAATACTGGTGAAATGAAGAAACTGACATCTACCGTTTTCATGATATTTCAGAGTCTCAGTACTGACTCCCACCCTGCACTGCTCCATTTCCAGCTTCCTCTGGACGTGTCCATGTGAAAGTCAAAGAGGACAAGCTCACTGCGAATCTCTTTAGGACCCTCAGCATGTGTGCTCCTCACCTTCCACTGCCACTTAGGCTCTCTTTCTCCAGATCGCTGATGTCTTCTCAGTGACTGCTATTTTAAAGAACACATTGGGAGGTAGCATTAAAACTTTGTGAACATTCTGGGGACATGGAAACTGAAAGATAATAGGGTGGACTAAATTAAGATGGAGAGAGACACAAAATTCCTATTAAGTCAATACCAAAGGTCACCCCACCATGAACACTGCCAGGCTATGGTGCTTGCCTCAGACAAACCTAGTGCCTGTGCATGTGGATGACAGTTGTGTAACCTGATCTATTTGTGAGGCCCCTAGCAATGATTTCAGGACCTGTGCCCAACACATGAGGTGGCTTTTTGGAACCTATTCCCCATGCAAGAATGCCTTGTCTAACCATGTTTTTGTGGGCAGAGCTTGGTCCTGAACCTGCAGGATATGGCATGCTTTGTTGACTCGCATGGGAGTCCTTCCCATTCTGAATGGAGGAAGGGTAGATGAGGGATAGATGGGAGGTGAGGTTAGGGATGAGAGGAGAGGTGCAGGGAAGTGTGCTTGGAATGTAAAATGAATAAAAATATATGTATATATTTATTATATTTAAAAACCCTCCCAATGACCAAAGCAATAGAGGAGAGAAAAGTGTGTCTGTCTCACAAATAGTTCCTGCTCCTAGATCAGTTTTGGTACTTGGACCAGCCAAGTTCTCACCCCAAGCCTGAAGAGTTCCAAGACCTTCAGCTCTGAGGCAAAAGACACCAGAAGCAGTAGCATCTCTTAGAAGAACTGTCACTAAGCTTAACTGTGTACCTCATGACAACACTAAGGATGGGGGACACTGGGGAGCTTGTGACAAAAGAAGAGGTTCTCTGATTTCACATTGGCACAGACCCTGAACCCTCTAAACCAAGGCAGGACTGGGTCCTTATATAACATTTGCCAAACATTCAAAATAGCCTCTGGCCTGAGGTCCCTCACACAGCGCAATATAGATAGGCAGGCCAAAAACAGCATGTGTTCCAAGAGAAAAGAGGAGTTATGACCACAACAATCTACCAGCAAGTAGACGGCAATGGGGTCCTGAGTATATATATATATATAATGCATAAATATATTACCCTGTTACGGGCAGGTTTTACCCACTGGCCACCTGACCCACTCTTTCTTCCTCCGCACTGGCCACCCGGTCCCTCCACCATGCGGGCCCCAATAACACATTGAGACTCTGTATTTGATAAAATCCTGTTGGCCTTACCATTATTGTTTATGGGCTAGCTCTGTCTTAATTATTAACCCATTTCTACTTATCTAAGTATTTCCACGTGGACATCTTATCAGAGAGTCGCGGCCGGTGTCTTGCTTCCTCTAGGCTCTACATGCTGACTCCTCCTAACTACTTCCTCCTTCCTCCTTGTCTCCTAGCCCCGCCTATCTCAGTTTCTCATTGGCCACAGTGCTTTATTCATTAACCAGTATGAGAAACATATTTACAAAATAACATCTCCCATCATTACCCAGTAGTGTCTCCACAACCACCTGAAAAAGAATATGGACAAACACCCCTCCATGGAAGTACAGACAAATTGTGACTCATTTGCTCATGGGAAGCATAGAGGTAGATGAGAAGGGCAGAGTATCTCACAGCACATGATTGGATCAGCAGGAACAGTCTGTTCAAGTGCTCAGGAGACCACAGAATGGGTGGATGCTGGGGTGCGACAACACATAATTGTGGTTCACGGCCTGCATAGTGACAGGGTTAGTCAGCCTGCCAGTTCCCCCTTGTCCTTACCACCAGGGTGAGCTCTTCTGCTTAGTCCTGATCAGTAACCCCAGCAGATGAGCAAGGGGCTGGGCCACACCTTCAGGGTGGTCAGCTCCACCTGATGTAGAGGCCACTCCCCAGAGTACTGCAGACGATGAGGGACAGGACCACCTCTCCTGCTCTCATGATTTCAGGACCAGCCCTCCACCTGCCCAATGCACTGATGGGTGGGGTGGATGTGGGAAAGGTGGGGGTGTCTCTACTGCTCATGTGGAGGTCATTATTAGTGAAACCACCACAGGTAGTCAAAGCCAAATTACACCAGAGATAGTGAGAACTAGGTTCTGTGTCTTCCAGCCTAGGAGAACAAATAGCCAGAGTAGTTTCAGAATAGCCAAGTCTCACTATGAGAGAAAGACCAACAGTCACCCAGTCTAAAAGGAGGGGTAACTAGGTAGCCCCTATAGTCTGGAGTCCTAGAAGTTTCTGGAGAGCAGCTGGGCTTTCTTTCATGATGGAAGCTTGCAAACACTGGCCTGTGTTCACCCTCACAGGCTCAAACAGTGGCCTGTTGCGGTAAGTTTCCCCGCCGGCTGCCGCTGGTTCTGCCGCCATTGTCCTGCAACCACGTGTGCCCCAAATAACACTCAGAGACTCTGTATTTGATACAATCCTGTTGGCCAGTTACCATTACTGTTTATGGGCTAGCTCTGTCTTAATTATTAACCCATTTCTACTTATCTAAGTATTTCCACGTGGTCGTCTTATCAGGGAGCCGCGCGGCAGGCGTCTTGCTCCTTCCCGGGCTACATCTCGACTCCACCTACTACTTCCTCTTCCTCCTCCTAGTCTCCTAGCCCCACCTATCTAGTTTTCTATTGGCCACAGGGCTTTATTAACAGTATGAGAAACATATATACAGAATCACATCTCCCATCAGTGGCCCTTTGCGGTGTCCTGGAATTCACTCTTATTCTGCTACACATCGCTTGTCCTTAACAACTCTCTGAAACCCTGGATCAAGACCACATGACTCTCCTCATTCTTGCATATTTCATGTTTCTAAACCAGTACCATGTAGGTGACAATATCATGTTTCCCCTGTGGCTGGAAACTAAATCACCCATGAAACCCTTTGCTTCTTCCTTATATAAATCTCTATGCTCGTATTAAATATTTTAGCTCTGTTTCTCTTTAGACTGATTCACCCTCATGTAGCCCTGGCTGACCTTGAATATACAAATTCAACTGGGTTTCAGGATAGTTGCTAAAGCTGTCGGAGTCTACCTTGGAGTGTTTCCAGGTCTGATAGGAAGATCTCCAGGGCTCTTTCTATAGGAAAGGGAAATTGGTATAGGTGTAGATCAGACTGGCTTCTGGTTGTATCCCTGATCTCAGAGAAAGAGAGGCTGTTGGGAGCAGATCTTGGGGCACTACAAGGACACGGTGATCTGTGGGAAATGTTGTGTTGGTTTAATGTCAGGCACTGTGCCTAGGTGGTCAAGATTCATTTACAGACCCTTAGGTGCCAGCTCCTCTAGGCCCACTGTTGTTTGGAGCTGATGCATCTGCTGGGGCCAAAGGTTCCCACTGGGTTTTTGCTGCTGGATGTGGTAGCTATCATAGTTAATACAACAGAATATTCCTTAACAGTAACCCCTGCCTATGGTAGGGCCTAGGGTTCTACAGGACTAGGGTTCGGTAGCTGCACAAGCATCAATGCAGACTTGAGCTATCCTGAGCAGAAGCCCAGCCTTCTCTCCTGGGCTTGTATCTCTCCAGGAAGGTCCTGGCAGGAACCTGTGTCTGAGGTTTCTACAGAAGTGTCTTCCAATGTATCTCAGTCTCTCAATGGGATCCTTGCTGAATGGTGCACGGGAGGTGTCTGAGGGAGGATGACAGGGACTTCTGGAAAGTCCTTTTGTGAGTGGCTTCATGACTGACATGCTGCCTTTGTCCCCTGGAAAGGGTGGTGGTGATGTGTTGAGACCATGACTTGTGGCCAGAGGAGCAAGGGCAGAAGCCACATCCAATTTTAGGAGAAGCCTGTCATTGTGCTTCCAGGCATGCCCTCTGTTACTGTCCCTGCCCCTGATGATGGGCGGGATGCACATGGCCATCAGGCTTTGCCTGGCTGTTCAAGCTTTTACCGTGGCTGTGCAGGGGACCCAGTTACACATGCACAAGCCCCCTTTTTAAAGCAAGCACCCCACACCCCACTCTCTCTACATTGCTTTCAGTTGGCCACCAGCTACCCCCCTTTCTCTCCCCTCTCTCAATAAACGCCATGTGGGTGCTGAGTCTGGTGTTTGGGTTTCTTAGGCAATAGCTGCAGCAAAAGAAGAACACCCATCCTTTTCATAGCTGCAGCAAAAGAAGAACACCCGCCCTTTCCTGGTTGAACACCTGGAGACTATGTAGACTCTTCCTATACAGACTGGATGTTCGCACATCAGTCTGTGTGGAGCAACTGCTGTCCTTTCTGTATTTGACTCCCCTTGTATGTTGTTGTTTAGGTGTCATCATACTTAGGTGAAGTTATGACAGGTGTTTCCTAAAGGTCTCCTCCCTGGTCAACCCATGTTCCTGGGCGTCACCTTGGCACTTCCCATCGCCTTACATCAGGGGCCAGACACTGGAACATAGGGAAGCAGGCTTTTCATTCTCATCTCCACAGACTGTTTAGATTTTCCTCAATAAGACAGTCAGGGGTTGAGTGAGAGCAAATGCTATGGAAATAATTGGTTTATTGTTCAGCTTCTTGGCCCTTCCCATTGTCAGCACTGAAGCTGAGCCAAACAACTTGCTCTGTACAATACTCTACCCTTCTTTATGCTTCCCATGAGCAAACAAGTCAAATTTTTTTATGTTTTTCCATGGAGGGGTGTTTGTCTCCTTTGTGTTCAGGCTGTTGCAGTTACGTTGCTGTGTTTTATATTTATACAGGTGCACTTTAGTGTTGCATTGATGGTGCAGGAGTGTCCCAGTGTGACCAGTAGCAATGCCTAGAAGATCTTGGTGAACTGTCCTGCTCTTCATTCAGGCAAGATCTGCGTGCTGCTTCTGAGGTCTACATTCTGAACACTTCTGCAGGTCTGCCTCAGCCCTTCCTACTTGATTCTCTTTAATTAAGTGCACATTAACTTCTCAAACAACTAGTATATGGTGTTGAGGCTGTACAGAGAATGTAGCCTAGTAGTCAAGCGTTCACCTGGCATGCACATGGCCCTTGTCGCACTGAAAAGTAACACAATCACACAGTGCTAAGGTAGGTTTCAGTGGCAGGAGTTACATGTAAAACGTAAATGCAAGGTGGGTTTTGGGAAAAAGTATATGTACTGCCTGCATATGCACTCTTGGATGCACTCTATCGGATAATCTGCAGATACCCTTGCCTGTCCTAAGCTGTATGGAAGGCTCAGTGTGACTTGCTTCCTCTCTCCTTGCTTGTATTTTGGTGGGATCTGCATCTCCCCTTCACTGTTGTAACACATGCTCTTCTTTGGCCTGACTTTCTGCATCACACTGTATGAGGGATCTCAGGCCAGAGGCTATTTTGACAGCTTGCTTGGCAGTTGCTTCTTAAGGACCCAGCCCTGCCTTGGTTTAGGGGGCTCAGGGTCTGCGTCACTGTGAAATCAGAGAACCTCTTCCTTTGACACAAGCTCCCCAGTGTCCCCCATCCTTAGTGTTGTCTTGAAGTACACAGTTAGGCTTAGTGACAGTTCTTCAAAGAGATGCTACTGCTTCTGGTGTCTTTTGCCTCAGAGCTAAAGGACTTGGAACGACTCAGGCTTTGGATGGGAACCTGGTTGTCTCCTTCCTAGTCCTGGAGGCAAAATTGACCTAGGTGAGGGGAATCTTGATGGCACAGGCACACTTTATTCTCCTTTCCCCGTTTGGTCACAGATGAGTGGAGTCTTGGAGATACACCTTGCATTTTCCCAGTGATGTTTCCATGACTGCTGTTTGAAAGTAGTTCTGGGGTATTGTAATGTCTACTCCAGGATTATGCCCTCTAGTGGAGGACAGTGAACACAGATATCCAAGGTGTTTCTGAGATGTAGGAGACATAGAAATCTCAGATGAGGATTCATAAATGAAAATCTCTTCAAAGGATGACTCAAGAGAAGGACTTAGGTATTTCCTGGTTGGACAATGCTCTGATTTCACAGGTAGGTTTCAGCAGTTGAGATATCCTGGGCAATGGCATAGGACACAGCTTCACACTGATGAAAGCTATGTGTAAATTTGGTTGTCTCTGTGTGCTTTGCTGTGAGGAGACTGTTGTAGGGTGTCTGAGCTGGGAGCATGCAGTATAATCAGAACTTGCTGCTTCAGGCAGCTCTTGCACTGTCTGCCTGGAGGGTCTTGCTGCCTTACAGTCTGCTCTGAACTTGGTGGACTCTGTGGGAATGCTAAGTGGACACAGCACCAGGCATGACCATTGTGACTGCCAGAAAATGGCATGGAGGAAGCCGCCCTGCTGCAGTCAGTTAAGGGCTGCTCTTCTAGAAGGTTCTGCGTATTTCTTCCTTTCTGTGGATGAGTGGAGGTTTTTTTTCTGCCTGAAAAACAGACCACTTCTATAATATAAGAAGTGGCCTGGTATGACCAAGCTTAGAGTTTGGAGATGATACTGACTTTTATTGGAATGGCTGAGAAGTGTTAGTTGTTTCAGTGGATTGTTGGGAATGATTAATAATCTAAATTTCTTCTCATAGCACAATAACACATGTGGCCATTCTCACATGGGTGAATTAAAGACCCTTGAGGATGCACTTTAAAAAAGAGGGGGCATAGAAGACATTGAGAGAATACTTGGAGTGAAGTGACATGTCTCAATTTTCTGCCCGCCACTCCTCTTTAGTAGTATGGACACAGAGAAACAAAAATCAAAACCTGGTTAAGGGGAATTCATTTGAGACGATGACTCAACAGAGAGCCCATTACAGGCAGTGGGCAGTTTGTGCCCTTGGAGCAGACAGAGCCTGAACCACTGAGAAGACCTCAGCGATCTGGAGAAAGAGAGCCTAAGTGGCAGTGGAAGGTGAGGAGCACACATGCTGAGGGCCCTTCTAAAGAGACTCGCAGTGAGCTTGTCCTCTTTGACTTTCACATGGACACGTCCAGAGGAAGCTGGCAATGGAGCAGTGAAGGGTGGGGGTCAGTACTGAGATCTGAAATATCATGAAAACGGTAGATGTCAGTTTCTTCATTTCACCAGTATTTACATTTATCTCCCCTGACCCCACAGAGTGAACCCCATAGAGCTGTGGGTTCAGAGCTCAGGGACTGGGACACAGCTGAGCCAATATTTAACATTTTCTGTCCCTGTCCCTCTTCCCTTTCTCCACTCATCTCTCCCTGACTATTTGTTTTTGTTTTTGTTCCTTTTTTTTTTTTTCATTGACACTTGTAACCGAGAATCCACTTGGCTGGGTGGGACCAGTTCTCATCATGCATAAATGAATCTGGTCACTAGAAGGCATCGAGATCTGCTCTGTAATCTGTGCTCTGATTCCAAGTGACCTGACTCCAAGTTGCTATGGTAGGGTTGTGCCTTGTGTAGGAGCAGGGGTGACTGGAAAGCCTGGCTTTGGCACTTCCTAGTTCTGTAGATACGCCGTTGACACCCTTCACTTTAGTCATAAATTCCCCTTGTGCTTCGTGTGGTTGTATGTCCACATAGGTCATGGGCATAGGAGGCCAGCCTGGTGGTATACAGAGACTCAGAGTAATGACAATGCAGTCGTGAGCCTTGAGAACCTTTTTCCAAAGTATAGTATAATCCCTTGTCCCCAAACTGGGGACATAGAACACATGTTCCCTTTCACTCTAATTCATGCCAGGGTGTTCATTTCCTGTTACTGCAACCAGACAGGGTTCAGGCCACTTCCTCCCTCCCTCCTTAATAAGAGACTCTTGATGGCATTAGGTGTGATGAAGCTGGTCACCATAAAGGGAGGCAGAATCTTATTTATGGGGTTCCTGTTGGTTAGGAAGAAAGAGATAGGCAAGGTTGTGGAGGTGCAACCTGTCCCTAGTCTTCCTTCAGAAGATTTGAGAAGTAAATCAATAAAACTCAACATTTTGCTCATGTCATATAAGATACATGATTCCCTACATTCTATCTCCTTGGCTGAAATTTTTCATCTTGTGTGTGAGGTAGGGATTGTCATAGACTCTGTGGTATTGTGTATCTTTTTCCCTTTCCTTTCTGAAGGAAAAGAGTGGTTGCTTTACCTACTACAAAAATAAGAGATGACATGAAAGCACTAAAGATCAACCCAGGGAGCATGTGTGACACTTCTTATACATCCATACGAAAGGTGGCTGCTTGTATACCCTGCTGAGAACAGACAGTCTGCGTGCTTGAAGCAATGCCAATGGTCAGAAATGGAGAAAGGGTTGGAAGGATCCATCAGCTGAGACTCAGAGAACCTCTGAGATATAATATGTTCATGAAAGATAGGATTCTCAAAAATACTAGTGTTCCAAGGTATTTCAGATAGAAATCTCAAGTTGAAATCCAATGACATTGTAGGCCTTCTGAGGAATGATCACCTTTGATGAGATATAAGGCCATGTACAATGGCCCTGAAAATTCTGGCTTGGAGCCGAGAGCAACAACCAGTGTATAATATTGGAGAAAATTCAAAATGTGGTTATCCCCAAACCCTTAAGCCATAATGGTAAAACCATTTATAATTAGTTTAAGTAAAAAGTAAAACAAAATGTTTAGAAGAATAAATCATCATAGCCAAAATGCTTATATTCATACTATTTATTACCAGCTTCCACAAACATTAGAAAAGTGACTCAAATATTTAGAAAGTTTGAGCTCTAGAAAGAGATCCACAGTAACATTGGGGATGAAATATGTTCATATAACAGACATGGTGCTCCTGACAATTTGTGTGACAGAAAATAAAAAAAAAATGAGTTCAGAAAACATACTCTGGCTTCTGCTCTTTTAGAACAGGTGAAGTCATAGATGTTGCTTTTGACCCAAATACATCACAACCTGAGGGAACATTCCCAGAGTCACTCCTGCCACAACCAATAAATTATTACCTAAGTCCTCATGTGGCGTGGGGAACCAGCAGGGCTGGGAGCCTGAAGAAGCCCTTTGCCCATTGTCAGTGTCTCTCATCCCAGGCAGTGGCCACAGCAGGGTGTTTTAGCCTAGCTTCATCCAGGATGTTGTATGTGAGCTGAGGCATGAGGCTGGAAGGAAGACCCATGACCCTCAGAGCTCCCCTCATGCTGGTTGCACTCTGGGTGCTGCTCCTGGTTCCAAGCCAGTGTTTTCAAGGCCGTCCCACATGGCGCTATGTCTCATCAAATGTGGTCACTCCTCAGAAGGTGACCTACCATGGCAAGGGATTGCAAGCACCAGGCCGGCTCTCCTACAGCTTGCGATTTAGAGGCCAGAGACGTATCATCCACCTGCGCAGAAAGACTCTTATTTGGCCCAGACACTTGCTGCTGACCACTCAGGATGACCAAGGAGCGCTACAGATGGATTTTCCATTTTTCCCTGTAGATTGTTACTATATTGGAATCCTGGAGGGGGTCCCTGAGTCCACAGTCACTATGGATACTTGTTCTGGGGGCCTGAATGGGGTAGTGGTGCTGAAAGACCTTGCCTATGAAATCAAAACCCTCAGTGATTCACACACGTTTGAGCACGTTATTTCTCAGGTAGTAGCTGAATCTGACGCAGTGGGACCTATGAACAAATGGAAGATTGTGGACCATAACGTGGGCGCCCTCTTCTCTGGAACAAATTCCAGTGTGGCTCCCAGAAAGTCACGTAGAGACTATGCTTCACATCCAGCTGCAGTCAAAAGACAATTCATGGTAACCAAGTCCTTATCTAATTCACTCAAGAATATTACAGGTTGTGCCCATTATTTGTTTTCACTGGGAAGTTTAATGGACAGTTTTATGATCGACATTTATTTATGATGCTATGTTACTCTTTTAAGTGTGTTCAACATTATAGATCCATTTAAGGACGACTTTAAAGTGCCAGGAGGTGAAACTCACTATTACTATGTGTCCACTTTTTATCACAGAATTCGGCCTGATTCATCAACTCTAATCAATTTAATAGGGACAAACGATGAAGATGCTGTTCCAATTATACAAAATATTTGTACTCCCAATTCCATTATATGTCTTGGTAGCCAATTATGTTGGGAGGAATTTAGGTCTGAATTATGATGATGAGACTTACTGTGATTGCCTGCGTTATGTTCAGGAATCCTATGCTAACAGATGCTTTCAGCAATTGTTCCATTACAAAGCTAAACCACATAATCAATACCTCCAGTGAGTTGAAGTGTCTTTTCACTGATTTTAATACTTACTATAATGAATCATTAACCTATAATGTTTGTGGAAACTTCAGAGTAGATGAAACGGAGGATTGTGACGGTGGCTCAAACAAGGCTTGTTATACAAAACCCTTCTGAGAGAATGATTGCACATTCTCAAAAGGTAGCATTTGTGATAAAACATCATGCTGAACAAACTGCACCTACAGTCCTACTGGAACACTTTGCAGAAATGTCCAGAACATATGCGATCTTCCAGAGTACTGCAATGGGAGTGTACTCCATTGCCCAACAGACTATTATCTGCAAGATGGAACAGCATGTTCAGAAGAGGGGAAACTGCACCCATCGCAGTGTACATTGCAAGGAAATCTTTGGAGCAGGTGCTCAAGCGGTCATAGAATGTGCTATGAAATCAATAAGGAACACTACCACATTGGTCATTGTTGGAGGGCTCAAGAAAGCCTCTCATTGACACCTTGCTCTGACAGAGATAAGATGCCTAGGAGGTTGCAGTGTACCAATGTCACCCACCATCCACACTTCCAGGAACACATTTCATTCTATCAGTTATTTCTGGGTTTTCCTGTTTTGGGCTTGATGAGCATCGTTCAACAGAATCAACAGATGTTGGACATGTGCGGTTTGGCACTCAATGTTCTAAAACTAATTTCTGTTATCGAGGGTCTTGCGATGGATCTTTAACTGAACTCTATTATGACTGCAACCCAGATAAATGCAATTTTAGAGGAGTATGCAACAATGTTCAGATTTAAAATGGAGCTGATTATTTTTCGTATATAAAAGAAGTTTAGATTTGTGATTCCTCTCAGATCCCTTCTAAGATTACTTTAAGATAAGGAATAAAGTGATTATTTCTTTCCCTGTAACCTCATATGCATCCTGCCTGAAAGGAATATGTTGCTTGCTTCTACCCTGTTAATCCATGGCAAGTTACTTGGGTATGAATGCACGTAGGCTTTTGGGATAATTGCTTTTCACCTGTATTATATAAGATGTTTAATGATATAAGATATACAGAATACATGCTGCTTTTTACTTTTATCAATTGTAATCATTCACTTAAAAAATAGAATGTAGCCACAATGTAATTCCTATATTGCTTGAAATCCTTTGTTTGGGTGTGTAAGCTGTAAAAAAGTAGTATATGGCAGAAGAATAAGGAATAAAAAGGAAATCATCAAGAGAGGGTGTGACTTTTCCCCGCACCCCCTCAGATGTAAAGAAAAACCGTAGAATGTGTTGTCTCCATGAGTTCCTCTGAGCCCTGTGCTGGTGGAGGCTGGCCATCCAGGCAGCAATAGACAATCAGCCTCAGTGTTCCATAATGCATGGATATGGCGTCTGTCTTGCTTTCACGTTCCCTGCGATATTTTCCGTATTTTGTGCCAGTTAAATGTGCTCAGGGAAAGGGCTGCTCTGTGAATATTTAGTATGTGCTGAATTCCCTTTCATTCCCATGTTTCAGATAACCTTTCTTGAATCACTGCCTTCTTTGTTGCCTCCACATACAAAAGTGCACTGACATGAAGTGAAGTTGTCTGCAGCTCTGCTCATCTCCAGGTTCCCTCCTGCACTGACAGGAGAAAAGTCACACCCCACTGGAATAGGGGTGAGGTGCACGCCATAGTGATCACTGCTCTGCCCCATGCTCCTGCACTCTCCAACGATTCCCAACCCCAGAAGGACAGTTCTAACAACTTGACAGGTACCACCGGGTCACCAAACAAGTGACTTAAGCAGGATACTGGCATTGACTTTTCGGTGTGAGTGTGGAGAGTCTGAGATTCATCCCTCTGGAGGCCTTGATGCCCACTAATGGTTTAAACCAGACCACAGAAAGTTCACCTAGGCCCCTTTCTTCCTTGCATATAAAGGCGTGCTGCAAATTTCTGCCTTAGAAGCTCAGTGAGTGAATCTCGCTCTTCCAATGTTCTAGAAAGGCAGACTTCATGTATCATAGTGAGCTCTAACCAGAGTCATAGAGGCCGTGACAGATCTTATCACCCTGCTGTGGTGATAATTTTTCACCGAGGAAGTCATAAAACCCACCCCCTCCTAACAAGGTCCCAGTTGACCTGGAGAGGTTTGGGACAGGGGAATGAAGAGAAGAGCAGGGAGCCGCACCAGTACTGAGTAAGTGTAAGCTTTCTGAGGCCTGGGATGGGATGGGAAAATTTTCTGGCACTTGGGAGGGGCAGAATACTGAGTGCTACAGCACAGATGGAAAGGTATTCTGGCACTCAGGAGCCAAGGAACACCACAGGTCACAATAAGCTTAGCAGCCTACTGCCCCATGCCAGGCTTCCCCAGTGTAACAGCTCTGCCCCTGCAGGGGACGACCTCCCGGCAAAGTTGTCACAGTTCCACTCAGTTTATCAGTAGTGTAGTATAACAACTTGGCTTCTCCAGGGGAAGGCTTCCCAGCAGAAAAAGTCACAGCCCTGCTCAGTTTTCTCTGGTCGCTGGCCTCTGCTGGTGCTCCAGGGAACAGTTGTTACTTGTCTCCTCTCTCTATTCAGGAGAAGACAGGTCGCATCCAAACCTCATTCAAACGATTCATTGGGAGAGAAGAATCCAGGAGAGTGGCTGAATTTGTCAGGGTGGCAGAGAAGAGCTGGGCAGCCAGACCGCCACAAGCTGAACAGGCATAGGGTGTATCTAGGGCTTCTTACCAAGCAGACTTTCTCCATGGAGATTTCCAGGGTTGGCGTTAGCCGGATTTCAATCCCTGAGCAGACTAGCGAGATCAACTACTAAGGGATTGGTTAGATTTATGCACAGGTTTAGGGTCGGATTTGGCTCTGGTTTCAGAGCCAAAGTGTGTTTCTTTCACTGGTCTTTTTAGCCTTTTGTCTCTAAGCTTAGCACCAGAGTGTATTTCTTTCATCGGCTCTGATTCCAGGGACAAAGTGTGATTCTTCGGCACTGGTTTTGGGGTCCGGGTATATTTCTGTGGTTCTGGTTACAAGGCCAAATTGTGTTTCTTTGACTCTGGTCAGGGTGAGTTTCTTTGGCTGGCCATTTTGCCTTACATTTCCCCCTTTTCTGCTGTTGTTTATTAATAAAACAACAGGTGGTTGGAAAGGGAGTGGCTTTATCATTAAACTGCTTCCTGCTGAATTGCAGTATCAAGATTCATGGGATAATCATCTTCATTGTCAGGATATTTCAAGGTATTGCAGATCTCTGGTTTCTTAGCTAAGGACTGGTAATCCTGAAACACCAGCTGGTTGAGTGTCTTGTTAGAAATCCTTTGAACTAGTTGATGAAGAAATTTAGACAAGAAGTTTATAGGGCAGGGTGCCACTAGTAGGATTAAGAAAAGGGAGAAGGGGGGTTAAGAAAGGTACCATCCAGTTGTTACAGCTGGGTTTTCCCACCCGCTGGCGCCATCCTGCCTGCCGCCACTCTGTGACCACAGCGGCATCAGCCACAAATAACACTCAGAGACTCTGTATTTGAAATAATCCTGTTGGCCAATTATCATTATTGTTTATGGGCTAGCTCTATCTTAATGATTAACCCATTTCTACTTATCTAAGTATTTCCACATGGCTCATCTTATCCGGGAGCTGAGGCAGGTGGGCGTCTTCCTTCCTCCACACTTTACATCTTGACCCTCTCCTTACCACTTCCTCTTTCTTCCTCTTAGTCTCCTAGCCCCACCTATCTAGTCTTCTATTGGCAAACAGGGCTTTATTAACCAGTATGAGAAACATATACATACAGAATAACATCTCCCATCAATCCAGTTCCAGTAGTGAACTATCAGTGATCCTCTGGCCAGAGCTACCAAGCTTTTCTTCGTGTTTTTGAAGGGCTCTCTGGGGTTGCTGAGTCTTATCTTTCACTATGCCTGGTTGGTTGAAATATCCAGCAATATTCTGGATAGACGGAAGAGTGAGGATAGTCTGAGCTTCCTGTTGGAAATCCTGGATGAATCCTGAGGAAAGTTTCCAGTCGTGCCTCTCCAGTGGCTAGAGCTGCAGTTAAGCCCAGGGTTTCCAGAAGGGATGTGACCTAAATTGCTCATTTGTCATGCCATGCTGCTATAAATTCAGTGATGGGAACTGGCAAGGGCTCTTCACCAAGTACCAGCCCACATTTAGGGAAAAGGAACACCGGGGCATAAGTCCCTGACCACCTAACAGGTAGGCAGTGGTATACTTGTGTGCCACAGAGAATTAAAGCATTGTAAATGTTTGGACACCAGCTGTGTGGTAGTACTAATCATTGTGGAATTATTGCAGTCTGCAGAATCCAGAGTGTCCACAAGATAAGTTCATGAGGAGTTAAAGCAGTCTGTGGCATGGAAGAGAAAAATATGTGGGAGAGATAAGAGGTGGCAGTGATGTTTGGCTTAGAGCAGTTTACTGGTGGCAGAGTAGAAAAGTTTAATAAGACAATGGGTAAGGCCACAAATGGTTGTGAGTTTAACTCAGGAGGGATGCACAACCAGCTGATATGTAGAGATTAAAGTTTGAAGCAAGAGATGGTATGACAGGGATGTGGGATCTATCATCAGAAAAAGGGAGATGAGGAGGGGCTTCTTTGGAAGGGCTTTTTTTTTTTTTTTTTTGGAAGTGCTCTTAGGAGAGCCAGTGGCAAGGTTTTTATCCAGTCTGTATGAAGTTCTTAGAAGAGTTTGGTAAGGATATTTTTTGAGAGAAAAATTAGAGTTCATTCAGCTTTGAAGAGTAGGAATGGTAGGGATACGGACATGCCATGGGATGTTAAGGGCTCTGATTAAAGATTTCAGAATTTGAAAGGTAAACTCAGAGTCCTTCTCCGATTGAAGTGAGCTTAGAACTCTGAGATGGGATGATCTCCCTAAAAAGGCTATCAGAAACTGTTTGAGATCATGTATTAATGGAGGGAAAGCTTCTACCCATCCTGAAAAGGTATCCACTAGGAAAAACGTTCTCTGGAGTGTCTAACTGTGGGCATGTGGGAGAAGTTGAGTTGAACTGCCAGTCTGATCCAGGGAGGAATTCACTGGCCTGATGAGTGGGACAGGGAGACCCCGATGCCCAGAGGCAGGCTTAAAAGTCTGATAAACCTTAGGAGAAATGCGATAGTCTTTAGATAGGATGGATCCTCAGAGGTAGGCTGCACATAGGTTTGAATAATGTAGGACAAAGCCTGAATAGGTGCAGATGGATTAAATTTGTTGAGTATCTGGAGATGGTGATGGAGGTGTGGGCTGAAAAATGAGTCCTGTGGCATGTGAGGGGAAGCCAGGCCCCTGAGAGCCGCAGCTCTAGCTGCCTCATCAGCTCAGTTATTTCCCTGGGAAATAATATTGTTCACTGGGTGTGAGTGGCAGTGGACAATTCCTATGGCTGTGGGAAGGTGAGCGGTCTCTAGCAAAATCATAATTAAGTCTGATTTGGTCATTGAACTCCTTTTTGTGGTTAGTATCCTATGCTCCTTCCTGATAGATACACGTGACAAGAGAATGTGAGAGGCATACTTGGAGTCTCTATAACGGTTTAGGGACTGTCTCTTTGCTAATCAAAAGGCACCAGTAAGAGCAACTAATCGGGCCTATTGGTTTGTGGTTTGGGCTGGAAGGGCCTGTGCCACACCACTTTGGTGTCTTCATGTAGGAAGAAGCTGCCATCCGGTTCCATGCATAAGTGGCCTGAAGTAGAGCTCCCCATGTATGTATCTAGGATATGGTAGTAACTCCTTTACAGTCTCAGTACAAGACTACAATGGGAATATTCCAGGATTGGTCGGGGGAGAAGATTTGAAAGATTAAGACATGGGCAAGGCTAAAGGTGAGTGTTGGATCCTCTGCCATCGCTACCTGAAGGGAAAGAACCCAGAAGGGGGGGTAATGATTGGAGGCCATTGAATGTTAGAAGATGAGACAGTTGGTGAGGAGATGGGACAATAATGGGTGGCCCAAACGTTTTAACTTCTTTGCTCTGCACAGAATCTGTTTCATTGGATGGCCCCTTGTCCCTGCAGTAACCCTGTGGCCATGTGGGCTTTGGTATGCCATCGGCACCTCAGACATTTGTCCTGAGTTTTTGGGACTTGCACATATGTACAATGGGATAGGATTATACCCACCTCTGTTTCTCTCCTTCAGCACCCTTTACCCCTTTTACTTGCAATCTCCAAACTTTATGTCTATTTTTTGTAAAGTAGGTGACATTTTTATAGAATAAGTAAAGTGAAGAGAGGGCAGAAAGGAGAAACCATTTATTCTGTTGTGGAGTTTGAGACTACTGGGAAACACCACCTGACTGGTGCTGTGAGTGTGGATGTGTGTGTGTGTGTGTTTGTGTGTGTATACATATATATATATATATTATTTCTTTTACATACTGACCAGATTTCCCCTCCCTCCTCACCTCCAAGTCACACCACCCTGCTTCCCATCTACCCCTGTCTCCTTCCACTCCTCCTCCATCACCATTCAGGACGGCGGTGGGGGAACTCCCATGGTGTTGAGCAAAGGATTGCATATCAAGTTGAGGGAGCATAAAGTCTGGACAAGGTAATCCAGTGTGGAAAACAGGTCCCCAAAAGCCAGTGAGGCGCTGACGACAGATCCTGATCTCAGTAGTAAGAGCCCCAAAAGTCACCAAGCTATACAACTACCACACACATGCAGAGGTCATAGGTCAGAGCTGTGGAAGCTCCCTAACTGTCTGTCCAGAGTCCATGAGCTCCCTCCAACAGTCTCAGGTCAGCTGTTTCTGTGGCTTCCCCCATCACAAACCCCTGGCTCACACAATCTCTCCTCCATTTCTTCAGCAAGACTACCGGAGCCCAGCTCAGTGTTTGCTGTTGATACCTGCACTGCTTTCAACAGTTAAGGGATAGAGGATTTCTATTGACAATTGGAGTGGTCACCAATGATTACAATAGATGGCCAGCAAATATTCATCTGATGAGCTCACAACCAGGTCCCTGTACCTGGGAGCCCCATGCTCAAGTGGAAAAGTGAACGAGCCTGCTCCACTGCATTTGACACAAGGTAAAATTCTGTTAGATTGATTGTAAATAACAGATACAACTTTAAAACACTCGATTTTGTATGTGGGTGTTTTGCATATTTGCATATATGTATACCACGTGGGACTATCTGGTGCCTTCAGAGGCCAGAGGACGGTATCAGATTATGTGGAACTGGAGTCAGTCACAGTTGTTAATCATCATATTCGTGCTGGGAATAGAGCCCAGGTCCTCTGAAAGAACAGTCAGTGCTCTTAACCACTGAGCCACCTTTCGGCACCCATCATTTTAGCAGAGAGAAAAAACACAAGTAGCCAAGGTTACTGTTAATTACCCAGAGTCAAGCTGGCCCTTCGCCCTCATTCCCTTTCTTCATAAAATGAGTATTAAATTACATACCTGGCTTGTGCTGGAATCAGCACTGAATTCTAGAATTTCACAAAAGCAATTGCTACCTGAAGTGCCTTTATTGGGGAATTTCCATGTGAACTTTGGAAGCAAGGACGTGTGCCCTTGGTTGAACATACTCTCTATTTCATATTATACCAGTGATGTATGGACCTTGGCTCATTAAATCCTTCAGGTGTGGGTGAGCAAAACACCTGTTTTGCTATGTGTACAGATGCATCTGATGGTTATGATCAAGAAGACCAGGGGACACTTTTGGCTGTTGTTCCTCAGATTTCACCCACCGTGATTTTTCTTTTTGAGACAGGGTCCTCACTAGCCTGGAACTCCCTAAGCAGAGTAGAGAGTTTCAGGGGTCCCCCTGTCTCTGCCTTCCTAGTGCTGGGACCTCAAGAGCAAAATGCCACACTGCAGAAACACATCTGTCTTTACAAGTGGTGTGTGTGTGTGTGTGTGTGTGTGTGTGTGTGTGTGTGTGTGTGTGTGAATGCAGGTGCCTTGAGGCCAGAAGAAGAAGTCATGACCTCTAAAATGGAGTTATGGACATATGTTTGCCACTGGATATGGGTGCTAGGAATCCAACCTAGATCCCCTACAAGAGCAGTGTAGACTCTTAACTGCTAAGCTTCTGGCCAGCTCCATGTCTGGCTTTTTCCACATATGGGCTGTGGGGCTCCTCTCAGGTCCTCAGATGCCCTCTTAAATATTGCTAGGAGTCTTATCTGGGGCTATTCTTGTGAATTCCTGGGGGATTTCCTGGCTCCAGGTTTCTCCATAACCCACAAATGGCATCACCATGAAAACACATTTTTAGTTACACTGCACCTCCCCACTACCTCCAACCTCCTTCCCACACCTAGGCCACCCAACTAGCTACTCAAGGTCTCATACTGCCATTTCCTTCCTGTCACTTAAACTTAACTCACCTGACTTGTGCTAACATGTAAGTACCAACCACCTTCCTACGAGGCCACCGCCACCTCCACAAAAGGGGTGTTCAGAAATACCCACACCTTCAGTATACCCAGGGAAATCCATGCATCCCTCTTATGGCCTTCCTTACTATCTGGCCTCTCTGGGGCTGTGGATTTTACTACGTTGGTTCTCATATACCTTACCGCTGGTATTTATTTTTGAGTTAGTTGTCTCTCTGGCTCTGTGTTACTTCCCTTAGAATTATTTTTTCTATTCTAGACATTTACCTGCAAATTTCACGATGTCATTTCTTTTTGTATATTTTTTTAATTTTCTTTTATTTAACTGTGAAATAAGCTTGCTTTACATGTCAATCTCAGTTCCCACACCCTCCCATCCTCCCCTGTTTCCTCCACCAACCCACATCCCATTCCCTTTCTGCTCCCCAGGAGGGTGAAGCCTTCCATTGGGAGTCTTCAAAGCCTGTCATGTTGGTGGAGCAGGACCTAGGCCCTCCCCCATGCGTCTAGGCTGGGAAAGTATCCCTCTGCATGGGATGGGCTTCCAAAGTCCATTTGGATGCTAGGGATAAATATTGATCCAGTACCAGAGTTCCGATAGGCTGCCCAGTCCTCAAAACAAGCACAACATTCAGGGAATCTTGTTAGGTCCTATGCTGGTTTCCCAGATATCAGACTGGAGTCTATGAGCTCCTCCTTGCTAGGTCAGCTGTCTCTGCTGACCCCTTCTCTACTCACTGCCTCCCTCGCTCCCAATATGCTCAGGAGATCTCGTCTCTTTCCCCTTCAGTGTGGGAGGGGGACATTGTATGTCTCTCTTAAGCTCCTTGTTTCCTAGCTTCTCTGGGGTTGTAAATTGTATGATGCTGATCCATTGTTCTATGTCTAAAATCCATATATGAGTGAGTACATGCCATATTTCTCTTTTTGTGATTAGGTTACCTCACTCAGGGTGGTTTATTCTAGCTCCATCCATTTGCCCAAGAATTTCAAGATTCCATTTTTTTTCTACTGAGTAGTATTCCATTGTGCCACATCTTCTTTATCCATGTGTCCGTTGGGGGGGGCATCTAGATTGCTTCCAGGTTCTTTCTATTACAAATAATGCTGTTATGAAAATAGTTGAACAGATGTCTCTTTTGCATGGATGTGGATCTTTTGGGTATATACCTAAGAGGGGGATTGCTGGGTCCTGTGGCTGACTGATTCCCATTTTCCTGAGGAACCACCATACTGATCTCCAAAACTGCTGTACAAGTTTGACTCCCACCAGCAGTGGAGAAGTGTTCCCCTTTCTCCACATCCTCTCCAGCACTAACTGTCATCCGTGTTTCCCATTTTAGCTATACTGACAGGAGTGTGATGGTACCTCAAAGTTGTTCTGATTCGTATTTCCCTGATGTCTAAGGAAGTTGAGCACTTTTTAAAGTGTTATTCAGCCACGGTGGATTCCTCTATTGAAAATTCTCTCTTCAGTTCTGTACCCCACTGTTTTTTTACTGGATTATTTGGTGTTTTGGTGACTAGCTTTATGAGTTCTTTGTATATTTTGGAGGTCAGCCCTCTGTTAGTTGTGGAGTTGTTGAAGATCTATTCCCAGTCTTTCGGCTGCCGTTTGGTCTTGTTCACTGTGTGCTTAGCCTTATAGAAGCTCCTCAGTTTCAGGAGGCCCCATTTATTGTCTATCTCAGTGTCTGTGCTATTGGTGTTATGTTCAGGAAACAATCCCCTGTACAGGGGGTCATTCCAGCTTTTTGTACCTATTAAGGTTTGCTATATTGCTGAGTATGTGGTCGATTTTAGAAAAGGTTCCATGTGGAGCTGAGAAGAAAGCATATTCTTTTGTGTTTGGATAGAATGTTATATAAATGTCTGTTAAACCAATTGGGACATAACTTCTGTTAGTTCTTTTGTTTCTTTGCTAAGTTTCTGTCTGGTGGACCTGTCTAGTGTTGAGAGTTGGCTGTTGAAATCTCTCTCTGTTTATTTGTGATTTGAGTTTTAGTAATGTTTCTTTTACAAATGTGTGTGCCTTTTTATTTGGGGCATAGATGTTCGGAATTGAGACTTCATCTTGATGGATTTCTCCTGTGATGAATAAGAAATGACCTTCTTCATCTCTTCTAATTGATTTTAGTTTAAAATATAAGTTGTTAGATATAAGTATTGCAACACCTGCTTGTTTCTGGGGTACATTTGATTGGAAAATCTTTTCCATACCCTTAATTCTGAGGTAATATCTGTCTTTGAAGTTGAGGTGTGTTTCTTGTATGTAGCAGAAGGATGGATTCTGTCTTTGTATCAATTCTGTTAGCCTGTTTCTTTTTATAGGCAAATTAACACCATTAATATTGTGGGATGTTAATGACCATTGATTGTTAATTCTTGTTTGTTTTGGATTTGTTGGTGGCAGTGGTATTACGTGTGCATTTCCCCCCATTTTTCTTTTGGCTGTTGATAAATTGGGATTGTCTACTGCCAATGTTTTTGTGGGTAGAGTTGATTGACTTCCTTGGGATGGAGGTCTCCTTCGAGAACTTTCTGTATGTCTGGGTTAGTTTATAAGTATTGTTTAAATATGGTTTTGTAAGGGAATGCTTTGGTTCCCCAATCTATAGTGATTGATAGCTTTGCTGGATATAGTAATCAGAGCTGGCATCCGTGGTCCCTTACTGTTGGTAGAATATCTATCTATCCAGAACCTCCTGGCTTTCAGAGTTTTCATGAAGAAGTCAGGTGTAATTTTGATAAATCTTGATAGGTTTGCCTTTATATGTTATTTGGCCTCTTTCCATTGCTGTTTTATTTTCTTTTAAATATCGATCCCAGTTCCCTCTACTTCCCCTCCCTCCCTCCTTTCTCTCTCTCCACCCCTCAGATGACACCTCCCCTACCACCCAACCCCTAATCCACATATAGAGTGATGCCATCAAGTGGGGTCATCTAAATCTGACAAGTCATTTGAAGTAGGGTCTAGGATTTCTCTCCAGTCTCTAGGTTAAGAGAATATCCCTCCATGGAGGATGTGCCCACAGTGTCCTTTTGTGCACCAGAAATACATCCTGGTTCCACTGTCTGAGGTCCCTTAGACTACTCAGGCCTTCTAGCTGAGACCAATATTCAGGGGTTCTGAGTCAGTCCCATGCTGGATTCCCAGTTATCAGTCTGGGGGCCCTTTAGCTCATCCTCATTCAGGTCCGCTGTGTCTATGTGTTTCTACAGCATGGTCTTGTCCTCTCTCTCTGCATCTGGACTGAAGTTCGGCTCAGTGTTTAGTTGTGGGTGTTTGTTTCTCATTCCAATATGTAGTAGATGAGAGCTCCATGATGGTGGGTAAGTTACTCATTGATCTCATTATCAGGAAAGGGCATTTATGGTAGCCTTTCAACTGTTGCACAAATTGTCAGATGGAGTCAGTCTTGTAAGTCTCAGGACATTTCTTTTGGTTCAGTTTTCTCTTCAATCCTATAATGGTTCCTTCTTTTATGCTCTTTCTCTTTTCTGTCTCCTATTCCTCACCTGGCTCAATATTCCTAGTCCCACACGCTTTCGTCTACTCCCCTTTTCTTTCTCCTAGTTCCCTCTCTAGCAGTGTAAATTATAGGCTGGTGATCATTTGCTCAAGGCCTAAAATCCATATAAAAGCGAGTACATACCACGTTCCTCTTTTTGTGACTGTGTTACCTCATTCAGAATGATTTCTTCAAGGTCCATCCATGTGCCTTTAAATTTCAACATTCCATTGTTTTTTTTCTACAGAGTAGTATTCCATTGTGTAAATGTGCCACATCTTCTTCATCTGTTCTTCCGTTGAGCTGCATCTAGGTTGCTTCCAGGTTCTTGCTATTACAAATAATGCTGCTATGAACATAGTTGAGCACGTGTCTTTGTTGCATGGATGTGGATCATTTTGTGGTAAACTGATTCCCATTTTCCTGAGGAACGGCCAAACTGATCTACAAAATGGCTGTATGAGTTTGCACTCCCACCAGCAGTGGAAGAGTGTTCCCCTTTCTCCACATCCTCTCCAGCATAAGTTGTCATTGGTGTTTCTAATTTTAGCCATTCTGGCAGGAGTAAGATGGTATCTCAGAGTTGTTTTCATTTGCATTTCCCTGATAGCTAAGGATGGTGAGTACTTTCTTAAGTGTCTCTCAGCCTTTTTTATTTCCTCTATTGAGAATTCTCTCTTTAGTTCTGTACTGCATTTGTTAATATGTTTAATTTGGTGTTTTGTTGACTATTTTCTTGAGTTCTTTGTATATGTTGGAGATCAACCCTTTGTCAGATGTTGAATTGGTGAAATTTTTTTCCCAGTCTGTGGGCTGCTGTTCTGTCTTGTCAACTGTGTCCTTTGCCTTACAGAAGCTTCTCAGTTTGAGGAGGTCCCACTTATTAATTGTTGATCTCAGTGTCTGGGCTACTGCAGTTATGTTCAGGAAGCAGTCTTTATATCAATGTGTTCAAGGGTACCTCCTACTTTCTCTTCTAAGAGGTTCAGTGTGGCTTTTTCACCATCTAAGTAGATGATCATGTGGGTTTTCATTTTCATGTGGAACACGTTGATAGATTTTCATATCATTTTATTAAACATTAATTTATTTTATGCTGGACATAATTATAAATGCTTTTTAAAAATGAAAACAAACATTTATAAGCAATATTTGGGAAATTGGGTGCCATTCTTTCCAAGCTGCTTTCTGCTGGTTGGGGGTGCTGTCATGTGGGAATCCTATGAAGATGCAGAAATCCTGGCTGTTGTGGTCTGCAAGGCTGCATTTTCCCATTGACATTGCTTCAGTGCTTCTTGCTCGATCAAACCACATTAGTCTGGAAGGAATCCACAGCTTTTCATTTTCTGTGGAAACAAAGTTAGAAATCCTTTTCCTCAGTAACCTGTTGTTAGGCTTAAATTTTAAATTCAACGCATTTTAAATATATATATATATATATATTTAATCCAGCATCAATTTTTTCCTTTTTTATTAGTAATATAATTTAAAAATTTTACATGTGGATCTCAGGTTCCTCTCCCTTCCACCCTCCAACTCTCCCTCCCTTTCTCCATCTGTCCCTCCCTCCCTACCTCTAACCCTCTGTCCCCTCTGACATGCACCCTGGCCACCCTTCCATCCCCTCCCATCCCCCCACCCCATTCCACGTGTAGGGCTATGCTGTCCAGGTTGGGTCATATGAATCTGTCAAGACATTTGAAGTAGGGACTAGGACTTCTCCTGTCTCTAGGTTAAGGGGGTATCCCTTCAAGGGGTATGTGTATGCAAGGTCCTTTTGTGAACCAGGAATAGATAATTTTCTGTGGAAACAAAATTAGAAATCCTTTTTCCTAGTAATTTGTCCTTATGTTTCAATTTTGAATTCAAACTATATATATATATATATATATATATATATATATATATATATATATATTAATTCCAGCAGCATCTTTCCTTCTTTTTTTATTAATGATATAATTCAAAAAATTTACATGTGGATCACAGTTTCCTCTCCCTCTCTTCCTTGCTCTTACTCTCTTTCCCCTGTGCCATGCACCCTGGTCAACCTCTCCTCCCATCCCCCAGTCAAAAAAAAGGAGCAGGGTATGTACTCACACATATATAGATTTTAGACATAGAGCAAAGGATCACCAGTTTATAATACACACCACCACACAAACTAGGATACAAGGTGTATTCTATGTGATTTATATATGGTCCCTCACAAAAGAAGGAAGGGACAAGTCCCCCAGAGCACATGGGAAATGGGGAGGGCAGTGAATGAAGAGAGAACTAGGTGAAAGAGAAGGGGAGGGAAGGAAAACACGTGTGACTAGATAGATTGAGTCAGGGTGAGAGAGGGAGGGGGACATAAAAGAGGGAGCTATTTTTGGTTTGAAGAGAAAACTGAACCTAAAGAAATGTCTAGAGAACTACAAGACCGACTCCAACCAATAATTCCAGAAACCATAGAAAGGCTACCATAAATGTCCTTTACTGATAGTGAGATCATCAACTAAATTATCCACCATTGTGGAGGCCTCATCTAGTACCTGTTGGAAAAAGAAGCAAACACCCATAACCGAACACTGAGTTGAACTAGAATCCAGATGCAGAGAGAGGGGACAGGACCAGGTTGCAGAAACTCACTAACACAGCTGACATGAACAAGGAGGAGCTAATGGGCCCCCCAGACTGATAGCTGGGAATCCAGCATGGGACTGACTCAGATCCCCTGAATATGGGTCTCAGCTGGAAGGACTGAGCAATCTGGGGGGGGGGCTCAGACAGTAGATTTTCCTATGTTAAATCATCCCTGCAACCAGGGATGAAGCCTACTTGGTCATGATGGACGATTTGTCTGATGTATTCTTGGATTCAGTTTGTCAGTATTTTATTGAGTGTTTTTTCATCAATGTTCATCAAGGATATTGGTCTGTAGTTTTCTTTCTTACTTGTGCAAGGCTTAGATACCAAGGTGATTGTGTCCTCATAAAAAAGAGTTTGGCAAGGAACCTTCTGTTTCAATTGTGTGGAACAATTTGAGGAGCATTGGTATTAGCTCTTCGTTTAATTTCTGGCAGAATTCTGCACTGAAGCCATCAGGCTCTGGGCTGTTTTTCGTTGGAAGGCTTTGGATGACTAATTCTATTTCATAAGGGGTTATAGGTCTATTTAAATTGTTTGTCTGTTCTTGCTTTAATTTTGGTAAGTGATAGTTATCCATAAATGTGTCCATTTCCTCTGAATTTTTAAATTTTGTGGAGTACAGGTTTCAAAGTATGACCTGAAAGTTGTCTGGATTTCCTCTGTGAATGTTGTTATGTCAATAGACACCATAAAGCCAGAAAGTCCTGGACAGAGTTGCTTAAGATACCAGGAGGCCTCAGATGGGATGCCAGGCTATTTGATTCAACAAATCTTTTAATCACCATCGATGGAGAAAACAAGACATTCCATGACAAAACCAGATCAAAACAATAGCTATCCACAAATCCAGCCTAACAGAAAGTACTAGAGTGAAAATTCCAACCCAAAAGAGACAGTTGTAACCACAGAAACACAGGCAACAGATAACCTCACCCAACAAACCTCAAAGAAAGGAAACACACAAACACTACCACCACCAACAAAATCAAAAATAACAGAAATTAACAATCACTGGTCATTAACATCTCTTAATATCACTGGACTCAAAGAACATATAAAAATACACAGGCTAATAGAATGTGTATGAAACCCAGACCCATCCTTGTGATGCACACAAAAACACACATCAATCTCAAATACATGCATCACCTTAGAATAAAGGGTTGTTCCCAACAAAATGGACCTAAGAACCAAACAGGATTAGCTACCCTAACATCTAACAAAAAGGTCTTCATACTAAATTAAGTCAATAGAGATGGAAAAGAAACTTTGCATATACATCCAAGAAAAATCCATCAAGGTTTTACAAGTCTCAATTGTGAAACATCCATATCCAAATAAAAGGACACCCTCATTTGTAAAAGAAACTTACCATAGTTTAATTTACACATCAAGCCCTATAGAAAACTTTAGATGGCCAACTTCTAAAATTTCTGCTCAGGGTTAAAAAAAAAAGCTACAATAAGTGCAGGGTCTAAAATCTGAGGGAAAATTATTGCATGATTATTTTAATTATTTTTTTCTTATTTTACATATCAATCCCACTTCCCGCTTCCTCCCTCCTTCCCTCCCTCGCATGCCCCTAACCATCCTTCCATCTCAATCCCCCCAACTCCACAGGGATAATGATGCCTTCCTGGAGGGATCAACAAAATCTGTCAAGTCATTTGGAGTAAGGACTAGGCCCTCCCTTCTATTTCTAGGGTAAGAGGGTATCCCTCCATGGGGAATGTGCTCCCAAAGTCGTTTTGTGCACC
Source organism: Cricetiscus sungorus (assembly GCA_030556225.1). Lineage (NCBI taxonomy): Eukaryota > Metazoa > Chordata > Mammalia > Rodentia > Cricetidae > Cricetiscus > Cricetiscus sungorus. Next base: position 163,736 of record JANBXA010000588.1, read on the forward strand.
AGGGATACATCCTGATTCCACTATCAGAGGTCCCTTAGACTACCCAGGCCTTGTAACTGAGATCCATATTCATGGGGTCTGAGTCAGTCCAATGCTGGTTTCCCAGGTATCAGTCTGGGGGACCATTAGCTCCTCCTTGTTCATGTCAGCTGTGCCTGTGGGTTTCCAAAGCCTAGTCTTGTCCTCCCTCTCTGCATTTGCATCCCAAGTCTGTCTTCACTCCTCTACGCATGTCTGTGAAAATTCATAAGCTGTAGGACAGAGGGCCAGTGATAAGGGGTAGGGAAATTCTCAGTGCGCTGTAACCACATTTTATAGAGTCGTCCTAGATACATTCTTAAAGGAGATGTAGACAACTTCAGTTAAACTTTAGGCTAGAGACCTAAAGCCAGGATCCAGAGGATTTCTGGCTCAAGGTTTCCTACTACTAACAAAACAGCAAGCTTAGTGCAGCCCCAAACAATTACCAAAAAACAGAAGCCACCAACTGGCATTTTTGAAGATTTATTCCAATGTGAGCATCAGCAACCTATCAAAGACAGGTAGTGTCAGTATCGAAAATCTCCTGCGTCCCCATAAAATAGACTCAGGCTCTTCAGAACTGTGGACTTGAGTTTTAATGTGTCTCCTTCCTGATATTCTTATTTTCTTTTTACTTCTCTTTATTTTATAGGGGCCAAGAAGCTAGCTCATTTTTAGTTTGGCCCTTGGGGTATAGTATTAGGCAAATGCCCTTGTTGCTGTGCACGCATTAAAGCAGCATGCAAATCTTCATATGTGATAATCTTAGTAACAGATACACGGAAGGCCAATCCAAAGAGCAGTGAGACTATGAAGAGGTAAATACGACCAAATATTGCTCTTAAGTACACTACTATTTCATAGCTCTGACTAACTTGGCGTCTTTCAAACGGAACGTGTCCACTGTCCAAACTCCCTCCAGGTCCATCTCCTACACAGTCTGGAGGGTCCCAACCTACATGACAATGGCAATTTCGAAGATTATTGCATACTCCTCTAAAATTGCACTTTTCTGGGGTACAGTCATAATTGAGTTGAGTTAAAGATCCATTACAGGACCCTCGATCACAGAAATTAGTTGTGGAACATTGAGTGCCAAATCTCACATGTCCAACATCTCTTGCTGATGTTCCACGATGCTCATCAATCCCAAAACAGGAAAACCCAGAAATAACTGACTGATGGAATGAAACGTGTTCCTGCAAGTGTGGAAGGTGGGTGACATTGGTACACTGCAACCTCCCACACATCTTATCTGTGTCAGAGCAAGGTGTAAATGAGAGGCTTTCTTCGGCTCTCTGACAATGTCCAAACCGGTAGCGTTCCTTATTGATTTCATAGCACATTCTATGGCCCGCTTGAGCACCTGCACCAAAGATTTCCTTGCAATGTACACTGCGATCGGTGCAGTTTCCCGCATAGCAGTACCCCTCTTCTGAACATGGTGTTCCATCTTGCAGATAATAGTCTGTCGGGCAATGGACTACACTCCCATTACAGTACTCTGGAAGATCGCATATGTTCTGGACACTTCTGCAAAGTGTCCCAGAAGGACTGTAGGTGCAGTTTGCACAGCATGATTCTTTATCACAAATGCTACTGTATGAAAATCTGCAATCATTCTGACAGCAGGGATTTATATAACAATCCTTGTTTGAGCCACAGTCACATTGCTCACCTTCATCTATTATGAAGTTTCCACAGACACTATAAGTTAATGATCTGTTATAGTAAGTATGATGGTCATAAAAAAGACATTGCACGGCACCAGGAGTATTGAGTATGTGGTTTAGCTTTGAGAGGGAACAATTGCTGAAAGCATCTGTTAGCTGAGGATTCCTGAACATAACGCAGGTGGACCTTCTCTGACAAGCACAGTACTTCTCATCATCAAATTCCAGACCTAAAATCCTCCCAACACGATTGGATACCACCACGGACACATACACATAATATCGGTCATTTTGACCAACACAGTTTAGGGCATCTGAAGTACATACACTATGTATAACTGGATTGAAATCATCTGGGGGCCCATATTCATTAACTAGATTTGATGAGTCAGGCCGAAATCTGTCATAAAAGGTCCTCTTATAGTACCCGTGTGCATCACCTCCCGGCATTTTGTAATCTGGAGAAAATGGATTGCCGTAGTTATACACAGTTAAGAGAATAACATAGTACCTCAAATAAATGCTGTGTAAATAGCTGTCCATTAAACTTGCTAATGAAAACAAATAATGGGCAGCCCTGGTAACATTGCGGTGTGCTTTCACATACACTTCCCATGTGGCTTGAAATTGTCCTTTAATAGCAGCTGGATGTGAAGCATAGTCTCTACTTGACATTCTGGGAGCCACACTGGAATTTGTTCTGGGGAAGAAGGGGCCCACGTCATGGTCCACATTCTTCCATTTGTTCAAAGGTCCCACTGCATCAGAATCAGCTACTACCTGAGAAATAACGTGCTCAAATGTGTGTGAATCACTGAGGGGTTTGATTTCATAGGCAAGGTCTTCCAGCATCACTACCCCATTCAGGCCCCCAGAACAAGTATCCACAGTGGCTGTGGACCCAGGGACCCCCCTCCAGGAAGCCAATATAGTAACAATCTACAGGAAAAAAAGGATAATCCATCTGTAGCGCTCCTTGGTCATCCTGAGTGGTCAGCAGCAAGTGTCTGGGCCAAATAAGAGTCTTTCTGCGCAGGTGGATGATACGTCTCTGCCCTCTAAATCGCAAGCTGTAGGAGAGTCGGCCTGGTGCTTGCAATCCCTTGCCGTGGTAGGTCACCTTCCGAGGAGTGACCACATTTGATGAGACATAGCGCCATGTGGGACGGCCTTGAAAACACTGGCTTGGAAAAAGGAGCAGCACCCAGAGTACAACCAGCATGAGGGGAGCTCTGAGGGTCATGGGTCTTCCTTCCAGCCTCATGCCTCAGCTCACATACAACATCCTGGATGAAGCTAGGCTACAACACCCTGCTGTGGTCACTGCCTGGGAGGGGTGGGAGACACTGACAATGGGCAAAGGGCTTCTTCAAGCTCCCAGCCCTGCTGGTTCCCCAGGCAACATGAGGACTTAGGTAACAATTTATTGGGTGTGGCAGGAGTGACTCTGGCAATGTTACCTGAAGTTGAGATGAAATTGGGTCAAAAGCTACATCTCTTCCCATTTAATTTTTAAAAATTCTGGGCATACAGAACATCATGAACACCATGTCATTTATCTGAATTTACTTGCTCTTCAAAATTGCTGTGGGTTAATTCTAAAAATCAAATTATGTTTTACTTTTGTCTCATATTTCTCATGATTTTGTTAAGGCTGAAGTAAATATTGTGAACATTTCTCTTACCTGTGTTATTATTCTAATACTTGTAAACATATTTTATTTGTGTTTTTACTAAAGCTGTTTACAAATGGCTTCAGTGTTTGGATATTACTTTAGTATGTTGGGATGTCTATATCTATACATAAACTCTGGGTGCTGCTCTTGTGTCCAAGCCAGTTTTTTTTAAGGCCTTACGCATGGCCTTTTATCTCATCAAAACTTACCATTTGTCTGATTGTGTCTGTCCTTGGTAAGGTATTTCAACCTGAGAATTTGATCTGAAATACCTTGACAATCTGGAATTTTTAAAAGTTCCCACTTTGGGGAACATAATCTACCCCAGGTAATGATTCCCTCCAACTCTTAATACATTTCTTTTCTTACCATTGGAATGCTACAAGTATGCAGGCTTATTGCTTCTCAGCAGGGGATACCAGCAGCCACACTTGCATGAATTTGTAAGAAGTGACACACACTTACCCTGGGTTCATCACCAGTGCTTACATGTCTCATTTTTGTAGAAGGAAAGCAGCCTCTGATTTTTTTCACAAGAAAGAGGCATATTAGCACAGAGTCCCTGAGAAGCCCTTCCTCAGACAGGAGACCAAAGTCTGCAGCCACCAAGAAAGATTGTACGGCAGCTATGAGCTAAACATGGGGTTTTATCAATTTACCATCTCTCAACAGTCTCCATCTCCAACGTGTACAGGACAAAATGTCCTGAAGGAAGGCTGGTGCCACATGGCACCTCCCCGACCTTCCCTGTCTCTATCCTACTAACCAGCCTGCGCTCTTAAATAAGCCTCTGCCTCCTCCTATGGCCACCAGTGTCACAGCACCTAATGCCATCAGGAGGCTCTTAGTAGGGTAGGAAGGGAGGAAGTGGTTGGCGCCCTGGTTGGTGGTGGTAACAGGAGATTACTGACCGCCTTGTCACAAGTTGGGCGATAGGGAACATGTGTTCTATATCCCCAGTTGGGTAACAAGGGCTTATACTGCAGTTAGGGAAAGGTTTATCATGGCTCATGGGTCCATTATCATTACTCTGAGCGTCTGCATACAACCAGGCTGGACTCCCATGTCCTTTGTGGATATATGACCACACCAAGCACAACAGGGTATTATGACTAAAGTGTAGGGCAACTTTGGAGTATCTATACAACCAGGGCGGGTCAGGGCCAGCCTTTCCAGTCAATTCCCACATCCTACATCAGGCCCAAGGCAGTCAAAATACCTTAGATTCAGGTTACAAGGGCAGCTCACTTCAGCATATTTTACAACACAGATTACAGAGAAGATCTCAGATGCCTCCTGGTGCCCAGATTTATATTTGCATGGTCTGGCTAGCAGGGTCCAGAGAATTGGCCCCACCCAGCCAAGTGGACTGTCCGGTACAAGTGTCCATGAAAAATAGGAAAAAAAAAACCAAAAACAAAAATAGTCAGGGAGAGATGAGTGGAGAAAGGGAAGAGGGACAGGGACAGAGACATAAAATGTTAAATATTGACTCAGCTGTGTCCCAATCCCTGAGCTCTGAACCCACAGCTCTATGGGGTTCACTCTGTGGGGTCAGAGGAGATAAATGTAAATACTGGTGAAATGAAGAAACTGAAAATCTACCGTTTTCATGATGACTTCAGAGTCTCAGTACTGACTCCCACCCTTCACTGCTCCATTTCCAGCTTCCTCTGGACGTGTCCATGTGAAAGTCAAAGAGGACAAGCTCACTGCGAATCTCTTTAGGACCCTCAGCATGTGTGCTCCTCACCTTCCACTGCCACTTAGGCTCTCTTTCTCCAGATCGCTGATGTCTTCTCAGTGACTGCTATTTTAAAGAACACATTGGGAGGTAGCATTAAAACTTTGTGAACATTCTGGGGACATGGAAACTGAAAGATAATAGGGTGGACTAAATTAAGATGGAGAGAGACACAAAATTCCTATTAAGTCAATACCAAAGGTCACCCCACCATGAACACTGCCAGGCTATGGTGCTTGCCTCAGACAAACCTAGTGCCTGTGCATGTGGATGACAGTTGTGTAACCTGATCTATTTGTGAGGCCCCTAGCAATGATTTCAGGACCTGTGCCCAACACATGAGGTGGCTTTTTGGAACCTATTCCCCATGCAAGAATGCCTTGTCTAACCATGTTTTTGTGGGCAGAGCTTGGTCCTGAACCTGCAGGATATGGCATGCTTTGTTGACTCGCATGGGAGTCCTTCCCATTCTGAATGGAGGAAGGGTAGATGAGGGATAGATGGGAGGTGAGGTTAGGGATGAGAGGAGAGGTGCAGGGAAGTGTGCTTGGAATGTAAAATGAATAAAAATATATGTATATATTTATTATATTTAAAAACCCCTCCCAATGACCAAAGCAATAGAGGAGAGAAAAGTGTGTCTGTCTCACAAATAGTTCCTGCTCCTAGATCAATTTTGGTACTTGGACCAGCCAGGATCCAACAAAGTTCTCACCCCAAGCCTGAAGAGTTCCAAGACCTTCAGCTCTGAGGCAAGACACCAGAAGCAGTAGCATCTCTTTGAAGAACTGTCACTAAGCTTAACTGTGTACCTCAAGACAACACTAAGATTGGGGCACACTGGGGAGCTTGTGTCAAAGGAAGAGGTTCTCTGATTTCACATTGGCACAGACCCTGAACCCTCTAAACCAAGGCAGGACTGGGTCCTCATATAACATTTGCCAAACATTCAAAATAGCCTCTGGCCTGAGATCCCTCACACAGGGCGACATAGATAGGCAGGCCCAAAACAGCATGTGCTCCGACAGAAAAGAGGAGTTATGGCCACACCAATCTACCACCAAGGAGATGGCAATGGGGCCCTGAGTACATCTGCATAAATATATTACCCTGTTACGGGCAGGTCTTACCCACTGGCCACCTGACCCACTCTTTCTTCCTCCGCACTGGCTACCCGGTCCCTCCACCACGCGGGCCCCAATAACACATGGAGACTCTGTATTTGATAAAATCCTGTTGGCCTTACCATTATTGTTTATGGGCTTGCTGTGTCTTAATTATTAACCCATTTCTACTTATCTAAGTATTTCCACGTGGACATCTTATCAGAGAGCCGCAGCCGGTGTCTTGTTTCCTCTAGGCTCTACATGCTGACTCCTCCTAAATACTTCCTCCATCCTCCTTGTCTCCTAGCCCCGCCTATCTCGGTTTCTCATTGGCCACAGTGCTTTATTCATTAACCAGTATGAGAAACATATTTACAGAATAATATCTGCCATCATTACCCAGTAGTGTCTCCACAACTACCTGAAAAGACTATGGAAAAAACACCCCTCCATGGAAGTACAGACAAACTGTGACTCATTAGCCCATGGGAAGCATCGAGGTAGATGCAAAGGACAGAGTATCTCACAGCACAACATGATTGGATCAGCAGGAACAGTCTGTTCAAGTGCTCCGGAGACCACAGAATGGGAGGATGCTGGGGTGCGACAACACATAATCGTGGTTCATGGCCTGCATAGTGACAGGGTTAGTCAGCCTGCCAGTTCCCCCTTGTCCTTACCACCAGGGTGAGCTCTTCTGCTTAGTCCTGATCAGTAACCCCAGCAGATGAGCAAGGGGCTGGGCCACACCTTCAGGGTGGTCAGCACCACCTGATGTAGAGGCCACTCCCCAGAGTACTGCAGACGATGAGGGACAGGACCACCTCTCCTGCTCTCATGATTTCAGGACCAGCCCTCCACCTGCCCAATGCACTGATGGGTGGGGTGGATGTGGGAAAGGTGGGGGTGTCTCTACTGCTCATGTGGAGGTCATTATTAGTGAAACCACCACAGGTAGTCAAAGCCAAATTACACCAGAGATAGTGAGAACTAGGTTCTGTGTCTTCCAGCCTAGGAGAACCAATAGCCAGAGTAGTTTCAGAATAGCCAAGTCTCACTATGAGAGAAAGACCAACAGTCACCCAGTCTAAAAGGAGGGGTAACTAGGTAGCCCCTATAGTCTGGAGTCCTAGAAGTTTCTGGAGAGCAGCTGGGCTTTCTTTCATGATGGAAGCTTGCAAACACTGGCCCTGCGGTCAGTGAAGGAGTGGGCATCAGCAACAGCAGCAGCTGTAAGAACAATGGGGTGTGACAAAATGTCAAATGAGCAAATAGCGAGAGTGTTCACCCTCACAGGCTCAAAGAGTGAAAGCACTGGTGATGAACCCAGGGTAAGTGTGTGTCACTTCTTACACATTCATGCAAGTGTGGCTGCTGGTATCCCCCACTGAGAAGCAATCAGCCTGCATAATTGAAGCATTCCAATGGTAAGAAAAGAAATGTATTAAGAGTTGGAGGGAATCATTACCTGGGGTAGACTATGTTCCCCAAAGTGGGAACTTTTAAAAATTCCAGATTGTCAAGGTATTTCAGATCAAATTCTCAGGTTGAAATACCTTACCAAGGACAGACACAATCAGACAAATGGTAAGTTTTGATGAGATATAAGGCCATGTGGAAAAGCCTTAAAAAAAACTGGCTTGGACACAAGAGCAGCACCCAGAGTTTATGTATAGATATAGACATCCCAACATACTAAAGTAATATCCAAACACTGAAGCCATTTGTAAACAGCTTTAGTAAAAAACACAAATAAAATATGTTTACAAGTATTAGAATAATAACACAGGTAAGAGAAATGTTCGCAATATTTACTTCAGCCTTAACAAAATCATGAGAAATATGAGACAAAAGTAAAACATAATTTGAATTTTAGAATTAACCCACAGCAACTTTGAAGAGCAAGTAAATTCAGATAAATGACATGGTGTTCATGATGTTCTGTATGCCCAGAATTTTTAAAAATTAAATGGGAAGAGATGTTGCTTTTGACCCAATTTCATCTCAACTTCAGGTAACATTGCCAGAGTCACTCCTGCCACACCCAATAAATTGTTACCTAAGTCCTCATGTTGCCTGGGGAACCAGCAGGGCTGGGAGCTTGAAGAAGCCCTTTGCCCATTGTCAGTGTCTCCCACCCCAGGCAGTGGCCACAGCAGGGTGTTTTAGCCTAGCTTCATCCAGGATGTTGTATGTGAGCTGAGGCATGAGGCTGGAAGGAAGACCCATGACCCTCAGAGCTCCCCTCATGCTGGTTGTACTCTGGGTGCTGCTCCTTTTTCCAAGCCAGTGTTTTCAAGGCCGTCCCACATGGCGCTATGTCTCATCAAATGTGGTCACTCCTCGGAAGGTGACCTACCACGGCAAGGGATTGCAAGCACCAGGCCGACTCTCCTACAGCTTGCGATTTAGAGGGCAGAGACGTATCATCCACCTGCGCAGAAAGACTCTTATTTGGCCCAGACACTTGCTGCTGACCACTCAGGATGACCAAGGAGCGCTACAGATGGATTATCCTTTTTTTCCTGTAGATTGTTACTATATTGGCTTCCTGGAGGGGGTCCCTGGGTCCACAGCCACTGTGGATACTTGTTCTGGGGGCCTGAATGGGGTAGTGATGCTGGAAGACCTTGCCTATGAAATCAAACCCCTCAGTGATTCACACACATTTGAGCACGTTATTTCTCAGGTAGTAGCTGATTCTGATGCAGTGGGACCTTTGAACAAATGGAAGAATGTGGACCATGACGTGGGCCCCTTCTTCCCCAGAACAAATTCCAGTGTGGCTCCCAGAATGTCAAGTAGAGACTATGCTTCACATCCAGCTGCTATTAAAGGACAATTTCAAGCCACATGGGAAGTGTATGTGAAAGCACACCGCAATGTTACCAGGGCTGCCCATTATTTGTTTTCATTAGCAAGTTTAATGGACAGCTATTTACACAGCATTCATTTGAGGTACTATGTTATTCTCTTAACTGTGTATAACTACGGCAATCCATTTTCTTCTGATTACAGAATGCCGGAAGGTAGTGCACATGGGTACTATAAGAGGACCTTTTATGACAGATTTCGGCCTGACTCATCAAATCTAGTTAATGAATATGGGCCCCCAGATGATTTCAATCCAGTTATACATAGTGTATGTACTTCAGATGCCCTAAACTGTGTTGGTCAAAATGACCGATATTATGTGTATGTGTCCGTGGTGGTATCCAATCGTGTTGGGAGGATTTTAGGTCTGGAATTTGATGATGAGAAGTACTGTGCTTGTCAGAGAAGGTCCACCTGCGTTATGTTCAGGAATCCTCAGCTAACAGATGCTTTCAGCAATTGTTCCCTCTCAAAGCTAAACCACATACTCAATACTCCTGGTGACGTGCAATGTCTTTTCTATGACCGTCATACTTACTATAACAGATCATTAACTTATAGTGTCTGTGGAAACTTCATAATAGATGAAGGTGAGCAATGTGACTGTGGCTCAAACAAGGCTTGCTATACAAATCCCTGCTGTCAGAATAATTGCAGATTTTCGTACAGTAGCATTTGTGATAAAGAATCATGCTGTGCAAACTGCACCTACAGTCCTTCTGGGACACTTTGCAGAAGTGTCCAGAACATATGCGATCTTCCAGAGTACTGCAATGGGAGTGTACTCCATTGCCCAACAGACTATTATCTGCAAGATGGAACACCATGTTCAGAAGAGGGGTACTGCTATGCGGGAAACTGCACCGATCGCAGTGTACATTGCAAGGAAATCTTTGGTGCAGGTGCTCAAGCGGGCCATAGAATGTGCTATGAAATCAATAAGGAACGCTACCGGTTTGGACATTGTCAGAGAGCCGAAGAAAGCCTCTCATTTACACCTTGCTCTGACACAGATAAGATGTGTGGGAGGTTGCAGTGTACCAATGTCACCCACCTTCCACACTTGCAGGAACACGTTTCATTCCATCAGTCAGTTATTTCTGGGTTTTCCTGTTTTGGGATTGATGAGCATCGTGGAACATCAGCAAGAGATGTTGGACATGTGAGATTTGGCACTCAATGTTCCACAACTAATTTCTGTGATCGAGGGTCCTGTAATGGATCTTTAACTCAACTCAATTATGACTGTACCCCAGAAAAGTGCAATTTTAGAGGAGTATGCAATAATCTTCGAAATTGCCATTGTCATGTAGGTTGGGACCCTCCAGACTGTGTAGGAGATGGACCTGGAGGGAGTTTGGACAGTGGACACGTTCCATTTGAAAGACGCCAAGTTAGTCAGAGCTATGAAATAGTAGTGTACTTAAGAGCAATATTTGGTCGTATTTACCTCTTCATAGTCTCACTGCTCTTTGGATTGGCCTTCCGTGTATCTGTTACTAAGATTATCACATATGAAGCTTTGCGTGCTGCTTTAATGCGTGCACAGCAACAAGGGCATTTGCCTAATACTATACCCCAAGGGCCAAACTAAAAATGAGCTAGCTTCTTGGCCCCTATAAAATAAAGAGAAGTAAAAAGAAAATAAGAATATCAGGAAGGAGACATATTAAAACTCAAGTCCACAGTTCTGAAGAGCCTGAGTCTATTTTATGGGGACGCAGGAGATTTTCGATACTGACACTACCTGTCTTTGATAGGTTGCTGATGCTCACATTGGAATAAATCTTCAAAAATGCCAGTTGGTGTCTTCTGTTTTTTTGGTAATTGTTTGGGGCTGCACTAAGCTTGCTGTTTTGTTAGTAGTAGGAAACCTCAGGATCCTCTGGATCCTGGCTTTAGGTCTCTAGCCTAAAGTTTAACTGAAGTTGCCTACATCTCCTTTAAGAATGTATCTAGGACGACTCTATAAAATGTGGTTACAGCGCACTGAGAATTTCCCTACCCCTTATCACTGGCCCTCTGTCCTACAGCTTATGAATTTTCACAGACATGCATAGAGGAGTGAAGACAGACTTGGGATGCAAATGCAGAGAGGGAGGACAAGACTAGGCTTTGGAAACCCACAGGCACAGCTGACATAAACAAGGAGGAGCTAATGGTCCCCCAGACTGATACCTGGGAAACCAGCATTGGACTGACTCAGACCCCATGAATATGGATCTGGCCTGGGTAGTCTAAGGGACCTCTGATAGTGGAATCAGGATGTATCCCTGGTGCACAAAACGACTTTGGGAGCACATTCCCCATGGAGGGATACCCTCTTACCCTAGAGATAGAAGGGAGGGCCTAGTCCTTACTCCAAATGACTTGACAGATTTTGTTGATCCCTCCAGGAAGGCATCATTATCCCTGTGGAGTTGGGGGGATTGAGATGGAAGGATGGTTAGGGGCATGCGAGGGAGGGAAGGAGGGAGGAAGCGGGAAGTGGGATTGATATGTAAAATAAGAAAAAAATAATTAAAATAATCATGCAATAATTTTCCCTCAGATTTTAGACCCTGCACTTATTGTAGCTTTTTTTTTTAACCCTGAGCAGAAATTTTAGAAGTTGGCCATCTAAAGTTTTCTATAGGGCTTGATGTGTAAATTAAACTATGGTAAGTTTCTTTTACAAATGAGGGTGTCCTTGTATTTGGGATATGGATGTTTCACAATTGAGACTTGTGAAACCTTGATGGATTTTTCTTGGATGTATATGCAAAGTTTCTTTTCCATCTCTATTGACTTAATTTAGTATGAAGACCTTTTTGTTAGATGTTAGGGTAGCTAATCCTGTTTGGTTCTTAGGTCCATTTTGTTGGGAACAACCCTTTATTCTAAGGTGATGCATGTATTTGAGATTGATGTGTGTTTTTGTGTGCATCACAAGGATGGGTCTGGGTTTCATACACATTCTATTAGCCTGTGTATTTTTATATGTTCTTTGAGTCCAGTGATATTAAGAGATGTTAATGACCAGTGATTGTTAATTTCTGTTATTTTTGATTTTGTTGGTGGTGGTAGTGTTTGTGTGTTTCCTTTCTTTGAGGTTTGTTGGGTGAGGTTATCTGTTGCCTGTGTTTCTGTGGTTACAACTGTCTCTTTTGGGTTGGAATTTTCACTCTAGTACTTTCTGTTAGGCTGGATTTGTGGATAGCTATTGTTTTGATCTGGTTTTGTCATGGAATGTCTTGTTTTCTCCATCGATGGTGATTAAAAGGTTTGTTGAATCAAATAGCCTGGCATCCCATCTGAGGCCTCCTGGTATCTTAAGCAACTCTGTCCAGGACTTTCTGGCTTTCATGGTGTCTATTGACATAACTGTTACAGCAGGTTTCCCCGCTGGCTGCTGCTGGTTCTGCCGCCATTGTCCTGCAACCACATGTGCCCCAAATAACACTCAGAGACTCTGTATTTGATACAATCCTGTTGGCCAGTATTCATTATTGTTAATGGGCTAGGTCTGCCTTAATCATTAACCCATTTCTACTTATCTAAGTATTTCCACGTGGTCGTCTTATCAGGGAGCCGCGCGGCCGGCTTCCTGCTTCTTCCCGGGCTACATCTTGACCCCTACTCCTTCCTCTCTACTCCTCCTGGTCTCCTAGCCCCGCCTATCTTGTTATCTCATTGGCCACAGTGCTTTATTAACCAGTATGAGAAATATATATACAGAATCACTTCTCCCATCATCTCCTCTTTTTTGTCTAAAGTAAAAGAAGGGGTTTTACCTTAACATAGCAAAAATATACCATTCAACAGTTATCAAATAAGAATAACAGTTAACAATATTTAGTCCATTAACATTTTGTAAGACTTAAAGAAAATATCATCTATCCTATCTTTGTGAGTTTAAAGTCCTATATGTAATTTGTCTTTAATCCTAACTAAGGAAAACTATAAGCATAACTATCTGTCTTCAACTCCTTCAAAGACCACAGAAGGATAATATATAAACTCTAGAAATGACAGAAACAACTCATTGTCTGGTCAGTCACCCGAAGTTCTTCTGTAATGTTCCATCTTCAGCCCATAGGCCATAGTGTATCTCCAGATTCCTCAGCAAAGCAGGAAACTTTAAACTGTCCACTTGTATTGACAGTGTGTCAGTCATTTTTCTCTGCGTCCTGTAGACTGTCTGGCTGCCTGGCAGCCTCTTCCATTAAGCAGGAATCCTGTAGCAATGTCCATCTTGAATCAGCAGTCACCTTTTTGTGGGTCCTGCATGTCCAGTTTCTACAACATAAAGTCAAACAGTCTAGACAAGAGAAGTACCTTGCTCAAATGGCTAGTCTTGCCATATTAGAAGCAAACTTCATAACGAGTTTCTTCAATGTCCATCTTCCTTTCTTCTGTAGGTGGTGTTACCAGGAGCAGTTGTGCCTCACTGTCAAGAAAAACCCTAAACCATTTTAAATGCCATATTCTGTAGGCCTTTGAAAGGTTTGAAGAATGCCTAGTCATCTCAAATATATCCATCTCTGCATATCTAGAAATCCTAACTAACTTAACTCCAAGTTTTAACTATCATAGGTAACTCTCTATAATCTGTACTAAATTATACATTACATTTCTAAATGAGCTATATAAACACAATACCTAAACAAGAGGAGAAATATACATATCATAAAATTGACCTTAAATTGTATCAATAAAAGAAAATCCATTCCAAAGCAAAGTATTCATATCTATACCTTAATTCCCTTTTTTACCTTTTGGCGCCCAAATGGTGTCAGAAGCGGGATTGAGAACTTTCATTTAAAACTTAACAAAAGCTTAAAAAATAGTTTTTAGAAACAAGGGAACAGAGACTCCTTGGTAACAGCATTTTCTTGATTGGATTTGTTTTGCTGTAGACAGAGATTTGCACGGCTCCTTTAAGGGAAGTTTCCGAAATTAGCATAAGCGGCAAAAAAAAAAAAAAAGCCTTGCTTTTAAAGAGCTCTGCTAACAATTCATTGTTGTGTACAAGAGCTGCAATGAAGGTTTACACTGTGTTTTAAAAAATACGCTAGCTTGGGAGAGAAAAAGAAACAGGATACAATGGTTTAAAAAAGAAAAAAGGAAATAGAATGTATGGGTGTAATGGCTCACGCCATTGATCCCAGCACTCGGGAAACAGATGCAAGCAGATCTCTGTGATTTCAAAGCAAACCTGGTATGCAGTGAATTCCAGGACAGATAAAAGTTACATAGAAAAACCTTGTCTCAAAATATGTAAAAATAGAAGTAGAATAAATAGAGTAATAAAAAAGCCACGTAAAGATGGAAAATACAGAGAGATTTTGGATATTATACGCTCTTCTGTTGTCTTTAAATTATTTGATTGCTGAGAAAATAACTACTGATAAAAGAAATGCTGCTGGATTAATTCAATTTATATATTTTAAAAATGCTTTGACTCAAAAATTTAAGCCTAAGGACAAGTTACTGGGGAAAAGGATTTCTATTTTTGTTTCCACAGAAAATGAAAAGCTACAGATTCTTTACAGACTTATATGGTTTGATCAAGCCAGACCCCCTGAAACAGCTCCCCAGGTGATCCAACATTCAAAGCAGTTGAGACAAAGCCTTGCAGACTACTGCCAAGATTTCTGCGTCTTCTTTGGAATCCCATGACAGCGCCCTACACCAGCAGGAAGTAGTTTGCAAGAACGACACCCAAATTCCCAAATATTGTTTATAAATGTTTGTTTTCATTTATATGGGCTTGGTTATAAATGGTTAATGACACAAGCAATCCTTGTAAAGATAAAAAAGGGAATTAAGGTATAGATATGAATACTTTGCTTTGGAATGGATTTTCTTTTATTGATACAATTTAAGGTCAATTTTATGATATGTATATTTCTCCTCTTGTTTAGGTATTGAGTTTATATAGCTCATTGAAAATGTAATGTATAATTTAGTACAGTTAAAGAGTTACCTATGATAGTCAATACTTGGAGTTAAGTTAGTTAGGATTTCTAGATATATAGAAATGTATTTGAGATGGATAGACATTCTTCAAATCTTTCAAAGACCTATAGAATATGCCATTTAAAATGATTTAGGGATTTTCTTGACAGGGAGGCACAACTGCTCCTGGTAACACCACCTGCATCAAAAAGGAAGATGGACATTGAAGAAACTCGTTATGAAGTTTGCTTCTAATATGGCAAGACTAGCCATTTGGGCAAGGTACTCCTCTTCTGGACTGTTTGACTTTATGTTGTAGAAACTGGACATGCAGGACCCACAAAAAAGGTGACTGCTGATGCAAGATGGACATTGCTACAGGATTCCTGCTTCATGGACGAGGCTGCCAGACAGCCAGACAGTCTACAGGACACAGAGAAAAGTTTCCTGCCTTGTTGAGGTGTCTGGACACACACTATGGCCTATGGGCTGAAGATGGAACATTACAGAAGAACTTCGGGTGACTGACCAGACAATGAGTTGTTTCTGTCATTTCTAGAGTTTATATATTATCCTTCTGTGGTCTTTGAAGGAGTTGAAGACAGATAGTTATGCTTATAGTTTTCCTTAGTTAGGATTAAAGACAAATTACATATAGGACTTTAAACTCACAAAGATAGGATAGATGATATTTTCTTTAAGTCTTACAAAATGTTAATGGACTAAATATTGTTAACTGTTATTCTTATTTGATAACTGTTGAATGGTATATTTTGCTATGTTAAGGTTAAACCCCTTCTTTTACTTTAGACAAAAAAGAGGAGATGATGCGAGATGTGATTTGTATATATGTTTCTCATACTGGTTAATAAAGCACTGTGGCCAATGAGATAACAAGATAGGCGGGGCTAGGAGACCAAGAGGAGGAGAGAGGAAGGAGTAGGAGTCGAGATGTAGCCCAGGGAAGGAGCAGGACGCCAGCCGCGGCTCCCCGATAAGACGACCACGTGGAAATACTTAGATAAGTAGAAATGGGTTAATAATTAGGACAGAGCTAGCCCATAAACAGTAATGGTAACTGGCCGACAGGATTATATCAAATATAGAGTCTCCTGAGTGTTTTTGGGGCGGGTGTGGCTATGGGCCCAGACTGGCGGCAGGCTGAGGCGGGCTAGCAGGCTGGAGCCGGCGGGAACAACCTGCTGCAACACATAACAACATTCACAGAGGAAATCCAGACAACTTTCAGGTCATACTTTGAAACCTGTACTCCACAAAATTTAAAAATTCAGGGGAATTGGACAAATTTATGGATAACTATCACTTACCAAAATTAAAGCAAGAACAGACAAACAATTTAAATAAACCTATAACCCCTTATGAAATAGAAGCAGTCATCCAAAGCCTTCCAATGAAAAACAGTCCAGAGCCTGATGGCTTCAGTGCAGAATTCTGCCAGAAATTAAACGAAGAGCTAATACCAATGCTCCTCAAATTGTTCCACACAATTGAAACAGAAGGGTTCCTTGCCAAACTCTTTTTTATGAGAACACAATCACCTTGGTATCTAAGTTTTGCACAAGTAAGAAAGAAAACTACAGACCAATATCCTTGATGAACATTGATGAAAAAACACTCAATAAAATACTGACAAACTGAATCCAAGAATACATCAGACAAATCGTCCATCATGACCAAGTAGGCTTCATCCCTGGTTGCAGGGATGATTTAACATAGGAAAATCTACTGTCTGAGCACCCCTCCCCCAGATTGCTCAGTCCTTCCAGCTGAGACCCATATTCAGGGGATCTGAGTCAGTCCCATGCTGGATTCCCAGCTATCAGTCTGGGGGGCCCATTAGCTCCTCCTTGTTCATGTCAGCTGTGTTAGTGAGTTTCTGCAACCTGGTCCTGTCCCCTCTCTCTGCATCTGGATTCTAGTTCAACTCAGTGTTCGGTTATGGGTGTTTGCTTCTTTTTCCAACAGGTACTAGATGAGGCCTCCACAGTGGTGGATAATTTAGTTGATGATCTCACTATCAGTAAAGGACATTTATGGTAGCCTTTCTATGGTTCCTGGAATTATTGGTTGGAGTCGGTCTTGTAGTTCTCTAGACATTTTTTTAGGTTCAGTTTTCTCTTCAAACCAAAAATAGCTCCCTCTTTTATGTCTCCCTCCCTCTCTCACCCTGACTCAATCCATCTAGTCACACGTGTTTTCCTTCCCTCCCTTCTCTTTCTCCTAGTTCTCTCTTCATTCACTGCCCCCCCATTTCTCATGTGCTCTGGGGGACTTGTCCCTTCCTTCTTTTGTGAGGGACCATATATAAATCACATAGAATACACCTTGTATCCTAGTTCATGTGGTGGTGTGTATTATAAACTGGTGATCCTTTGCTCTATGTCTAAAATCTATATATGTGTGAGTACATACCCTGCTCCTTTTTTTTTTGACTAGGGGATGGGACTGGAGTTTGACCAGGGTGCATGGCACAGGGGAAAGAGGGTAAGAGCAAGGGAGGGAGGGATAGGAAACTGTGATCCACAAGTAAATTTTGAATTATATCATTAATAAAAAAAGAAGGAAAAATGCTGCTGGATTCATTCCAAATATATATATATATATATATATATATATATATATATGTATATACATATATATATATATATATAATGTTTGAATTCAAAATTGAAACATAAGGACAAATTACTAGGGAAAAGGATTTCTAATTTTGTTTCCACAGAAAATTATCTATTCCTGGTTCACAAAAGGACCTTGCATACACATACCCCCTTAACCTAGAGACAGGAGAAGTCCTAGTCCATACTTCAAATGTCTTGACAGATTCATATGACCCAACCTGGACAGCAGAGCCCTACAAGTGGAATGGAGGTGGGGGGATGGGTGGGGATGGAAGGGTGGCCATGGTGCATGTCAGAGGGGACAGAGGGTAAGAGGTAGGGAGGGAAGGACAGATGGAGAAAGGGAGGGAGAGTTGGAGGGTGGAAGGGAGAGGAACCTGAGATCCACATGTAAAATTTTTAAATTATATTACTAATGAAAAAGGAAAAAAATTGCTGCTGGTTTAAATATATATATATATATATATATATATGTATGTTATGTATGTATGTATATATATATATATATATATAAAATGCGTTGAATTTAAAATTTAAGCCTAACAACAGGTTACTGAGGAAAAGGATTTCTAACTTTGTTTCCACAGAAAATGAAAAGCTGTGGATTCCTTCCAGACTAATGTGGTTTGATCGAGCAAGAAGCACTGAAGCAATGTCAATGGGAAAATGCAGCCTTGCAGACCACAACAGCCAGGATTTCTGCATCTTCTTAGGATTCCCACATGACAGCACCCCCAACCAACAGAAAGCAGCTTGGAAAGAATGGTGCCCAATTTCTCAAATATTGCTTATAAATGTTTGTTTTCATTTTAAAAAGCATGTATAATTATGTCCAGCATAAAATAAATAAATGTTTAAAAAAAAAGATATGAAAATCTATCAACGTGTTCCACCTTTAAACAAATTGAAAATGAAAACCCACATGATCATCTACTTAGATGGTGAAAAAGCCTTCAACAAAATTCAACATGCTTTCATGATAAAAGTTCTAGGAGATATCAGGCAGAACAGGAACAGACTTAAACATAATAAGAGCAATATACAGTAAACCAACAACCAACGTCAAACTGAATGGAGAGAAGCTTAAGGCGATTCGCCTAAAATCAGGAACAAGACAAGGTTGCCCTCTCTCTCCATATCTCTTCAATATTGTACTTGAAGTTCTAGCAAAGCAACAAGACAAGAAAAGAAGATCAAGGGGATACAAATTGGAAAGAAAGAAGTCAAACTTTCTCTATTTCCAGATGATATGATAGTTTACATAAGCGAGCCAATACACTCTACCAGGGAACTCCTACAGCTGATAAACACCTTCAGCAAACTAGCGGGATACAAGATAAACTAAAAAAAATACCAGTAGCCCTACTTTATTCAGATTACCAAGGGGCTGAGAAAGAAAGCAGAGAAACATCACCCTTTACAATAGCCACCAACAACATAAAGTGTATTGGGGTAACGCTAACCAAACAAGTGAAAGACCTATATAATAAGAAGTTTGTGTCTTTAAAGAAAGAATTAAAGAAGATACCAGAAAATGGAAAGATCTCCCATGCTCTTGCATTGGAAGGATAAACATAGTAAAAATGGCAATCTGGCCAAAAAACAACCTACAGATTCAATGCAATCCCCATTAAAATCCCAGCAAAATTCTTCACTGACCTTGAAAGGATAATAATCAACTTTGTATGGAAAAACAAAACACACAGGATAGTCAAAACAACCCTATAGAATAAAAGACCTTCAGGAGACATCACCATCCCCGACGTCAAACTCTACACGGAGCTATATTCCTGTAAACAGCCTGGAATTAGCACAAAAATAGACAAGTAGACCAATGGAACCAAATTGAAAATCCTGATATTAACCCACACAACTATGAACACATGGGCTTTGACAAGAGAGCTAACACTATACAATGGGGGGAGGAATTGCATCTTCAACATATGGTGTTGGCACAATTGGATGATGGTGGGTAGAAGACTGCACATAGAACTATGTCTATCACCATGCACAAAACTCAAGTCCAAATGGATCAAAGACCTCAACATAAATCGAACCACACTGAACCTCTTAGAAGAAAACGTAGAAGATACCCTTGAACACATTGATATAAAGACTGCTTCCTGAACATAACTGCAGTAGCCCAGACACTGAGATCAACAATTAATAAGTGGGACCTCCTCAAACTGAGAAGCTTCTGTAAGGCAAAGGACACAGTTGACAAGACAGAACGGCAGCCCACAGACTGGGAAAAAATTTTCACCAATCCTACATCTGACAAAGGGTTGATCTCCAAAATATACAAAGAACTCAAGAAAATAGTCAACAAAACACCAAATTAAGCATATTAATAAATGCAGTACAGAACTGAAGAGAGAATTCTCAATAGAGGAAATAAAAAGGCTGAGAGACACTTAAGAAAGTACTCACCATCCATAGCTATCAGGGAAATGCAAATGAAAACAACTTTGAGATACCATGTTACTCCTGCCAGAATGGCTAAAATTAGAAACACCAATGACAACTTATGCTGGAGAGGATGTGGAGAAAGGGGAACACTCCTCCACTGCTGCTGGGAGTGCAAACTCATACAGCCATTTTGTAGATCAGTATGGCCGTTCCTCAGGAAAATGGGAATCAGTTTACCACAGGACCCTGCAATCCCCCTCTTAGGCATATACCTGTTACAGCAGGTTGTTCCTCCCCGCGGGCCTCCCGGTCCTGCCGCCAGTCTGGGCCTACAGCCACGCCTACCCCAAATAACACTCAGAGACTCTGTATTTGATACAATCCTGTTGGCCAGTTACCATTATTGTTTATGGGCTAGCTCTGCCTTAATTATTAACCCATTTCTACTTATCTAAGTATTTCCACGTGGTCGTCTTATCGGGGAACCGTGGCGGGCGTCTTCCTTCCTCCCAGGGCTACATCTCCACTTCTCTTTCCCACTTCCTCTTTCCTTCTCCTAGTCTCCTAGCCCCGCCTGTCTAGTTATCTATTGGCCAGCAGGGCTTTATTAATTAGTATGAGAAACATATATACAGAATAACATCTCCCATCATCTCCTCTTTTCTGTCTAAAGTAAAAGAAGGGGTAGAAGGGGTTTAACCTTAACATAGCAAAATATGTCATACAACAGTTATCAAATAAGAATCACAGTCAACAATATTTAGTCCATTAACATTTTGTAAGCCTTAAAGAAAATATCATCTATCCTATCTTTGTGAGTCTAAAGTCCTATATGTAACTTATCTTTAATCCTAACTAAGGAAAACTGTAACCATAACTACCTGTCTTCAACTCCATCAAAGACCACAGAAGGAAAATATATAAACTCTAGAAATGACAGAGACAATTCATTGCCTGGTCAGTCACCCGAAGTTCTTCTTAATGTTCCATCTCCAGCCCATAGGCCATAGTGAGTCTCCAGACTCCTCAACAAAGCAGGAAACTTTAAACTGTCCACCTGTATTACCAGTTTGTCAGTCACTTTTCTCTGTGTCCTGTAGACTGTCTGGCTGTCTGGCAGCCTCTTCCATGAAGCAGGAATCCTGTAGCAATGTCCATCTTGCATCAGCACTCACCTTTTTGTGGGTCCTGCATGTCCAATTTCTACAACATAAAGTCAAACAGTCCAGAAGAGCAGTACCTTGCCCAAATGGCTAGTCTTGCCATATTAGAAGCAAACTCCATAACATGTTTCTTCGATGTCCATCTTTCTTTCTGACACAGGTGCAGTTGTGTCAAGAAAATCCCTAAACCATTTTAAATGCCATATTCTGTAGGTCTTTGAAAGGTTTGAAGAATGCCTATCCATCTCAAATACATCTCTGCATATCTAGAAATCCTAACTAACTTAACTCCAAGTTTTAACTATCATAGGTAACTCTCTATAATCTGTATTAAATTATACATTACATTTTCCAGTGAGCTATATAAACACAATACCTAAACAAGAGGAGAAATATACATATCATAAAATTGACCTTAAATTGTATCAATAAAAGAAAATCCATTTCAAAGCAAAGTATTCATATCTATACCATAATTTCCCTTTTACCTTTAAAAAGATTGTTTGTGGTTATAGCCATTTATAACCAAGCCCATATAAATGAAACAAACATTTATAAACAATATTTGGGAATTTGGGCATCGTTCTTTCCAAACTACTTCCTGCTGGTAGAGGGCGCTGTCATGGGGTTCCAAAGAAGATGCAGAAATCTTGGCAGTAGTCTGCAAGGCTGCAAGTCTCAACTGCTTTGAATGTTGGATCACCTGGGGGTCTGGCTTGATCAAACCATATAAGTCTGGAAAGAATCCATAGCTCTTCATTTTCTGTGGAAACAAAAATAGAAATCCTTTTCCCCAGTAACTTGTCCTTAGGCTTAAATTTTTGAGTCAAAGCATTTTTAAAATATATAAATTGAATTAATCCAGCAGCATTTCTTTTATCAGTAGTTATTTTCTCAGCAATCAAATAATTTAAAGGCAACAGAAGCGCGTATAGTATCCAAAATTTCTCTGTGTTTAGTATCCAAAATTTCTCTGTGTTTTCCATCTTTATGTGGCTTTCATTACTCTATTTATTCTACTTCTATTTTTATATATTTTGAGACAGGGTTTCTCTGTGTAACTTTTATCTGTCCTGGAATTCATTGCATACCAGGTTTGCTTTGAAATCACAGAGATCTGCTTGACTCTGTCTGCCGAGGGCTGGGCTTAATGGCGTGTACCACCATACCCATTCTACTTTCTTTTTTCTTTTTTAAACCATTGTATCCCATTTCTTTTTTTCTCCCAAGCCAGCGAATTTCTTAAAACACAGTGTAAAACTTCATTGCAGCTCTTGTTCACACCAATGAATTGTTAGCAGAGCTCTTTAAAAGCAAGGCGGCTTTTTTGCCACTTATGCTAATTTTGGAACCTCTCTTAAAGGAGCCGCACAAATCTCTGTCTACAGCAAAACAAATCCAACCGAGAAAATGTTGCTACCAAGAAGTCTTGCTAGTCTCTGTTCTCTTGTTTCTAAAAACTATTTTTTAAGCTTTTGTTAAGTTTTAAGCGAAAGTTCTCAATCCCAGTTCTGACACCATTATGTTACAGCAGGTTGTTCCTCCCCTCCGGCCTCCCGGTCCTGCCACCAGTCTGGGCCCACAGCCAGGCTAACCCCAAATAACACTCAGAGACTCTGTATTTGATACAATCCTGTTGGCCAGTTACCATTATTGTTTATGGGCTAGCTCTGCCTTAATTATTAACCCATTTCTACTTATCTAAGTATTTCCACGTGGTCGTCTTATCGGGGAGCCGCGGCTGGCGTCCTGCTTCTTCCCCGGGCTACATCTCGACTCCTCCCTACTACTTCCTCTTTCCTCTTCCTGGTCACCTAGCCCCACCTATCTTGTTTCCTATTGGCCAAAGGGCTTTATTAACCAGTATGAGAAACATATATACAGAATAACATCTCCCATCATATACCCAATTGATCCACATCCATGCAACAAAGACACGTGCTCAGCTATGTTCATAGCAGCATTATTTGTAATAGCAAGAACCTGGAAGCAACCTAGATGCCGCTCAACGGAAGAACAGATGAAGAAGATGTGGCACATTTACACAATGGAATACTACTCTGTAAAAAAAAAAAACAATGGAATGTTGAAATTTAAAGGCACATGGATGGACCTTGAAGAAATCATTCTGAATGAGGTAACACAGTCACAAAAAGAGGAACGTGGTATGTACTCGCTTTTATATGGATTTTAGGCCTTGAGCAAATGATCACCAGCCTATAATTTACACTGCTAGAGAGGGAACTAGGAGAAAGAAAAGGGGAGTAGACGAAAGCGTGTGGGACTAGGAATATTGAACCAGGTAAGGAATAGGAGACAGAAAAGAGAGAGAGCATAAAAGAAGGAACCATTATAGGATTGAAGAGAAAACTGAACCAAAAGAAATGTCCTGAGACTTACAAGACTGACTCCATCTGACAATTTGTGCAACAGTTGAAAGGCTACCATAAATGCCCTTTCCTGATAATGAGATCAATGAGTAACTTACCCACCATCATGGAGCTCTCATCTACTACATATTGGAATGAGAAACAAACACCCACAACTAAACACTGAGCCGAACTTCAGTCCAGATGCAGAGAGAGAGGACAAGACCATGCTGTAGAAACACATAGACACAGCGGACCTGAATGAGGATGAGCTAAAGGGCCCCCAGACTGATAACTGGGAATCCAGCATGGGACTGACTCAGAACCCCTGAATATTGGTCTCAGCTAGAAGGCCTGAGTAGTCTAAGGGACCTCAGACAGTGGAACCAGGATGTATTTCTGGTGCACAAAAGGACACTGTGGGCACATCCTCCATGGAGGGATATTCTCTTAACCTAGAGACTGGAGAGAAATCCTAGACCCTACTTCAAATGACTTGTCAGATTTAGATGACCCCACTTGATGGCATCACTCTATATGTGGATTAGGGGTTGGGTGGTAGGGGAGGTGTCATCTGAGGGGTGGAGAGAGAGAAAGGAGGGAGGGAGGGGAAGTAGAGGGAACTGGGATCGATATTTAAAAGAAAATAAAACAGCAATGGAAAGAGGCCAAATAACATATAAAGGCAAACCTATCAAGATTTATCAAAATTACACCTGACTTCTTCATGAAAACTCTGAAAGCCAGGAGGTTCTGGATAGATAGATATTCTACCAACAGTAAGGGACCACGGATGCCAGCTCTGATTACTATATCCAGCAAAGCTATCAATCACTATAGATTGGGGAACCAAAGCATTCCCTTACAAAACCATATTTAAACAATACTTATAAACTAACCCAGACATACAGAAAGTTCTCGAAGGAGACCTCCATCCCAAGGAAGTCAATCAACTCTACCCACAAAAACATTGGCAGTAGACAATCCCAATTTATCAACAGCCAAAAGAAAAATGGGGGGGAAATGCACACGTAATACCACTGCCACCAACAAATCCAAAACAAACAAGAATTAACAATCAATGGTCATTAACATCCCACAATATTAATGGTGTTAATTTGCCTATAAAAAGAAACAGGCTAACAGAATTGATACAAAGACAGAATCCATCCTTCTGCTACATACAAGAAACACACCTCAACTTCAAAGACAGATATTACCTCAGAATTAAGGGTATGGAAAAGATTTTCCAATCAAATGTACCCCAGAAACAAGCAGGTGTTGCAATACTTATATCTAACAACTTATATTTTAAACTAAAATCAATTAGAAGAGATGAAGAAGGTCATTTCTTATTCATCACAGGAGAAATCCATCAAGATGAAGTCTCAATTCCGAACATCTATGCCCCAAATAAAAAGGCACACACATTTGTAAAAGAAACATTACTAAAACTCAAATCACAAATAAACAGAGAGAGATTTCAACAGCCAACTCTCAACACTAGACAGGTCCACCAGACAGAAACTTAGCAAAGAAACAAAAGAACTAACAGAAGTTATGTCCCAATTGGTTTAACAGACATTTATATAACATTCTATCCAAACACAAAAGAATATGCTTTCTTCTCAGCTCCACATGGAACCTTTTCTAAAATCGACCACATACTCAGCAATATAGCAAACCTTAATAGGTACAAAAAGCTGGAATGACCCCCTGTACAGGGGATTGTTTCCTGAACATAACACCAATAGCACAGACACTGAGATAGACAATAAATGGGGCCTCCTGAAACTGAGGAGCTTCTATAAGGCTAAGCACACAGTGAACAAGACCAAACGGCAGCCGAAAGACTGGGAATAGATCTTCAACAACTCCACAACTAACAGAGGGCTGACCTCCAAAATATACAAAGAACTCATAAAGCTAGTCACCAAAACACCAAATAATCCAGTAAAAAAACAGTGGGGTACAGAACTGAAGAGAGAATTTTCAATAGAGGAATCCACCGTGGCTGAATAACACTTTAAAAAGTGCTCAACTTCCTTAGACATCAGGGAAATACGAATCAGAACAACTTTGAGGTACCATCACACTCCTGTCAGTATAGCTAAAATGGGAAACACGGATGACAGTTAGTGCTGGAGAGGATGTGGAGAAAGGGGAACACTTCTCCACTGCTGGTGGGAGTCAAACTTGTACAGCAGTTTTGGAGATCAGTATGGTGGTTCCTCAGGAAAATGGGAATCAGTCAGCCACAGGACCCAGCAATCCCCCTCTTAGGTATATACCCAAAAGATCCACATCCATGCAAAAGAGACATCTGTTCAACTATTTTCATAACAGCATTATTTGTAATAGAAAGAACCTGGAAGCAATCTAGATGCCCCCCCCCAACGGACGCATGGATAAAGAAGATGTGGCACAATGGAATACTACTCAGTAGAAAAAAAATGGAATCTTGAAATTCTTGGGCAAATGGATGGAGCTAGAATAAACCACCCTGAGTGAGGTAACCTAATCACAAAAAGAGAAATATGGCATGTACTCACTCATATATGGATTTTAGACATAGAACAATGGATCAGCATCATACAATTTACAACCCCAGAGAAGCTAGGAAACAAGGAGCTTAAGAGAGACATACAATGTCCCCCTCCCACACTGAAGGGGAAAGAGACGAGATCTCCTGAGCATATTGGGAGCGAGGGAGGCAGTGAGTAGAGAAGGGGTCAGCAGAGACAGCTGACCTAGCAAGGAGGAGCTCATAGACTCCAGTCTGATATCTGGGAAACCAGCATAGGACCTAACAAGATTCCCTGAATGTTGTGCTTGTTTTGAGGACTGGGCAGCCTATGGGAACTCTGGTACTGGATCAATATTTATCCCTAGCATCCAAATGGACTTTGGAAGCCCATCCCATGCAGAGGGATACTTTCCCAGCCTAGACGCATGGGGGAGGGCCTAGGTCCTGCTCCACCAACATGACAGGCTTTGAAGACTCCCAATGGAAGGCTTCACCCTCCTGGGGAGCAGAAAGGGAATGGGATGTGGGTTGGTGGAGGAAACAGGGGAGGATGGGAGGGTGTGGGAACTGAGATTGACATGTAAAGCAAGCTTATTTCACAGTTAAATAAAAGAAAATTAAAAAAATATACAAAAAGAAATGACATCGTGAAATTTGCAGGTAAATGTCTAGAATAGAAAAAATAATTCTAAGGGAAGTAACACAGAGCCAGAGAGACAACTAACTCAAAAATAAATACCAGCGGTAAGGTATATGAGAACCAACGTAGTAAAATCCACAGCCCCAGAGAGGCCAGATAGTAAGGAAGGCCATAAGAGGGATGCATGGATTTCCCTGGGTATACTGAAGGTGTGGGTATTTCTGAACACCCCTTTTGTGGAGGTGGCGGTGGCCTCGTAGGAAGGTGGTTGGTACTTACATGTTAGCACAAGTCAGGTGAGTTAAGTTTAAGTGACAGGAAGGAAATGGCAGTATGAGACCTTGAGTAGCTAGTTGGGTGGCCTAGGTGTGGGAAGGAGGTTGGAGGTAGTGGGGAGGTGCAGTGTAACTAAAAATGTGTTTTCATGGTGATGCCATTTGTGGGTTATGGAGAAACCTGGAGCCAGGAAATCCCCCAGGAATTCACAAGAATAGCCCCAGATAAGACTCCTAGCAATATTTAAGAGGGCATCTGAGGACCCGAGAGGAGCCCCACAGCCCATATGTGGAAAAAGCCAGACATGGAGCTGGCCAGAAGCTTAGCAGTTAAGAGTCTACACTGCTCTTGTAGGGGATCTAGGTTGGATTCCTAGCACCCATATCCAGTGGCAAACATATGTCCATAACTCCATTTTAGAGGTCATGACTTCTTCTTCTGGCCTCAAGGCACCTGCATTCACACACACACACACACACACACACACACACACACACACACACACACACAACTTGTAAAGACAGATGTGTTTCTGCAGTGTGGCATTTTGCTCTTGAGGTCCCAGCACTAGGAAGGCAGAGACAGGGGGACCCCTGAAACTCTCTACTCTGCTTAGGGAGTTCCAGGCTAGTGAGGACCCTGTCTCAAAAAGAAAAATCAAGGTGGGTGAAATCTGAGGAACAACAGCCAAAAGTGTCCCCTGGTCTTCTTGATCATAACCATCAGATGCATCTGTACACATAGCAAAACAGGTGTTTTGCTCACCCACACCTGAAGGATTTAATGAGCCAAGGTCCATACATCACTGGTATAATATGAAATAGAGAGTATGTTCAACCAAGGGCACACGTCCTTGCTTCCAAAGTTCACATGGAAATTCCCCAATAAAGGCACTTCAGGTAGCAATTGCTTTTGTGAAATTCTAGAATTCAGTGCTGATTCCAGCACAAGCCAGGTATGTAATTTAATACTCATTTTATGAAGAAAGGGAATGAGGGCGAAGGGCCAGCTTGACTCTGGGTAATTAACAGTAACCTTGGCTACTTGTGTTTTTTCTCTCTGCTAAAATGATGGGTGCCGAAAGGTGGCTCAGTGGTTAAGAGCACTGACTGTTCTTTCAGAGGACCTGGGCTCTATTCCCAGCACGAATATGATGATTAACAACTGTGACTGACTCCAGTTCCACATAATCTGATACCGTCCTCTGGCCTCTGAAGGCACCAGATAGTCCCACGTGGTATACATATATGCAAATATGCAAAACACCCACATACAAAATCGAGTGTTTTAAAGTTGTATCTGTTATTTACAATCAATCTAACAGAATTTTACCTTGTGTCAAATGCAGTGGAGCAGGCTCGTTCACTTTTCCACTTGAGCATGGGGCTCCCAGGTACAGGGACCTGGTTGTGAGCTCATCAGATGAATATTTGCTGGCCATCTATTGTAATCATTGGTGACCACTCCAATTGTCAATAGAAATCCTCTATCCCTTAACTGTTGAAAGCAGTGCAGGTATCAACAGCAAACACTGAGCTGGGCTCCGGTAGTCTTGCTGAAGAAATGGAGGAGAGATTGTGTGAGCCAGGGGTTTGTGATGGGGGAAGCCACAGAAACAGCTGACCTGAGACTGTTGGAGGGAGCTCATGGACTCTGGACAGACAGTTAGGGAGCTTCCACAGCTCTGACCTATGACCTCTGCATGTGTGTGGTAGTTGTATAGCTTGGTGACTTTTGGGGCTCTTACTACTGAGATCAGGATCTGTCGTCAGCGCCTCACTGGCTTTTGGGGACCTGTTTTCCACACTGGATTACCTTGTCCAGACTTTATGCTCCCTCAACTTGATATGCAATCCTTTGCTCAACACCATGGGAGTTCCCCCACCGCCGTCCTGAATGGTGATGGAGGAGGAGTGGAAGGAGACAGGGGTAGATGGGAAGCAGGGTGGTGTGACTTGGAGGTGAGGAGGGAGGGGAAATCTGGTCAGTATGTAAAAGAAATAATATATATATATATATATATGTATACACACACAAACACACACACACACACATCCACACTCACAGCACCAGTCAGGTGGTGTTTCCCAGTAGTCTCAAACTCCACAACAGAATAAATGGTTTCTCCTTTCTGCCCTCTCTTCACTTTACTTATTCTATAAAAATGTCACCTACTTTACAAAAAATAGACATAAAGTTTGGAGATTGCAAGTAAAAGGGGTAAAGGGTGCTGAAGGAGAGAAACAGAGGTGGGTATAATCCTATCCCATTGTACATATGTGCAAGTCCCAAAAACTCAGGACAAATGTCTGAGGTGCCGATGGCATACCAAAGCCCACATGGCCACAGGGTTACTGCAGGGACAAGGGGCCATCCAATGAAACAGATTCTGTGCAGAGCAAAGAAGTTAAAACGTTTGGGCCACCCATTATTGTCCCATCTCCTCACCAACTGTCTCATCTTCTAACATTCAATGGCCTCCAATCATTACCCCCCTTCTGGGTTCTTTCCCTTCAGGTAGCGATGGCAGAGGATCCAACACTCACCTTTAGCCTTGCCCATGTCTTAATCTTTCAAATCTTCTCCCCCGACCAATCCTGGAATATTCCCATTGTAGTCTTGTACTGAGACTGTAAAGGAGTTACTACCATATCCTAGATACATACATGGGGAGCTCTACTTCAGGCCACTTATGCATGGAACCGGATGGCAGCTTCTTCCTACATGAAGACACCAAAGTGGTGTGGCACAGGCCCTTCCAGCCCAAACCACAAACCAATAGGCCCGATTAGTTGCTCTTACTGGTGCCTTTTGATTAGCAAAGAGACAGTCCCTAAACCGTTATAGAGACTCAAAGTATGCCTCTCACATTCTCTTGTCACGTGTATCTATCAGGAAGGAGCATAGGATACTAACCACAAAAGGAGTTCAATGACCAAATCAGACTTAATTATGATTTTGCTAGAGACCGCTCACCTTCCCACAGCCATAGGAATTGTCCACTGCCACTCACACCCAGTGAACAATATTATTTCCCAGGGAAATAACTGAGCTGATGAGGCAGCTAGAGCTGCGGCTCTCAGGGGCCTGGCTTCCCCTCACATGCCACAGGACTCATTTTTCAGCCCACACCTCCATCACCATCTCCAGATACTCAACAAATTTAATCCATCTGCACCTATTCAGGCTTTGTCCTACATTATTCAAACCTATGTGCAGCCTACCTCTGAGGATCCATCCTATCTAAAGACTATCGCATTTCTCCTAAGGTTTATCAGACTTTTAAGCCTGCCTCTGGGCATCGGGGTCTCCCTGTCCCACTCATCAGGCCAGTGAATTCCTCCCTGGATCAGACTGGCAGTTCAACTCAACTTCTCCCACATGCCCACAGTTAGACACTCCAGAGAACGTTTTTCCTAGTGGATACCTTTTCAGGATGGGTAGAAGCTTTCCCTCCATTAATACATGATCTCAAACAGTTTCTGATAGCCTTTTTAGGGAGATCATCCCATCTCAGAGTTCTAAGCTCACTTCAATCGGAGAAGGACTCTGAGTTTACCTTTCAAATTCTGAAATCTTTAATCAGAGCCCTTAACATCCCATGGCATGTCCGTATCCCTACCATTCCTACTCTTCAAAGCTGAATGAACTCTAATTTTTCTCTCAAAAAATATCCTTACCAAACTCTTCTAAGAACTTCATACAGACTGGATAAAAACCTTGCCACTGGCTCTCCTAAGAGCACTTCCAAAAAAAAAAAAAAAAAGCCCTTCCAAAGAAGCCCCTCCTCATCTCCCTTTTTCTGATGATAGATCCCACATCCCTGTCATACCATCTCTTGCTTCAAACTTTAATCTCTACATATCAGCTGGTTGTGCATCCCTCCTGAGTTAAACTCACAACCATTTGTGGCCTTACCCATTGTCTTATTAAACTTTTCTACTCTGCCACCAGTAAACTGCTCTAAGCCAAACATCACTGCCACCTCTTATCTCTCCCACATATTTTTCTCTTCCATGCCACAGACTGCTTTAACTCCTCATGAACTTATCTTGTGGACACTCTGGATTCTGCAGACTGCAATAATTCCACAATGATTAGTACTACCACACAGCTGGTGTCCAAACATTTACAATGCTTTAATTCTCTGTGGCACACAAGTATACCACTGCCTACCTGTTAGGTGGTCAGGGACTTATGCCCCGGTGTTCCTTTTCCCTAAATGTGGGCTGGTACTTGGTGAAGAGCCCTTGCCAGTTCCCATCACTGAATTTATAGCAGCATGGCATGACAAATGAGCAATTTAGGTCACATCCCTTCTGGAAACCCTGGGCTTAACTGCAGCTCTAGCCACTGGAGAGGCACGACTGGAAACTTTCCTCAGGATTCATCCAGGATTTCCAACAGGAAGCTCAGACTATCCTCACTCTTCCGTCTATCCAGAATATTGCTGGATATTTCAACCAACCAGGCATAGTGAAAGATAAGACTCAGCAACCCCAGAGAGCCCTTCAAAAACACGAAGAAAAGCTTGGTAGCTCTGGCCAGAGGATCACTGATAGTTCACTACTGGAACTGGATTGATGGGAGATGTTATTCTGTATGTATATGTTTCTCATACTGGTTAATAAAGCCCTGTTTGCCAATAGAAGACTAGATAGGTGGGGCTAGGAGACTAAGAGGAAGAAAGAGGAAGTGGTAAGGAGGGGGTCAAGATGTAAAGTGTGGAGGAAGGAAGACGCCCGCCTGCCTCAGCTCCCGGATAAGATGAGCCATGTGGAAATACTTAGATAAGTAGAAATGGGTTAATCATTAAGATAGAGCTAGCCCATAAACAATAATGATAATTGGCCAACAGGATTATTTCAAATACAGAGTCTCTGAGTGTTATTTGTGGCTGATGCCGCTGTGGTCACAGAGTGGCGGCAGGCAGGATGGCGCCAGCGGGTGGGAAAACCCAGCTGTAACAACTGGATGGTACCTTTCTTAACCCCCCTTCTCCCTTTTCTTAATCCTACTAGTGGCACCCTGCCCTATAAACTTCTTGTCTAAATTTCTTCATCAACTAGTTCAAAGGATTTCTAACAAGACACTCAACCAGCTGGTGTTTCAGGATTACCAGTCC
This sequence comes from Cricetiscus sungorus, assembly GCA_030556225.1. NCBI lineage: Eukaryota > Metazoa > Chordata > Mammalia > Rodentia > Cricetidae > Cricetiscus > Cricetiscus sungorus. Next base: position 195,921 of record JANBXA010000588.1, read on the forward strand.
TTAGCTAAGAAACCAGAGATCTGCAATACCTTGAAATATCCTGACAATGAAGATGATTATCCCATGAATCTTGATACTGCAATTCAGCAGGAAGCAGTTTAATGATAAAGCCACTCCCTTTCCAACCACCAGTTGTTTTATTAATAAACAACAGCAGAAAAGGGGGAAATGTAAGGCAAAATGGCCAGCCAAAGAAACTCACCCTGACCAGAGTCAAAGAAACACAATTTGGCCTTGTAACCAGAACCACAGAAATATACCCGGACCCCAAAACCAGTGCCGAAGAATCACACTTTGTCCCTGGAATCAGAGCCGATGAAAGAAATACACTCTGGTGCTAAGCTTAGAGACAAAAGGCTAAAAAGACCAGTGAAAGAAACACACTTTGGCTCTGAAACCAGAGCCAAATCCGACCCTAAACCTGTGCATAAATCTAACCAATCCCTTAGTAGTTGATCTCGCTAGTCTGCTCAGGGATTGAAATCCGGCTAACGCCAACCCTGGAAATCTCCATGGAGAAAGTCTGCTTGGTAAGAAGCCCTAGATACACCCTATGCCTGTTCAGCTTGTGGCGGTCTGGCTGCCCAGCTCTTCTCTGCCACCCTGGCAAATTCAGCCACTCTCCTGGATTCTTCTCTCCCAATGAATCGTTTGAATGAGGTTTGGATGCGACCTGTCTTCTCCTGAATAGAGAGAGGAGACAAGTAACAACTGTTCCCTGGAGCACCAGCAGAGGCCAGCGACCAGAGAAAACTGAGCAGGGCTGTGACTTTTTCTGCTGGGAAGCCTTCCCCTGGAGAAGCCAAGTTGTTATACTACACTACTGATAAACTGAGTGGAACTGTGACAACTTTGCCGGGGAGGTCGTCCCCTGCAGGGGCAGAGCTGTTACACTGGGGAAGCCTGGCATGGGGCAGTAGGCTGCTAAGCTTATTGTGACCTGTGGTGTTCCTTGGCTCCTGAGTGCCAGAATACCTTTCCATCTGTGCTGTAGCACTCAGTATTCTGCCCCTCCCAAGTGCCAGAAAATTTTCCCATCCCATCCCAGGCCTCAGAAAGCTTACACTTACTCAGTACTGGTGCGGCTCCCTGCTCTTCTCTTCATTCCCCTGTCCCAAACCTCTCCAGGTCAACTGGGACCTTGTTAGGAGGGGGTGGGTTTTATGACTTCCTCGGTGAAAAATTATCACCACAGCAGGGTGATAAGATCTGTCACGGCCTCTATGACTCTGGTTAGAGCTCACTATGATACATGAAGTCTGCCTTTCTAGAACATTGGAAGAGCGAGATTCACTCACTGAGCTTCTAAGGCAGAAATTTGCAGCACGCCTTTATATGCAAGGAAGAAAGGGGCCTAGGTGAACTTTCTGTGGTCTGGTTTAAACCATTAGTGGGCATCAAGGCCTCCAGAGGGATGAATCTCAGACTCTCCACACTCACACCGAAAAGTCAATGCCAGTATCCTGCTTAAGTCACTTGTTTGGTGACCCGGTGGTACCTGTCAAGTTGTTAGAACTGTCCTTCTGGGGTTGGGGATCGTTGGAGAGTGCAGGAGCATGGGGCAGAGCAGTGATCACTATGGCGTGCACCTCACCCCCTATTCCAGTGGGGTGTGACTTTTCTCCTGTCAGTGCAGGAGGGAACCTGGAGATGAGCAGAGCTGCAGACAACTTCACTTCATGTCAGTGCACTTTTGTATGTGGAGGCAACAAAGAAGGCAGTGATTCAAGAAAGGTTATCTGAAACATGGGAATGAAAGGGAATTCAGCACATACTAAATATTCACAGAGCAGCCCTTTCCCTGAGCACATTTAACTGGCACAAAATACGGAAAATATCGCAGGGAACGTGAAAGCAAGACAGACGCCATATCCAGGCATTATGGAACACTGAGGCTGATTGTCTATTGCTGCCTGGATGGCCAGCCTCCACCAGCACAGGGCTCAGAGGAACTCATGGAGACAACACATTCTACGGTTTTTCTTTACATCTGAGGGGGTGCGGGGAAAAGTCACACCCTCTCTTGATGATTTCCTTTTTATTCCTTATTCTTCTGCCATATACTACTTTTTTACAGCTTACACACCCAAACAAAGGATTTCAAGCAATATAGGAATTACATTGTGGCTACATTCTATTTTTTTAAGTGAATGATTACAATTGATAAAAGTAAAAAGCAGCATGTATTCTGTATATCTTATATCATTAAACATCTTATATAATACAGGTGAAAAGCAATTATCCCAAAAGCCTACGTGCATTCATACCCAAGTAACTTGCCATGGATTAACAGGGTAGAAGCAAGCAACATATTCCTTTCAGGCAGGATGCATATGAGGTTACAGGGAAAGAAATAATCACTTTATTCCTTATCTTAAAGTAATCTTAGAAGGGATCTGAGAGGAATCACAAATCTAAACTTCTTTTATATACGAAAAATAATCAGCTCCATTTTAAATCTGAACATTGTTGCATACTCCTCTAAAATTGCATTTATCTGGGTTGCAGTCATAATAGAGTTCAGTTAAAGATCCATTGCAAGACCCTCGATAACAGAAATTAGTTTTAGAACATTGAGTGCCAAACCGCACATGTCCAACATCTGTTGATTCTGTTGAACGATGCTCATCAAGCCCAAAACAGGAAAACCCAGAAATAACTGATAGAATGAAATGTGTTCCTGGAAGTGTGGATGGTGGGTGACATTGGTACACTGCAACCTCCTAGGCATCTTATCTCTGTCAGAGCAAGGTGTCAATGAGAGGCTTTCTTGAGCCCTCCAACAATGACCAATGTGGTAGTGTTCCTTATTGATTTCATAGCACATTCTATGACCGCTTGAGCACCTGCTCCAAAGATTTCCTTGCAATGTACACTGCGATGGGTGCAGTTTCCCGTATAGCAGTACCCCTCTTCTGAACATGCTGTTCCATCTTGCAGATAATAGTCTGTTGGGCAATGGAGTACACTCCCATTGCAGTACTCTGGAAGATCGCATATGTTCTGGACATTTCTGCAAAGTGTTCCAGTAGGACTGTAGGTGCAGTTTGTTCAGCATGATGTTTTATCACAAATGCTACCTTTTGAGAATGTGCAATCATTCTCTCAGAAGGGTTTTGTATAACAAGCCTTGTTTGAGCCACCGTCACAATCCTCCGTTTCATCTACTCTGAAGTTTCCACAAACATTATAGGTTAATGATTCATTATAGTAAGTATTAAAATCAGTGAAAAGACACTTCAACTCACTGGAGGTATTGATTATGTGGTTTAGCTTTGTAATGGAACAATTGCTGAAAGCATCTGTTAGCATAGGATTCCTGAACATAACGCAGGCAATCACAGTAAGTCTCATCATCATAATTCAGACCTAAATTCCTCCCAACATAATTGGCTACCAAGACATATAATGGAATTGGGAGTACAAATATTTTGTATAATTGGAACAGCATCTTCATCGTTTGTCCCTATTAAATTGATTAGAGTTGATGAATCAGGCCGAATTCTGTGATAAAAAGTGGACACATAGTAATAGTGAGTTTCACCTCCTGGCACTTTAAAGTCGTCCTTAAATGGATCTATAATGTTGAACACACTTAAAAGAGTAACATAGCATCATAAATAAATGTCGATCATAAAACTGTCCATTAAACTTCCCAGTGAAAACAAATAATGGGCACAACCTGTAATATTCTTGAGTGAATTAGATAAGGACTTGGTTACCATGAATTGTCTTTTGACTGCAGCTGGATGTGAAGCATAGTCTCTACGTGACTTTCTGGGAGCCACACTGGAATTTGTTCCAGAGAAGAGGGCGCCCACGTTATGGTCCACAATCTTCCATTTGTTCATAGGTCCCACTGCGTCAGATTCAGCTACTACCTGAGAAATAATGTGCTCAAACGTGTGTGAATCACTGAGGGTTTTGATTTCATAGGCAAGGTCTTTCAGCACCACTACCCCATTCAGGCCCCCAGAACAAGTATCCATAGTGACTGTGGACTCAGGGACCCCCTCCAGGAAGCCAATATAGTAACAATCTACAGGGAAAAATGGAAAATCCATCTGTAGCGCTCCTTGGTCATCCTGAGTAGTCAGCAGCAAGTGTCTGGGCCAAATAAGAGTCTTTCTGCGCAGGTGGATGATACGTCTCTGGCCTCTAAATCGCAAGCTGTAGGAGAGTCGGCCTGGTGCTTGCAATCCCTTGCCATGGTAGGTCACCTTCTGAGGAGTGACCACATTTGATGAGACATAGCGCCATGTGGGACGGCCTTGAAAACACTGGCTTGGAACCAGGAGCAGCACCCAGAGTGCAACCAGCATGAGGGGAGCTCTGAGGGTCATGGGTCTTCCTTCCAGCCTCATGCCTCAGCTCACATACAACATCCTGGATGAAGCTAGGCTAAAACACCCTGCTGTGGCCACTGCCTGGGGTGGGAGACACTGACAATGGGCAAAGGGCTTCTTCAGGCTCCCAGCCCTGCTGGTTCCCCACGCCACATGAGGACTTAGGTAATAATTTATTGGTTGTGGCAGGAGTGACTCTGGGAATGTTCCCTCAGGTTGTGATGTATTTGGGTCAAAAGCAACATCTATGACTTCACCTGTTCTAAAAGAGCAGAAGCCAGAGTATGTTTTGTGAACTCATTTTTTTTTTTTTTTATTTTCTGTCACACAAATTGTCAGGAGCACCATGTCTGTTATATGAACATATTTCATCCCCAATGTTACTGTGGATCTCTTTCTAGAGCTCAAACTTTCTAAATATTTGAGTCACTTTTCTAATGTTTGTGGAAGCTGGTAATAAATAGTATGAATATAAGCATTTTGGCTATGATGATTTATTCTTCTAAACATTTTGTTTTACTTTTTACTTAAACTAATTATAAATGGTTTTACCATTATGGCTTAAGGGTTTGGGGATAACCACATTTTGAATTTTCTCCAATATTATACACTGGTTGTTGCTCTCGGCTCCAAGCCAGAATTTTCAGGGCCATTGTACATGGCCTTATATCTCATCAAAGGTGATCATTCCTCAGAAGGCCTACAATGTCATTGGATTTCAACTTGAGATTTCTATCTGAAATACCTTGGAACACTAGTATTTTTGAGAATCCTATCTTTCATGAGCATATTATATCTCAGAGGTTCTCTGAGTCTCAGCTGATGGATCCTTCCAACCCTTTCTCCATTTCTGACCATTGGCATTGCTTCAAGCACGCAGACTGTCTGTTCTCAGCAGGGTATACAAGCAGCCACCTTTCGTATGGATGTATAAGAAGTGTCACACATGCTCCCTGATCTTTAGTGCTTTCATGTCATCTCTTATTTTTGTAGTAGGTAAAGCAACCACTCTTTTCCTTCAGAAAGGAAAGGGAAAAAGATACACAATACCACAGAGTCTATGACAATCCCTACCTCACACACAAGATGAAAAATTTCAGCCAAGGAGATAGAATGTAGGGAATCATGTATCTTATATGACATGAGCAAAATGTTGAGTTTTATTGATTTATTTCTCAAATCTTCTGAAGGAAGACTAGGGACAGGTTGCACCTCCACAACCTTGCCTAACTCTTTCTTCCTAACCAACAGGAACCCCATAAATAAGATTCTGCCTCCCTTTATGGTGACCAGCTTCATCACACCTAATGCCATCAAGAGTCTCTTATTAAGGAGGGAGGGAGGAAGTGGCCTGAACCCTGTCTGGTTGCAGTAACAGGAAATGAACACCCTGGCATGAATTAGAGTGAAAGGGAACATGTGTTCTATGTCCCCAGTTTGGGGACAAGGGATTATACTATACTTTGGAAAAAGGTTCTCAAGGCTCACGACTGCATTGTCATTACTCTGAGTCTCTGTATACCACCAGGCTGGCCTCCTATGCCCATGACCTATGTGGACATACAACCACACGAAGCACAAGGGGAATTTATGACTAAAGTGAAGGGTGTCAACGGCGTATCTACAGAACTAGGAAGTGCCAAAGCCAGGCTTTCCAGTCACCCCTGCTCCTACACAAGGCACAACCCTACCATAGCAACTTGGAGTCAGGTCACTTGGAATCAGAGCACAGATTACAGAGCAGATCTCGATGCCTTCTAGTGACCAGATTCATTTATGCATGATGAGAACTGGTCCCACCCAGCCAAGTGGATTCTCGGTTACAAGTGTCAATGAAAAAAAAAAAAAGGAACAAAAACAAAAACAAATAGTCAGGGAGAGATGAGTGGAGAAAGGGAAGAGGGACAGGGACAGAAAATGTTAAATATTGACTCAGCTGTGTCCCAGTCCCTGAGCTCTGAACCCACAGCTCTATGGGGTTCACTCTGTGGGGTCAGGGGAGATAAATGTAAATACTGGTGAAATGAAGAAACTGACATCTACCGTTTTCATGATATTTCAGAGTCTCAGTACTGACCCCCACCCTTCACTGCTCCATTGCCAGCTTCCTCTGGACGTGTCCATGTGAAAGTCAAAGAGGACAAGCTCACTGCGAGTCTCTTTAGAAGCCCTCAGCATGTGTGCTCCTCACCTTCCACTGCCACTTAGGCTCTCTTTCTCCAGATCGCTGAGGTCTTCTCAGTGGTTCAGGCTCTGTCTGCTCCAAGGGCACAAACTGCCCACTGCCTGTAATGGGCTCTCTGTTGAGTCATCGTCTCAAATGAATTCCCCTTAACCAGGTTTTGATTTTTGTTTCTCTGTGTCCATACTACTAAAGAGGAGTGGCGGGCAGAAAATTGAGACATGTCACTTCACTCCAAGTATTCTCTCAATGTCTTCTATGCCCCCTCTTTTTTAAAGTGCATCCTCAAGGGTCTTTAATTCACCCATGTGAGAATGGCCACATGTGTTATTGTGCTATGAGAAGAAATTTAGATTATTAATCATTCCCAACAATCCACTGAAACAACTAACACTTCTCAGCCATTCCAATAAAAGTCAGTATCATCTCCAAACTCTAAGCTTGGTCATACCAGGCCACTTCTTATATTATAGAAGTGGTCTGTTTTTCAGGCAGAAAAAAAACCTCCACTCATCCACAGAAAGGAAGAAATACGCAGAACCTTCTAGAAGAGCAGCCCTTAACTGACTGCATCAGGGCGGCTTCCTCCATGCCATTTTCCGGAAATCACAATGGTCATGCCTGGTGCTGTGTCCACTTAGCATTCCCACAGAGTCCACCAAGTTCAGAGCAGACTGTAAGGCAGCAAGACCCTCCAGGCAGACAGTGCAAGAGCTGCCTGAAGCAGCAAGTTCTGATTATACTGCATGCTCCCAGCTCAGACACCCTACAACAGTCTCCTCACAGCAAAGCACACAGAGACAACCAAATTTACACATAGCTTTCATCAGTGTGAAGCTGTGTCCTATGCCATTGCCCAGGATATCTCAACTGCTGAAACCTACCTGTGAAATCAGAGCATTGTCCAACCAGGAAATACCTAAGTCCTTCTCTTGAGTCATCCTTTGAAGAGATTTTCATTTATGAATCCTCATCTGAGATTTCTATGTCTCCTACATCTCAGAAACACCTTGGATATCTGTGTTCACTGTCCTCCACTAGAGGGCATAATCCTGGAGTAGACATTACAATACCCCAGAACTACTTTCAAACAGCAGTCATGGAAACATCACTGGGAAAATGCAAGGTGTATCTCCAAGACTCCACTCATCTGTGACCAAACGGGGAAAGGAGAATAAAGTGTGCCTGTGCCATCAAGATTCCCCTCACCTAGGTCAATTTTGCCTCCAGGACTAGGGAAGGAGACAACCAGGTTCCCATCCAAAGCCTGAGTCGTTCCAAGTCCTTTAGCTCTGAGGCAAAAGACACCAGAAGCAGTAGCATCTCTTTGAAGAACTGTCACTAAGCCTAACTGTGTACTTCAAGACAACACTAAGGATGGGGGACACTGGGGAGCTTGTGTCAAAGGAAGAGGTTCTCTGATTTCACAGTGACGCAGACCCTGAGCCCCCTAAACCAAGGCAGGGCTGGGTCCTTAAGAAGCAACTGCCAAGCAAGCTGTCAAAATAGCCTCTGGCCTGAGATCCCTCATACAGTGTGATGCAGAAAGTCAGGCCAAAGAAGAGCATGTGTTACAACAGTGAAGGGGAGATGCAGATCCCACCAAAATACAAGCAAGGAGAGAGGAAGCAAGTCACACTGAGCCTTCCATACAGCGTAGGACAGGCAAGGGTGTCTGCAGATTATCCGATAGAGTGCATCCAAGAGTGCATATGCAGTCAGTACATATACTTTTGCCCAAAACCTACCTTGCATTTATGTTTTACATGTAACTCCTGCCACTGAAACCTACCTTAGCACTGTGTTATTGTGTCACTTTGCAATGCGACAAGGGCCATGTGCATGCCAGGTGAACGCTTGACTACTAGGCTACATTCTCTGTACAGCCTCAACACCATATACTAGTTGTTTGAGAAGTTAATGTGCACTTAATTAAAGAGAATCAGTATGAAGGGCTGAGGCAGACCTGCAGAAGTGTTCAGAATGTAGACCTCAGAAGCAGCACGCAGATCTTGCCTGAATGAAGAGCAGGACAGTTCACCAAGATCTGCTAGGCATTGCTACTGGTCACACTGGGACACTCCTGCACCATCAATGCAACACTAAGTGCACTAAGTGCACCTGTATAAATATAAAACACAGCAGCATATCTGCAACAGCTTGAACAGAAAGGAGACAAACACCCTTCCATGGAAAAACAAGCTAGTTGTAACTCGTTTGCTCATGGGAAGCATAAAGAAGGATGAGAGGGCTGTCAAGGACCACCCTGAACTGGCTACCGGTGGTATTATGACAATCCGGGGCTCCCCTCCCCATGACTATGAAAGCGATAATGAGTCTTACGAAGTGTTGGATTTAACTGAGTATGCAAGAAGACACCACTGGTGGAATTGAGTGTTTGGCCACAGTTCGGGACCTATGGTAGAAAAATAGTCAGTAGCTATTCAGATTGTAAAGGGCAGCATGACTGGCTGATGTGCAGGATATTTATTCCAGAAAGTTGGAAAATTTTCAGCAACTGCAATGCAGTAGGCATTGGCTTTCTTCTCCTGCAAACTGCAAGACACAGCAGCTATGTGCAGATCGACTGGAAGAGAGTTGAAAAAGATGTAAACATAGCAAAAAGACAGATTAAGAAATGAGCAGATAAAGCAACACCCAAAAATGGGCAATGTAATTGAAGAAGCAACAGAATTTATCAAGCAGTACATTGTGATATACAGTGGCTGTGTAGGGGGATTTCTTTTCTACTAGGGCTTGCATCTTAAGGACTAGAAGGCTCTATCTTTGTGCGTCCAATGGTGATAAGTGGTGGCAGAAGGGTGATCTCTCAATGGCACATGCCCCCAAATCTCCAAAGTAAGGAACACCCAGCTGGACAATTGCAATCACAACACCTTAACATTTTGCCACCTGAAGCTTGACAAGCTAGTATCTGCTATAAGACAACCTACATGGTATGTAAACATTAGTGTTCTTGTGTAAACCATGACTTTTGCCATTTTTTAATCTACATTTGTTTAGAAAAAAGCCTGTGAATATCATCATTGGATATTTGAAGACAGAGAAACGCTATTATGTGTACTGTACAATGAAACATTACCCTGTTTTATTTTAAATGTTCTTTGTGCTTTACTGTATAGTGCCAATAATTTTTTAAGAGTCTTATAGCTTCAATATTATGGCTGACTTTTTAAAACATGTGTTTGCAATAAACTGAAGAACTGTATTACCCCTTTGTGGAAGGCTTTAGAGACAATAGAATTATTAAGATATTAAACTCTTCAGATGTATCGATCTTTTTCTCTCCTGTTTATTACTTTACTAACATAGTGTCTTTTACATTAAAGACTTTTGTAAGGAAAGACTGCATGCCCAAAACACTTTTTCCTTCTCTAATGTCTAACTATTAAAATGTCTAGCTATTAAAATGTTTTTTGTATGTTCTAGTTTTGGGGTTTGTTTTATTTTTTTATCCCAGATAGTCTAGATAGAATTAATTTGGGTGTATGTCATCAGTTGGGTAATTCATACATTTTATGAACTTCAAATGCATCTCACTTTTTATTTCTAAAAATCATAATTACAATTTTGGCATCTTCACCAAAAGGGACAGATTGCTTTAAAAATGCTTAGTAGTATAATATGAATTTATTGCCTGAAAAACTGTGATTTTTTTTTAGGCTATAAAATTATAACCTGAATATAATTGCCTCCTTGATCGTGTGGCCCTCATTCATCGGTAGCACTATGTCACTTGAACACTAGGTCAGTTGACTTGTTTTTCAGGGCCAGCATCACACTTTCTCAGAGCATCCTTTGTCCAAGAAGAACTTTCTGTATTATTGGTCTTGCCTATAGAGGTCTAGGTTGGCATTTGGAAAAACAGCAGAACAGCGTAGGTTGGAGTCTTCAGATTGGAAACATTTCAACTTTTCAGACTATCTCCTTGTGATAAGAAGCACCCAAAGTATATTCTGTGTATTGAAAAATGTGTCATTTCATATTTCTGATATTGAATATAAACTGTGTGATTTTACTGTCTTGAAGTTCCTTAAAATTGAATGTGAGATTGATTTCTAATTTCGTCTATTCTCATTGGTGCCTCATAGAATGCTAAATATAACTCAGTTTCTTAATATGTAAACCAGAGGGATGAGGAGGGTAGATTATCTCCCAGAACAACAAGTTTGGCTCAGCTTCGATGATGAGGATGGGAAGGACCAACAAGCTAAAAATTAAAATTCTTTCAGTAGTTTCCTGTCTCACTCAACCCCTGACAATCCTATTGAGCAAAGTATAAAGGAGAGGAGAAAGGATGTCCTGTGTCCCTATGTTCCAGGGTCAGGCCCCAGCTGCTTGCAGTAGGAAATGTTAGGATGAGCCCCAGGAATAGAAGGTGACGAGGGAAGAGACCATTAAGAAAAAGCTGTCATGACTTCACAAAAGTGCCTGTGCACCAAAAAAGGCAATTCTGAGAGCAACTGCTCCTCACAGACAGGAATAAAGACAACCAGTCTGTTTAGGAAGAGTGTTCAAAGAGGAAAGGGCAGGCATGCCTCAAAGCACAATGACAGGCTTCTCCTGAGAGTGGGTGTAGCTTCTGCCCTTGCTCCTCAGCACACATGGCAGGGTCTCAACACATCACCACCACCCTTTCCAGGGGACAAAGGCAGCATGTCAGTCATGAAACTACTCACAGAAAGAATTTTCAGAATTTCCTGTCAATGCTCTCTTAGAAGCCTCCCCTGCACCATTCAGGAAGGATCCCATTGAGAGACTGAGAGACATTGGAAGGCACTTCTGTGGAAACCTCAGACACAGGTTCCTGCCAGGACCTTCCTGGAGAGGTACAAGCCCAGGAGAGAAGGCTGGGCTTCTGCTCGGGATAGCTCAAGTCTGCATTGATGCTTGTACGGCCACTGGACCCTAGTCCTGCAGAGCCCTAACCCCTTCCTCTAACAGGGCTTTTTGTGAAGGGGTGTTCTACTGTGATAATTATGGTAACTACCACAGTGGTACATCCAGCAGCAAAAACCCAGTAGGAAACTTTGGCCCCAGCAGATGCATCAGCTCCAAACAACAGTGGGTCTAGAGGAGCTGGCACCTAAGGGTCTGTAAATGAATCTTGACCACCTAGGCACAGTGCCTGACACTAAACCAACACAACATTTCCCACAGACCACCGTGTCCTTGTAGTGCTCCAAGATCTGTTCCCAACAGCCTCTCTCAGAGAACAGGGACATCACCAGAAGCCAGTCTGGTCTCCGCCTTAGACCAACTTCCCCTTCCTATAGGAAGAGCCATGGAGATCTTCCTGTCAGACCTGGAAACACTCCAAGCTTGACTCAGACAGCCTAAAACAACCATTCAGTAACCCTTGATTTGGCCATCCAGACCTGGCTAGCACCCACAAGACCAAGGTACCCCCACAAGAGCCTCATCGGGGGTCATCAGACACTTGGGGACCACAAGAAAACCATAAGTTTCTACCTGGGTGAATGCAATGCGAATGGGGGCAGGTTACTGAGGGTGGGACTGACTTCATCTACATAGGAGCTGGTGAGGGTACAAAGGGCAGAAGGATCTCACAGACTACTATCACCTGAGAAAGTTTCTGTTCCCCATTCTAGGGCCTTCATGGATCTGTGAAGGGACAGAATGCCAGTCAGTCATGAAACTACTCACAGAAAGAATTTTCAGAAGTTCCTGTCATCCTGCCTTAGAAGCCTCACCAGTACCATTCAGGAAGGATCCCATTGAGAGACTGAGAGACATTGGAAGACACTTCTGTAGAAACCTCAGACACAGGTTCCTGCCAGGACCTTCCTGGAGAGATACAAGCCCAGGAGAGAAGGCTGGGCTTCTGCTCGGGATAGCTCAAGTCTGCATTGATGCTTGTGCAGCTACCGAACCCTAGTCCTGCAGAACCCTAGCCTCTTCCACTGGCAGGGCTTTTTGTGAAGGGGTGTTCTACTGTGCTTATTATTATGGTAGCTACCACAGTGGTACATCCAGCAGCAAAAACCCAGTAGGAACCTTTGGCCCCAAGATCTGCTCCCAACAGCCTCTCTTTCTCTGAGATCAGGGATACAACCAGAAGCCAGTCTGATCTACACCTATATCAATTTCCCTTTCCTATAGGAAGAGCCCTGGAGATCTTCCTATCAGACCTGGAAACACTCCAAGGTAGACTCCGACAGCTTTAGCAACTATCCTGAAACCCATGACATGGCTATCCTGACTGGCTGGCACCCACAAGACAAAATTGTCCCCCCATCACACCCTCAGAATGAAGTTCATCATGCACTTGAGGACTACAAGGAGCCTGTGCTTTTTCTGCCTGGTTCAGTGGAAGACTAATTGGAACAGATTCCTGAGGGTGGGACTAACTTCATCTATATAGGAGCTGGTAGGGGTAAAAAGGGAAGAAGGCTTTCTCAGCCCAAAAAATGTCCTTGCCTGATTCTTGGACCATCATGGTTCAGTCAAGGGACAGAATGCCAATGGTCACCTCCCTGTGGCTCCACACCCAGAGAACCTGATGTACGCTCCTCTGGGGTGAAGATCTACCCCTCTAAATTTGCCTTGCTTAAGGACAGGGAAGACCAAGGAGACTACTACAAAAAATCTGTGCCGTGGCTCCCTGTTTGGGACAGGATTGGCCGTTTTGGTTTCTCGGTAAACTATTACCATTATCCAAGGATACCTGTCCTGAGAGGCCCTTTGTGGGTCTCTAGTCCTCGCTCATTGATCTCCTCTACTTTCTCTTTGTCTTCCCAGCCACAGAAGCACAGGAAAGTATGTTCAGCATTGCGCATCGGAACCAAGTGGTGTGAGATCATGTCACTGCGAAGCTACAATGTGTTTCTCACTAGGACACTAATACCAGCAGGTCCTGTGTTTGATGAACTGACCCTCATGGCCTAGGAAGCATCACAACATGCCTCCAAATCTGGCTCACTGTTGGCCAAAAGACATCCACCTGTCTCATATCCCATCTCTCATAGAGTCACAGGGCAGCTATGGACAGAAGGCAGTTAGAGGAAAAGCAGACCGCAGTTGGAAAGGTTTCAGACCCATGAGCCATCACAATGTGACAGAGGAGGATTCTGTATGCCCTCCCCTCATTATGGAATATCTTCCATGAGGTTCATATCTGTCCCCAAACCCTGGGCCTGTCAGGTACAGTGGCTATCCGGGTAGGATATGTGGGACCCTAAGCTTGGCCAGGGGTATTATCTCTGAGACTAGTCAGCCCCAGTTGAGTCAGGGTTGATAAACCAAGACTCTGCTGTAGGCATACTGTCAGGGATTGCAGCACAGTACCAGTGCCCCCACTGGACATGGCACAACCCCACACAGAGAAGGAGCAGTGTCTTCACTGGGGCAGGTTTCTCAGCAGAGAACTCAGGGTTGAAGGATTCACACTACAAGGGACACAGACCCAGGAGACACAAAACCCTGCCAAGTGAAGGAGCCACAGGCTAAGGATTTTCTTCTAGAATCCGTACCATGGTAGGTTTAGGGTACATGGCCCCACAGCAAAACTCAGTGAGCCAGAATCATGTCTAGGCCACTCCTAAAGATAGATGAGATTGTCCAGTTGTGCTAGTACCTCTTGGAGGGCTCACCTCACTCTCCATTCTAAAATGACAGGAATAGCCAGGATTTACACACACACACACACAGAAGAGAGAGAGAGAGAGAGAGAGAGAGAGAGAGAGAGAGAGAGAGAGAGAGAGAGAGACATATAACAAATGGAAATGGAACCTACCAACCTGGCCCACTCATGAAATCCCTCCCAGTGTGGGGGGCTGTGGAATTAATGTCACCCCAGGGAACCCTGCTATAAATATGACTGGAAGTAGTCATAAGAGAATTTGTCCCAGCCTGAGGCACTGTGTATTACTATAGTGGATATTACCACAGTGTCATACACCACACATAAAACTTGTCCTGAGGCTACTCAGTGCTCCTGAGGCTGTAACACGTGCTCTGTCCACAGGAGAAAGCCACCATGTCCACTACTGAGCAAGAAGGCTCTGAGGACCTGAGAGGATTTTGAAGAGGTTGGTATCACAGTGGTACAGCTGGAACAACCACTATAAGAGAAGCTGCAACCAAAACTGCTCTCCAAACCTCGGCACTCAGACACAGGCTCTGCCTGGCCTTGTGCTAAGCCCCAACCACTCAGCTGCCCCTGAGTTTCCCCATCCTTGGTAAATTGGGGGAGGCCATCCTTACTCTCTCATCTTGGCCTGGGACTCTCCACCAAAGCCGACACTTCAGGGGAGAAGCTACAGGCAGACAGGATCAGTCGGCTCCACCACCATCACTACAGGCAGGCAACGTCAGGTAGAGCCTGTGACATCTGGTAAACACTGCAAGCACAACAGACACCACACAGCCCCTGGGACACCATGACACCAAAGCCCCCAACTGGCATCTGCTCCCCATTTCCAGCAACAGAAGATCTACCTGCTCTGACCTCCAGTTGGGTCTAGAGGGGAAGTTCACAGGAATAGGCATGAGAAGCAGCCCTGTGGTGTCGTTGCCAACCACAAATCCTCCCAGAAAGGCTACACAAGCAGCTGTTCAGACAGTGGCAGTCAGAGTGGACACAGACATCAGACATCAGACAGATGCCTGGCACAGAAACCCAGGCTGAGGAAATGGTGCCCCTTCAGACCATGAAGCCAGTCACTGTCATCCCATGGAAAGGCCCTTCATTAGTTTCCACAATGTAGTATACTCTACCTCATACCCATCCTGGGACCCATTCTCTCCAGACAATTGGAACCAGGTCTTCCTGTAGCTCATTTCCGGTCTTGTTCACCAGCCTGCAGCCCACCCAGTTAGTCAGCCTGAGCCCATCCCAGAAAAGCCTGGAACCTCTGCTAACAGGTGAACCTCAGAAGATCGCTCACTTACCTCCAGTCATGGGTCCTTTGAGCAGCACTGTTCCCAGTAGATCTACTAGACCAAGAGTTCCAGAGATAGAGATGCCTACACATTCTCTCTGTCTCTCTCTCTCTCTCTCTCTCTCTCTCTCTCTCTCTCTCTCTCTCTCTCTCACACACACACACACACACACACACACACACACACACAGGGAGCAGAGGAAATGAGAGATATAGAAAGAGAAAGAGAGGTGGGAGGGAGGGCAAGAAAGTCAAAACCAGCAGAAGTTATTATCAACTATCAGACAAAAGTGTAGAAATTCTGCCCAGAGTGGTGTTTCTTCTGTGGGCCAGTGAGGTGGTGATGCAGCCTGATTCTTACCCACCTTCTCCCTCCAGCTTTAAGACTGGATGGGTTCTAACCATGTCAACATAACCTTGCCATTGCCCTACAAGGCCACCCAAAACATGCTCCTCCCAGAGTCTTCCGTTTGGAGGTTCTCCCCTCCACTAAAACCACATACATCCTTCCTTCCTTCCCTCCAGTCAAGGCCCAGAGCTCCCCCATTCCATACTCATCCCCTGCTTACACCAAAGTTCCCTGTAGAGTTAAAAGGCAATACCTTCACTCACACTACTCACTCTGACCAACTAGGGAGAGGTTGCCAGATGTTCCAGAAATATCCTTGATGCCCAAAAGAAATTGATTCTGATTTGGAGCAGTCAGTAATGAGCATGTTTTATTAATGGTATCAAACTTCAGAATGAGCAAATAGCCTCATTCTCAGGAAAGTAACCTAGCCTAGTGTATGGCATAGTTTTGTGTCACCTTGATACAAGCTGGAATTATCTGAGGCGACTGAAGCACAATTGAGAAGGTACCTCAATGAGATTGGCCCACAGTCTGTTGGGTGTTTCGTTGCTTAATGGTTGATGAGGGAGGGTGCCGCTCATTGTGACTGCTTCTGCCCCTGGATGCCACAAAAGAAATGCCATATAAGAAGATCATGAGGAGCAGGGCAAGAAGCATCCCTGTGGGCCCTCTGCTTCAGTTTCTGCCTCCAGGTTCCTGGGCTGACTTCCCTCAGTGATGGAATGTGACCCAAGGGTTGTAAGATAAAATAAACCCTTTTCTTGCCCATGCTGCCTTTGGTCATAGTCTTAGCAATAAGAACATGACTAGGACACATACTATATAAATGCCTGTGAAACCTTACAAGAGAGAAGGCATTATCTAATAATACTCTGCTCAGTATCCCTGGTATTCAAATATATTTTTCACATGTGCACCCTTAAGGAATTTTTTCCTTGAATCTAACTTCACTGGATAAGTTTTACATGAGTATGCAATTGTATCTATGAATTTACATGCACGTTTGACAAGGAAGACATATTTTATTGCTGTGTATAATATAGACTAATGACTGAAGGGTTATTCTGCTCCTCCTAAAAAGAAATCAATGGTCAGCAAAAAGCTTTTCAATCTTAAACTCTGGTAGCTACCTTTTCAATCTTCATCTTTCAGCAGGCATACAAAAGCAGAAGCAGGTAGCACCCTGAAATGCTACAGTCTTCATGCAGGCCTTAAGTTTGGGGACACTTATCTATGACCAGAATTATAGCTCTCTTTCAGGCATCACAGATCCTTGACCTTGAAGATCGGGAACTACAGATTATTATCAGCTCTTCTCTCTTTCATGCCATCTTTGTTTCCCCTTCCCTTCTTCCTGCCCTGCTGCTCTCACACTGTTCAGCTGATGATTCCGTTGTCAGTGGTTGCCTCCAGGACTCAGGATATCTGCATCTGTTAGAAGATCCTGAAGAATCCAAGGTACCAGAAGGACAGCCGGGACCTGACACTGAGTGCAGCTGGGTTCATCCAAGGGCAAAAATTCCCTCCCACTTTTCTTAGAATATGGGATATCCATGTAGGATCAGGGAGTAATCTGGGTGGTGGTGTGGATTACTTAGGTGGGTGAGTAATGACCATAGGCAGGTCCAAGTCCATCACAGAGAAGCCTCACTTCTAGGTGATTAAGCACAGATTATCAGGGCTTTGTGCTAGTAATACCAAGACTCGGGGCTTAGGAGCAGAGGCTCAGTGCAAGCAGGGATGTTCATGAACCACTAGAAAGCAGATACCTTTTCCCCAAAGCCCAGGACTCGGGGTTGGAGAATGATGCTGGAACCTTTAAGAGCCCAGAAATAGATAAGGTAAGTGGTATTGGATGGGCAGGCCAATATATAATAGTGTCATTTCAACTGTTCATGGGACATTCAGCTATCAAATTGTGGATGATATTGTCCTCACTGTTGCTGGTGCAGTTTTTTTTCAGATTCCAGTTCTTACTGAAAGAAAGAAAAAAATAAAGAATACTGAAGAGAAGTTTATTTTGGACCTGATATTGCAACACCAGGGGAGGCAGCATGGGAATGTGTTTTGGCCAAGTTGGTGATTGGGTAGCCCACTTACAAAGCCCAAGAAAGAGTATTGGCCAATTACAGCTTTTATTTTAGATCAATCACAGTCATTGAGGCTTATTATGAACAGTTGTAACTGGCCACTGGTCACAGTATACCTCTCAAAAAGAATAGTACTCTCTTTGGGTTTAAGATTAAGTAGCTCATAGAAGTCTGTAATTGGAAAGAGCTTGGCACAAGGTGTGATGTTTGGTGCTATCAACTTGATAGAATCTAGACTTTCCTGGATGATAGATTTGCAGATGACTTTTATTAATCCCCTTGATTACTTTAACACGCATGTGGGAAGACACAAAGCTGAGTCTTAACTGTGGGAGGGACCATTCCCTGGGCTGAGGATTCTGAAGTCTATTCAGTAGGGAAAGCAAGCTGTATGCATGCATTTCTGCTGCATCCTGTGTGGTTTGGGTCCTGGAACCTTGCCAGGGGCATGGAGGTGAGGGAATAAAGAAAGGGCAAACACACATACGTTGAAATTAAGACAATGTGGAGTTCTCTAACTACTATGGCCATAGTTTGGAAACTCAGGGTGTTTATTAGGCACAGCAAAGACAAGGGATTAGCTAATCTCAATAGGATGGACCTCTGAGTGTGCAGTATCTGCTTGTAAACATCTGTGAAGGGGAAGTAACTGTTACTAGTCTTTTGTACATAAAGGTCCATCATTCATAAACACTCATGATTCTCAGAGAATTTTGTCACCCACCTGTCTTCAGCCTGGCTAAAATGAGTAATGACTTTGCCAGTTTCCCAGGGGTCCAAGACCTTGGAGTTCTCAACATGGCTGTGTGCATGCCTACACCTTCACGTCCACTCAGGACTTCGCTAGTCAAGGCTTCTTCCGCTCCCTAGGCCTATCTGTCTCTGACAGCAGAGTTATTGTGACCAGCTACTACAAGCTCGGCTGCCTTGTATGCCCCAAAATTAAAACAGTACCTTGAACTGCTGGCAGTCATACGCCCATCCTTCCTTAAGTTGCTTTTGTTGAGCCATTTTTGTCAGAGAAACAGAAAAGTAACGGAGATAAACATTGGTACCAAGAGTTGGAATCCACTGCAGGAATAAGCCTGGCTGTGTTTAGGTTCCTGAAGGACACTGAGATTGTTTCTGTGGAGGATTTGAAGCTATCAGATAGAAAAGACCTTCAATGATGGAAGAAGAGATTAATGAGTTGTCCTGTGGGAAGCTTAGAAGAAAAGAATAATAAGAGAAATGAGGACAATTGTCTCCCAGCTCGGGACCTAGTGGGGAGGAGACCATTTGTGTGATATCTTGAGCAAGAATCTGGCTTAATTGTGCTTATATTTTTGTGTGGCGCTGAGTTTAAAGATAATAGATTAAATTGTTAGGCAGAGAAAAGTTCAGGCCAGGAGAGCATTCAGACTGGTGCTGAGGAAGCAGCTGCAACTGTTAAAGAGGTTAACATCATTGCAGAGAAACCTGCTCAGGAGGGTGTGCTGAGACAGTCATTCAGACATTCCTTCCCAAGATGATGGAGGAACGTGGTGTTGTCATTCACATGGTACTGGGTTGGGAATCATGAAAGATGCAAAAATGAGGAGAGTCATGGGGTCTTGCTCCATGGTTCCAGAGAGCTGCTAAGGACAAGTGGTGTGTATCAGCATCAGAGTGCATTTCAAGACATCTTGAAAGGCTACTGTGTGAGCCTGTGAAGGTAAAGTCTTTCCACTATTTGCTCTCTTGACATTTTCTCATACTCCATTATTGTTGCTGCTGCGGCTGTGGCTGCCTAATGTTTGCAAGCTTTCATCATGGAAAGCTGTTCTCCGGGAACTTCTAGGACTCCAGATTGGGGCTACTGAGGCACTCCTCCTTTTAAACTGAGTGACTGTTGGTCTTTTCCTCACAGTGAGAGACAGCTTTTCTGGAACTACTCTGGCTATTGACTCTTCTAGGCTGGAGGACACAGAACCTAGTTCATAGGATCTCTGGTGTAGTTTGGCTATTGTTACTGTGTGTTGCGATTTGAATATGATGAGATGGAGATGCATTCTGTGAAAGATGCAAAGAAAAACTATAAGAAAAAGAATGGTCCCATAAGCTCATGTATGTGTTATTCATCAGTGAGTGGAACTATAAGATTATAGTGAGAGGATTATAAGATCAAGTGTGGCCTTGTTGGAAGAAGTGTGCTATATCGGTTCAGCTTTGAGTTTCCAAAAGTATTTGCCTGGGCTTAAGTCTCTCTTTCAGCCTATGGATCAGTATGTAGCTCTCAGCAAGAGTTCTAGTGTCGTGTGGGCTATCATGCTCCTCTCCAATGCAAAAATGAACTAAACTTCTGAAACTGAATGCTTTCCTCTACAAGAGTTACCTTGATCATGGTGTCTCTTCACAGCAATAGAACACTAACCAAAACAGAAGTTGGTAACAAGAGTGGGGTATTGGTGTGACAGCCTGACCATGTTGCTTTTGGCAGAATGGTACTTTGGACTTTTGGAGTAGGAAAGCAGTTAAATGTGTTAAATGGGGCTTAGTAGGCCATACTAGTATGAGTGTGGGTGGTAGTGGTGTTGAGAGCAATCTAGATTATAATGGTCTGGTTCAGGAAGTTTCTGAGGGGAAGAACATATAAGTAAGTGGCCTAGATGCCATTTTTGCAATATTTTGACAAAGAATGTGGGTGTTCTTTTTGCCTTTGTCATAAAAAATTTGCTTGATGCTAAATCGAAGAGTTTTGGATCATGGATTTGCCAGAAGAGGTTTCAAGACAGACTAGTATTGACTCTGTCGTTTGGTTATTGTTACTCACTCTTATGCAAAGTTACAATGAAAATGAACAAGCTGTGCAAAGACAAATGAAAAATGCGAAGGAGCACTAAGAACTATAATGGAGCTAAGCCCAGTACTCAAGCAGATAAAAAGTTCAAAGAAAAGCCTCAAGCTACATGAAATATAGAGAGTGGTGATCTCATGGCAAGATGCCATTCAACTATGTAGCAGGTCTTTCTCTGGACTACCATCTCTCAAATAGCAACACAGAGACCTCTTATCAAGTGGGAATGATTGGCCTTAGTTTAGGCTTGTTCCCAATTAGTTCTCATAACTTAACCTATTCTGCCAGGCAACTTGTGACCTCTCATCCATACTGTCTGACTTCCTCTATATCTTGCTGGAAAATATTTACCTCTCTCATTTCTTCCCAGAGTTCCTATCTCTGCCCAGAAGTCCAGCCTATCAGCTCTTGCCCAGTTATTGGCGTTCAGCTCTTTATTAAACCAATCAGAAAATGACTTCACAGCTTACAAAACGATTATGACACAACGTTTTGCCCTTTTTGTTTTAAGAAAAAAGATAGGTTTTAACTCTAACACAGTAAAACTATATATAATAAGAACAATTATCAGGTAAAAATTACATTCACAATGTCCAGATCATTTGTATTTGGCAACATTGGAGAAAGTATTCTATTCTATGTTCTAACTTGGAGAGTTCAGCGTTTGGTCCCAAATCACTTTCTAGTATAAATTATATTACCAAGATAAAAGTATCTTTTAGAACTTAAAACATTATCTTTTTTCAATTTTTTATCTGTATTATAAATAATCTTGTTTTACATGTGAATCCCAGTTCCCTCACCCTCCCCTCCTCCCCTGCTTCCCACCAACCCCCTATCTTCTCCTCTTTCTGCTCCTCAGGGAGGGTAAAACCTTCCGTGGGGAGGCTTCAAAATCTGTCACATCATTTGGAGCAGGGCCCAGGCCCTCCCCTGTGTGCCTAGGCTGAGAGTGTATCCCTCTATGTGGAATGGGTTCCCAAAGTCCATTCATACAGTAGAGATAAATACTGATCCACTAACAGAGGGCCCATAGACTGCCCAGTCCTCCTAACTAACACCCATATTCAGGAGGTCTGGTTTGGTCCTATGCTGGTTTTCCAGCTATCAGATTGGGGTTCATAAGCTGAGCCTTGTTCAGGTCAGCTGTTTCTGTGGGTTTCTCCATCTTGACCCCTTCGCTCATCACTCCTTCCTGTCTGCAACTGGATTCTAGGAGTAGGCACAGTGTTTAGCTGTGGGTGTCTGCTTCTGCTTCCATCAGCTACTGGATGAAGGCTCTAGGATGTCATATAAGGTGGTCATCAATCTCATTATCAGGGAAGGGCATTTAAGGTAGCCTCTCCACTATTGTTTAGATTGTTAGGTGGGGTTATTCTTGTAGATTTCTGGACATTTCCCCAGTGTCATATTTCTCTGTAGACCTATAATGGCTCCCTCTATTGTGGTACCTCTTTTCTTGCTCTCCTGTATTTTCCCCCTAACTCAATCTTTCTGCTCCTTCTTGTCCTCCTCTTCCCTCCTCTTTTCCACTTCTCTTTCTCTTAATTCCCTCTCCCCTGCCTCCATGCTTCCGATTTGCTCAAGAGATCTTGTCCCTTTCCCCTTCTCTGAGGGACCATGTATGTCTCTCTTAGGTTCCTCCTTGCTTCCTAGCTTCTCTGGTGGTGTGGATTGTAGGCTGGTAATCCTTTGCTCTATGCCTAATATCCATATATGAGTGAGTAATTAATAAATGGGACTTCCTGAAACTGAGAAGCTTCTGTAAGGCAAAGGACACAGTCAACAAGACAAATGGCAGCCCACAGAATGGGAAAAGATATTCACTAACCCCACAGCTAACAGAGAGCTGGTTTTCAAAATGTACAAAGAACTCAAGAAGCTAGTCACCAAAACAATGAATAATCCAGTTAAAAGTGAAGTATAGAACTAAACAGAATTCTCAGTAGAGGATTCTAAAATGGCTGAAAGATACTTAAGAAAGTGCTCAACATCCTTAGCCATCAGGGAAATGCAAATCAAGGCAACTCTGAAATACTCTGTCAGAAGCAGCTAAAATCACAAGCACCAACAACAGTTTATGCTGGAGAGGATGTAGAGAGAGGACAACACTCCTCCTTTGCTGGTGGGAATGCAAGCTTGTCCAGCCACTATGGAAATCAATATGGTGGTTTCTCAGGACAATGAGAATCAATCTACCACAGGACCTGGCAATCCCCCTCTTAGGCATATACCCAAAAGATGCACATGCATGCAACAAAGACATCTGTACAACTATGTTCATAGCAGCATTATTTGTAATAGCAAGAACCTGGAAGCAACCTAGCTGCACCTCAACTTAAGAATGGATATAGAAAATGTGGTACATTCACACAATGAAGTACTAGTCATGGGAAAAATTAAAATAAAATCTTGAAATCTGAAGGCAAATGGATGGAACTAGAAGAAACCATCCTGAGTGTCGTAACCCAGTCACAAAAGGACAAACATTGTATGTATGTACTCATGTATGGATATTAAAGCATTTTCTTAAATAAACAACTTAAGCTTTTAGGTCTCTTGTGATGGGAGATGTTATTCTGTAAATATGTTTCTCATACGGGTTAATGAATAAAGCACTGTGGCCAATGGGAAAGCAAGATAGGTGGGGCTAGGAGACTAGGAGGAGGAAAGAGGAAGTAGTTAGGAGAAGTCAGCATGTAGAGCTTAGATAAAGCAAGATGCCATCCCATCACTCTCTGGTAAGATGAGCCACATGGAAATACTTAGAATAATAGAAATGGGTTAATCACTAAGACAGGGCTAGCCAATAAACAATAATAGTAATTGGCCGACAGCAATGTATCAAATAGAGTCTCTGCATGTTATTGGGGGCTGGCGTGGCAACAGGGCTAGACTGGCAGCGGGCAGGCTGGCGGAAAACAACTAGCTACACTCTTGACCTTCGTAACTTTACATCTCTTTTGTGAGTTTTTTTTTTCTGAATTTAGGAACAAGGAAAAGTGTAAGAACAACTAATTTAGTCTTCATCTCCATTAGAGACCCAAGAAGGATAAAATATTAACTGAGCAAATAGGAAGTGTAGAGCAAACAACTTCCAAAACCATAGAATTGACAGAGACAGCTGGATGCCTGGACAGTCACCCAAGGTTACACTCAATTTTGGGGGATCTATCTTCAATCTACCAGCCTAGAATATCTGACAGACTTTTCTAGGAAGCAGGAATTTTGACGGACTGGCCTACTCTGAGTTGGCAAATTTTGGAAGTCAACTTCCTTTGTGTACATACTGCTTGTCCAATTTGGACAGCATCTTGTCAGCAGTCAAGGCAAAGGTGGTTTCTTGCCCTGGGGCTAATTTCGCCTCAAATTGAAAGCAAACGCCATATGAAAGTTTTTTGGTGTTCATTATCTTCACTGAAGTAGATTGATGCTGCCAGGAGCAGATGTGTCTCACTGCCATGAAAAGCCTTATGTTATTAAAACACTTTAAATTCCATATTTTATAGATTTCTGAAGTGTTTGAAGACCACCTTTCTATCTGTTTAACCTTGAAAAAATGCCTAACATAACAAGTTTGATTGTTGTAGATGACTAACTACTAACCTGCATTTCTTAATTATTAACAATTTATAATAGTTTTCAAGGAGAAGAATTTTACATACATCTTTTAATGAGCTGCACAGGTACAGTAGCTTAAACAAGAGTAGATATATAGATATCATATATATGGTATGTTATAACAAAAGTAGCCTTAAGCTGGCAGTGGTGGTGCATGCCTTTAATCCCAGCATTCAGGAGGCAGAGGCAGGCAGATCTCTGAGTTTGAGACCAGCCTGGTCTACAGAGTGAATTCTAGGACAGCCAGGATTGTTACACAGAGAAATTCTCAGAAAAAAATAGCAGCAAAGAATATAGACAAGCAAGTGTGTCTGTTGTAGGATATAGAGTCCTTTGGGCATATGTTCAAGAGCAGTGTAGCTGGATCTTGAGGTAGATTTATTCCCTGGTACCTGAGGAAGTGCCAGTAATGGATGAGTAAGTTCCCTTTATTCCACATCCTTAGCAGCATGAGCTGTGATTCTTTTATTGATCTTGGCCATTTTGACCAGTATAAGATGAAATCTCAAAGCAGTTTTGATTTACATTTTCCTGATGACTAAGAGTACTGAACATTTCTTTGAGTGTTTCTCAGCTATTTGTGTTCTGTGGTTGTCAGTGTGGAGTCAGTGAGCTCTCATTAGCTCAGATCAGTTGCTTCTGTGGGTTTCCCCACCATGGTCTTGACCCCTTTGCTCATATTATTGTTTCTCTCTCTCTCTCTCTCTGTCTCTCTCTCTCTCTCACTCAGTTGGAAGACTTCTAATGACTGCTTATGTTTCAGGGGGATTATATGTCTGTTTAAATTGCTTATCTCATCTTGATTTAATTTTGGCAAGTGGTACCTATAGAGAAAATTATCTATTCCTACTTCTTTGGGGTGTGGTGTCTTCTTTTTGTTCTAGAGCTTTTAGGTGTCTGTCAAGTTACTTGTATGATATATCTCCAATTATTTTTTAGGTACAATGCCTCTTGCCTCTTGCCTCTTAGAACACCCTTCATTGTATTTCATGCATTTGGAAATATTGTATATTAAATTCCAGAAAGTCTTTAATTTCTTATTTTCTGTCTTGACCAACGTTTTTCATTCAATGGAGAGTTGTTCCCTTCCCATGAGTTTGTAAGCTTTCTGTTGTTGTTGATATCAAGTTTTAATCTGTAGTAGTCAGATAAGATGCAGGGTGTTATTTCAACTTTCTTATATCTGTTGATATTTGCTTTGTGTCTCGGTATGTGGTCAGTTTTGGAGAAAGATGCATAAGGTACTGTCTAATGGGGCTGTCTAGGGGAAGTATATTCTTTTGTGTTTGGGGTAAAAAAAATTTTGTGAATATTTGTTAGGTCCATTTGATTGATAATTCAGTTATCCCCAGCATTTCTCTGTTTAGTCTTTGTCTGGATGACCTGTCTATCTGAAATGTCCTACTATCAGTATTGAGAGCCAATATGCGATTTTAGCTGTAGTGGTGTTTCTTTTATGAGCTCAGATGCTCTTGTGTTTGTTGCATAGAGTTTTGGAATTGCAGTATCTTTTTGGTGGATTTTTCCCTTTGATACTCTCTTCTGATTAGCTTTAGTTTGGAGATATTAAAATGACTACAATTGCTTGTTTCTTGGGTCCACTTGCTTGCAATATTTTTCCATCCTTTTACCCTGAGGTAATGTCTATCCATGAGGAAAGGTATGTTTCTTGGATGCAGTAAGGGTGGATTCTGTTTTCTAATGCAATATGCTAGTTTGTCTTTTTGCTGAGTAATTGAGACTACTAATGTTGAGTTATGTTTATTGATACTTGTTATTTTGCTGTTACGGTGTGGGCTTCTCCCCTCTTTTGATTTGCTTGTCTGAGACTATTCATTCCTTGTGGCTATCCTCTTCAAGTTGAAGTTTTCCTTTTAGCACATTCTGTATAGCTGGATTTGTAGATAGATACTGCTTAAATTTGGTTTTGCCCTGGAATGATTTTCTTTCTTTATATATATTATGATTAATAGTTTTGCTTGTTATAATGATCTGAACTGGCATCTATAGTTTAGAGTTTGTAGAACATCTATCTTTGCCCTTTTGGCTTTTAGAGTCTCCATTGAGAATGATTAATTCTCATAGGTCTGCCTTTATATGTTACTTGATCCTTTACTCTTACAGCTTTTTTTTAATCAAAATTGTGTGCTAATTAAAATAAAGCCATTGTATAAATACCAAGAATGTATATATTTTTTAAATTCCATACAATAAATTTTGATCAAATTCTTCCCTCTTTCCTCAAGCTTTCCTAAACCCATTCTCTCTGACTTTTCCTTGCCAGTCACCCCCTAAGAATGGTGTGGCAACACAATTGGACTCAATTGTTTTAAATTTTTCCACCATTTGAATTTTTTTTACATTTATTTATTTTATGCTGGACATAGATATACATGCCTTTTTAAAAAAAATGAAAACAAGCATTTATAAACAATATTTGGGCATTTGGGAGTCATTCTTTTCAAGCTGCTTCCTGCTGGTAGGGGTCACTGTCATGGGGGAATCCTAAGAAGATGCAGAAATCCTGCCTGTAGTGGTCTGCAAGGCTGCATTGTTCCAATGACGTTGCTTCAGGGGGTCCTGCTCAATCAAAGCACATTACTCTGGAAGAGATCCACAGCTTTTCATTTTCTGTGGAAACAAAATTAGAAATCCGTTTCCCCAGTACCTTGTCCTTAAGCTTAAATTTTTTGAAGTCAAAGCATTTTAAATATATATATTGAATTAATCCAGTGTAGAGAGCTGCTAAGTGCCACTCCTTAAAGATGGCACTGGCTTCCGCCTTCCACCTCCCCAAGGGTGAGCAATCTCTGGCGTAAACAAGCCCTTATTTGGTTAAGTCTGTTCAGCCTGTCTGCTTCCGCCTTAGAGTAGCCTATCTGCAGGGTCCACGTAGCTCACTGGGGTTGGTTAGAGCAAGGGGGTTTAAGTCTGTGTAAGGGTCCCCCGGGCTCTTGCGGGTCAGAGGAAGCATGTTCAAGGATCCTGATTAAAACTGCATGAAGAAGATCTTCCCGGAGTAGCATCTTCCTTGCTGGCAGAGGTAGGCGCACACAATCCAGCAGCATTTCTTCCTTCTTTTTTTTAATAATAATATAATTTAAAAATTTTTCATGTAGATCCCAGTTTCTGCTCCCTTCCTCCCTCCAACCCTCCCTCCCTCTTATCATCTTTCTCCTGTGACATGCACCCTGGCCACCCTCCCCTCCAATCCCCCCACCCCCATTGCACTTGTAGGGCTATGCTATCCAGGTTGGGACATATAAATGATCAAGTCATTTGAAGTAGGCACTAGAACGTCTCTCCTGTCTCTAGGTTAAGGGGGTATCCCTCCATTAGGGAATGTGTCTGCAAGGTCCTTTTGTGCACCAGGAATACATCCTGTTTCTACTGTCTGAGGTCCCTCCAGACTGCTCAGTCCTTCTAGCTGAGACCCATATTTAGGGGGTCTGAGTCAGTCCCTTGCTGGGTTCCTACCCATCAGTCTGGGAGGCCCAAGCTCCTCCTTGTTCAGGTCAGCTGTCTTTGTGAGTTTCTGCAACCTGGTCTTCTCCCCTCTCTGTGCATCTGGATTCTAGTTCAACTCAGTGTTCGGTTATGGGTGTTTGCTTCTGTTTCCAACAGGTACCAGATGAGGACTCCATGATGGTGCATAATTGAGTTGATGATCTCACTATCAGGAAAGAACATTTATGGTAGCCTTTCCATGGTTTCCCGAATTATTAGTTGGAGTTGGTCTTGTAGTTCTCTAGACCTTTCTTTAGGTTCAGTTTTCTCTTCAAACCAATAATGGCTCCCTCTTTTATGCCCCCCACCCTGACTCAACCTATCTAGTCACACGTGTTTTCCTCTCCTCCCCTTCTCTTTCTCCTAATTCTCTCTCCATTCACTACCCCCCCATTTCCCATGTGACTGGGGGACATGTCCCTTCCTGCTTTTTTGAGGGACCATATATGAATCTCTTGGAATATACCTTGTACCCCAGTTCGTCTGGTTGTGTGTATTACAGGTGGTGATCATTTGCTCTATGTCTAAAACCCATATATGAGCGAGTACATACCCTGTTCCTCTTTTTGTGACTGGCTTACCTCATTCAGGATGGTTTCTTCAAGTTCCATCAACTTGCCTGCGAATTTCAAGATTCCGTTATTTTTTTCCTACTGAGTAGTATTCCGTTGTGTAGATGTGCCACATCTTCTTTATCCATTCTTCAGTTGAGGGGCATCTAGGTTGTTTCCAGGTTCTTGCTATTACAAATAATGCTGCTATGAACATAGTTGAACACATGTCTTTGTTGCATGGATGTGAGTCATTTGGATATAAATGCTGGGTCCTGTGGTAAGCTAATTCCCATTTTCCTGAGGAACTGCCATACTGATCTCCAAAATGGCTGTACGAGTTTACACTCCCACCAGCAGTGAAGGAGTGTTCCCCTTTCTCCACATCCTCTCCAGCATAAGTTGTCATTGGTGTTTCTAATTTTAGCCATTCTGGCAGGAGTAAGATGGTATCTCAAAGTTGTTTTCATTTGCATTTCCCTGATAACTAAGGATGTTGAACATTTTCTTCAGTGTCTTTCAGCTTCTTTGATTTCCTCTATTGAGAATTCTTTCTTCAAATCTATACCCCATTTTTTAATGGGGCTATTTGGTGTTTTGTTGACTAGTTTCTTGAGTTCTTTGTATATTTTGGAGATCAGCCCTTTGTCAGACCTAGGGTTGGTAAAAAATTTTTCCCAGTATGTGAGCTTCCATTTGGTCTTGTCAACTGTGTACTTTGCCTTACAAAAGATTCTAAGTTTGAGAAAATCCCATTTATTAATTGTTGATCTCATAGTCTGTGCTATTGGAATTATGTTCAGGAAGTGGTTTCCTATACCAATTTGTTCAAGGTACCTCCTACTTTCTCTTCTAAGGTGTTCAGTGTGGCTTGATTTATGTTGAGGTCTTTGATCCATTTGGACTTGAGTTTTTGTGCATGTGATAGACATGGGACTATCTGCAGTCTTCTACATACCATCATCCAATTGTGCCAGCACCATATGTTGAAGATGCTTTCTACTCCCCATTGTAATTTTTTAGCTGTTGTGTCGAAAATCAGGTGTTTGTAGGTGTGTGGTTTATATCGGGATTTTCAATTCAATTCCATTGGTCTGCCTGTCTATTTTTGTGCCAATACCAGGCTGTTTTCAGGACTATAGCTCTGTAGTAGAGCTTAAAGTCAGGGATGGTGATGTCTCCTGAAGTTCTTTTATTCTACAGGGTTGTTTTGACTATCCTGGGTCTTTTGCTTTTCTATATATAGTTGATTATTATCCTTTCAACATCAGTGAAGAATTGTGCAGGGATTTTAATGGGGATTGCATTGAATCTGTAGATTGCTTTTGGCAAGATTGCTATTTTTACTCTATTTATCCTTCCAATGCAAGAGCATGGGAGATCTTTCCATTTTCTGGTATCTTCTTCAATTTGTTTCTTTAAAGACACAAAGTTCTTATTGTATAGGTCTTTCACATGTTTGGTAAGCATTACCCCAAAATATTTTATGTTGTTTATGGCTATTGTAAATGGTGATCTTTCTCTGATTTCTTTCTCAGCCTCTTTGTCATCTGAATAAAATAGGGCTACTATTTTATTTTTGAGTTTATCATGCATCCTGCTAGTTTGCTGAAGGAATTTATCAGCTGTAGGAGTTCCCTGGTAGAGTTTATTATGTCGCCTATGTAAACTATCATATCATCTGCAAATAGAGACAGGTTGCCTTCTTCCTTTCCAATTTGTATCCCCTTGATCTACTTTTGTTGTCTTAGAGCTTTAGTTAGAACTTCAAGTACAATATTGAAGAGATATGGAGAGAGAGGACAGCCTTGTCTTGTTCCTGATTTTAGGGGAATTGCCTTAAGCTTCCCTCCATTCAGTTTGATGTTGGCTGTTGGTTTACTGTATATTACATTTATTATGTTTATGTATGTTCCTGTTATGCCTGATCTCTCCAAGATCTTTATCATGAAATGGTGTTGAATTTTGTCGAAGTCTTTTTCAGCATCTAGGGAGATGATCATATGGTTTTTCTTTTTCAGTTTGTTTATATGGTGGATCACATTGATATATTTTCCTATGTTAAACCATCCTTGCAACACAGGGATGAAGCCTACTTGATCATAGTGGAGGATTTGTCTGATGTATTCTTGGATTCGGTTAGCCAGTATTTTATTGAGTATTTTTGCATCAATGTTCATCAGGGATATTGGCCTGTAGTTTTCTTTCTTAGTTGTATCTTTGTGAGACTTGGGTACCAAGGTGACTGTGGCCTCGTAGAAAGAGTTTGGTAATGTACCTTCTGTATCTATTGTGTGGAACTATTTGAGGAGTATTGGAATTAGCTCTTCCTTGAATTTCTGGTAGAATTCTGCACTGAAGCCATCTGGCCCTGGGCTTTTTGTGGTTGGAAGGCTTTCGATGACTGCTTCTATTTCATTGGGGGTTATAGGTTTATTTAAGTTGTTTGTTCTTGGTTTAAATTTGGTAAGTGATAGTTGTCCAGAGATTTGTTCATTTCCTTTGAATTTTCAAATTTTGTAGAGTACAGGTTTTCAAAGTATGACCTGAAAGTTGTCTGCATTTCCTCTGTGTCCATTGTTATGTCCCCCTTTTCATTTCTGATCTTGTTATTTTGCATGATCTCTCTCTCTCTCTCTCTCTCTCTCTCTCTCTCTCTCTCTCTCTCTCTCTCTCTCTGCTTTTTCATTAGTTTGGATAAAGGTTTGTCTATCTTGTTGATTTTCTCAAAAAAACAACTCTTTGTTGCTTTGATTTTTTGTATTGTTTTCCTGGTTTCTATTTTATTGATTTCAGCCCTCAAATTGATTAATTCCTGGCATCTACTCTTCCCGGGTGAGTTTGCTTCCTTTTGTTCTAAGGCTTTCAGTTGCACTGTTAATTCTCTAATGTGACTATCCTCTGGTTTCTTCATATGGGCACTCAGTGCAATGAAATTCCCTTGTAACACTGCTTTCAAAGTGTCCCATAAGTTCGGATATGTCTTGTCTTCATTCTCACTGAATTTTAGGAAGTCCTTAATTTCTTTCTTTATTTCTTCTTTGACCCAGGTGTGGTGCAATTGCACATTTTCTGTTTCCATGAGTTTGTAGGGTTTCTGGGATTTGTGTTGTTGTTGAATTCCAATTTTAAAGCATGGTGGTCTGGTAAGATAGAGAGGACTATTCCAATTCTTTTGTATCTTGTATCTGTTGAGGTTTGTTATGCCACCTAGTATGTGGTCAATTTTAGAGAAGGTTCCATGTGGAACAGAGAAGAAGGTATATTGTTTTGTGTTTGGATGGAATGTTCTATAGATATCTCTTAAACCCAGTTGAGACATAACTTCTGTTAGTTCTTTGTTTCTTTTGTGAGTTTCTGATTGGTGGTCCTGTCTAGTGGTGAGAGTGGTGTGTTGAAATCTCCCACTATAAGTGTGTGAGGTTTTATGTGAGCTTTGAGTTTTAGTAGCGTTTCTTTTATGAATGTGGGTGCCTTTGTATTTGGGGCATAGTTGTTCAGAATCGAGACTTTTTGTTGATGGATTTCTCCTGCAATGAATATGAAATGATCATCTTCATCTCTTTTGATTAATTTTGGTTTGAAGTCTAACTTGTTAGATATTAGGATAGCCACACCCACTTGCTTCTTGGGTCCATTTGATTGGAAGATCTTTTCCCAGCCCTTTACCCTGATGTAATGTCTATCTTTGTAGCTTAGGTGTGTTTCTTGTATGCACCAGATGGATGTCTTCCTATCCATTCTGTTAGCCTGTGTCTTTTTATAGGCGAGTTTAGACCATTATTGTTGAGGGAGAGTAAGGACCATTGATTGTTAATGCTTGTTTGTTTTAGATTTGCTTTTGGCAGGGATATTGTGAATTTATTTGTCCTTCTTTACCCTAGGTTTCTGGTGAAGTGGGATTATCTGTTGCCTAAGTCTTTGTGAGCATAGTAAAATTCTTTGGGTTGGAGTTTTCCTTCCAAAGCTTTCTGTAGGGCTGGATTTGTAGATACGTATTGTGAAAATCTGGCTTTGTCGTTAAATATCTTGTTTTCTCCATCTATAGTGATTGAGAGTTTTGATGGGTATAGTAGCCTGGGCTTGCATCTGTGGACTCTTAGTACTTGT
The DNA here is from genome assembly GCA_030556225.1 of Cricetiscus sungorus. Taxonomy (NCBI): domain Eukaryota; kingdom Metazoa; phylum Chordata; class Mammalia; order Rodentia; family Cricetidae; genus Cricetiscus; species Cricetiscus sungorus. Next base: position 228,419 of record JANBXA010000588.1, read on the forward strand.
AGAACATCTATCCAGAACCTTCTGGCCTTGAGGGTTTCCATGGAGAAGTCAGGCGTAATTTTGATAGGTCTGCCTTTATATGTTACCTGTCCTTTTTTCTTCACTGCTCTTAATAGTCTTTCTTTATTCTTTGCTCGGTGTTTTGATTATTTTATGTCGAGGGTTTTTTTTTTCTTTGGTCCAGTCTATTTGGTGTTTGGTGTGCTTCTTGTACTTTCATGAGCATGTCCTTCTTCAGATTGGGAAAGTTTTCCTCAATGATTGTGTTGAATATGTTTTTGGCCCCTTTGAGCTGGGCTTCCTCACCTTCCTCTATGCCTATTAATCTTAGGTTTGGCCTTTTCACAGTGTCCCACATTTCTTGGATATTTTGTGTTAAGGATTTGTTGGATTTATGATTTTCTTTGGTCAATGAATCTATTTCCTCTAGTTTATCTTCAGCACCTGAGATTCTCTCTTCCATCTCTTGAATTCTGTTCGTTATGCTTGTGTCTGCAGTTCCTGATCATTTGCCCAGTTTTACTATTTCCAACATTCCTTTGGTTTGTGTTTTCTTTATTGTCTCCATTTCTATTTTCAAGTAATGAACCTGTTTGTTTTTTCTTGGCTTTCTGTACATTCTTTAAGAATTTTATTCATTTCTTCCAATTTTTTATTTGTTTTATCTTCCATTTCTGAAGGGATTTTTTCACATCTTCTTTGAGGACCTCTATCATTTTTATGACAATAATTTTTAGGTTGTTCTCTTCTGATTCATTTGCTTTGTTGTGTTCTGGTCTAGTTGGTGTGGCTTCCCTAGATTCTGGTGGTGTTATGCTTGTCTTTCTGATGTTAGGTGTTTTCTTGTATTGCCATCTTCCCATAGCCTCTTCCAGTAGGTGTTGGTGGGGTTTCTCCATCTCTCTATAGGTGGGTCAAAGGTTCATCGTCTGTAGTTCTGGTGGTCCAAGCTCTCTAGGAGGTCTCTCCATAGGCAGGGGCCCGACGATGTGGGTCAAAGATCAGCACAGGAGAGCTGAGGCCTCTTTGGCAGAGGCTAGCCCATAGGATGTTTCCTCAGGGATAGTCAGTTCTAGCTCTAGCCAAGGCCTCTAGCCAAGGTCTGGTGTTAGGGGACAAAGGCTGGGCTGATACTCAGGATGTTTCAGTGATTGGAGATGTTATTCTGTATATATGTTTCTCACACTGGTTAATAAAGCTCCGTGGCCAATAGGAAACAAGATAGGCGGGGCTAGGAGACCAGGAGGAGGAAAGAGGAAGTAGTAGGGAGGAGTCGAGATGTAGCCCGGGAAGAAGCAGGACGCCTGCCGCAGCTCCCTGATAAGACGACCACGTGGAAATACTTAGATAAGTAGAAATGGGTTAATAATTAAGGCAGAGCTAGCCCATAAACAATAATGGTATCTGGCCAACAGGATTGTATCAAATACAGAGTCTCTGAGTGTTATTTGGGGCTGGCGCGGCTGTGGGCCCAGACTGGCGGGCTGGCGGAAACATACACGCTACATTTCAGCACTGATAGGTGTGTCTAGCTGGCACTCTCCAACTGAATAGCGCCTCTTTAGCAGAGGTCCTGGGATGGGGGTCAAGGATCCAGCCCGCAGGAACTCAGGGTGAACCTGCAGTGATAGGCAGATCTCTGGGAGGGGCCCAGAACTCCAGTAGAAGACCGACCGGTGGTGGGAGTCAGAGACCAGGCAGGTGGAAATTACGGTTGGTCCCACATGGATAGGCTAGTCTATTGTGCTCACATAGGCTCCAGGAATTTCCCTGAAAGTGGCTGGATTCTACTCTTACACCTTTTAATATTCTTTTTTGTTCTGTACGGATTATTATCTATCATGGGGAATTTCTTTTTTGATCCTTTCTCTTTGGTGTTCTGTATGCTTCTTGGACCTGATAGGTATCTCATTCTTTAAGGGAAATTTTCTTCTGTGATTTTTTTGAAGATATTTTCTGTGCTTTTTAATCTGGGTTTCTTCTCCCCTCCTCTATTTCTATTATCCATTTGGCCTTTGCACAGTGCCCCAGATGTCCTGAATTTGTTGTGGCTACATGTTTGTAGATTTGCCACTTTCTTTGATTGAAGCAATCGTTTCTTCTATCTTGTCTTCGATGCCCAAGATTCTCTCTTCCATGTCATGTACTCTTGCTGAGGCTTAACTTACAGGTTTTTGTTTTACCTCTTAATTTCTTCATTTTCAGTTTTATCTCAGTTTTGGGTTTTCGTGACTTTTGCCTTTTAATTTAAATAGTGCTGCCAATATCCACATGAGGGTGAGATTGTCTAGCAGAGCATGGAAAACATACCAGGCAACATAACCTCAAGGAAGAATGATTTTTTTTTCCTCTCCATCAACTATCCATTGCCTACAGCTCCTCAGTAACATGTAAGGCCTTACCCTGCTCATGCTGGAGTTTTGGCTTGTTTGATCTTGTATGGGTAACCACAGTTGCTGTGAATTCATGACTATGACAACCATGCCATATGCAGAAGCCAGCATTTCACAATGCTCATCCACATCCTCTGCCTCTTACCTTCTTTTTGCTTTATCTTCTTTTTTTATTTATTTATTAAACATTTATTTATTTTATGCTGGACAATTATACATGCCTTTTTCTTTAAATGAAAACAAACATTTATAAACAATATTTGGGAATTTGGGCATCATTCTTTCCAAACTGCTTCCTGCTGATAGGGGGCGCTGTCATGGAAGAATCCTAAGGAGACGCAGAAATCCTGGCTGTAGTGGTCTGCGAGGCTGCATTGTCCCATTGACGTTGCTTCATGGGGTTCTGCTTCATCTTCTACAATGTCCCCTGAACATTTGGTGGGTTGGGGTGGGTTACTACAGATGTCTTGTTTAGAGATGAACACTTGGTCTCTTAGTGCCATCACTGACCAGCTGTGAGCAGCCCAGGTCTGTGGGTATAAAGGTAAGTACCTAGAAAGCCATTTGACAGCACAGCCATTTAGCAAAGTAACAACAGTACATTCTGTCCTGCAGCCTATCAACTCCCCAGCCAGGGTCTTTTGAGAAGAATTTCTATACCGGGCGTTAAATTCCTTCCCATGAAACAAGACTCAAATGCAATCAGAAAGCACTTGGTCACAATGTAACGGTCTTGCTACCCTGGTGCCATCACCCACATATTACCCAAAAGATCAGTATTGAAGCCTGCAGGGTCCAGTGCTAGGTAAAACCATTCATGACTGTTCCATCTCAACGGTCTACATAGCACCTTCTAAGCCAGCATGGAGGAGGCTTCCCAGTCAGTTTGAAATTGATGTCTCTATGATTTTGTCCAAAGTATGATGTCTTCAGCAGTAGTGTCTTACCATATAGCTATGGTGGGGCCTCCCTGACAAGACTCATGATGGAGTATCTCATGCCTAGTATTCAGATCTTTATTTATGTTTCTCGGCAACAGCTGTTAGGTTTGCTACTGCATGTACCCTTGTATTGCTTCTGACCAAAGCTAAAGAAATAAGGATTTCTACTTCTGGTATTTACCTAGGGGACTCCCTTCCGGAGTAAAGCACCCAGACAGTGGTGGCCTCAAAAACATGGAGAACGCCCCTCCAGGACAGAGGCAGACCGAAGTCAAACCTAGAGACAATGCACTTTCCCATGCTTGGACATCAGGAAGTATTCTCGTCCCAACTGCCTAGTCCACTGCAGTACTGGGCCCTAGAAAAATACTGCCAAAGCCAGTCCAGCATGCCAAGGCTCAGAGGCCTTACCTTCAGGACCTGGACCCTCAGTTAAGCTTGTCTGTTATCATTGCCTTCTGAGCACATACCAACCATCATGCCTGCTATCTCCTGTGCTGTACATCTTGGTCTGGAAGTTTAGTGACAGACTAAAAGCTGCTTCTAGCCATCTTTGAAGCCCATCTCTCAGGCTCATGTCTACACATCCCACAGGGGCACCCAAATTTCACCAACTGCTCACCAGGTCTGCAACAAACCTGCTCTGGCTCATATATAAGATTGATTGGTTTTTCCACTGACCTGAGCGTCCAGTCACCAGCTGAGCTCCAGTCCAATTTGGAGTAATGAAGCCAAGAGCTAGGTCCTTGGGACAGAATCTGTTAAGGGATGGAGTTGAACAGGCATAGTGTTAGGACAGAGTATGACAGGACAAGGCCAGGCAAGATAGCATGCCTGGGATAGGGTCCCAGAAGACTCCAGCTGTGGGACAGGGGCTGGGAGACACTCAGCCCTGGCCAGTAGGTCCAGTTCTGACCATGTCATTGTACAGATGTGATTTCCTTACCTGGCTCTTTCCAAGGCACATGTCTGTCACAATATAATGGGTAACCCTGGTTGTCCACTTGACACACTTGGAAAGGTAAAACCTCATTAAGGTGTTGACGCAATTATTGCTTATATATATATATATATATATATATATATATATATATATACTAATTTACTTGTGTGTAGTTTTTCTCATGTTAACTGTAGCCTTATTTTTGTATTAAACAAAAAAAAATGGTAACCATAGTGATACATTGTTTATGATTTATTAAAGCTTGCCTGAGGATTCAGGAAGCAAAGTCAGCCACAAGCTATTGAAGCCAGGCACGCACCTTATATCCCAGCACTCAGGATTAAGAGGTAGATAGACCTCTGTTAGCTCAAGGTCACACTGACTACACAAAATTGTCCCAGTGCTAAGAGAACAGCTCACACAAAGGTGATCTCGGCACTTGGTGCCACACACCCTAATCCCAGCACTAGAGAGGCATAAAAGATAGGAGCAGGGTCTTCAGTAGGCTCAGTAGCATCTTGGGATTCTCTCCAGCCACACTGAGGGCAGGCAGCAGTCTGAGGCTTGGTGAAGAGTTCATGCATGAATCAGCCCTTGCAGCCTGAGTTAGAGGTGAGAGCTAGAGACCGGCTGCATTGCTTTTCTGATCTTCAGCTTGAAGCTTGAGCCCTCATATCAGTCTCTGGGTCTTTTACTTTTCACGCCGCATTAAGGAATTGCCTGCATCAAATTGGTCTATGGGCACATCTGTGGGCCTTTTTCTTGACTGATAACTAATGTAAGAAGACAAAGCCTGGTGTGGGGTGCCATCCTTGGGCAGCTGGGCCTTCCTGAGCAAGCCAGAGGAAGCAAGCCAAATAAGCACATTCTCCCCTGACCTTTGCTTCATCTCTGCCTGTGATTCTGCCCTGACTTCCCCTCAGTGATAGATTTATAAGATGAAATAAACCCTTCCCTCCCCCACCAAGTTGCTTTTGGTTGTGATGTTTGTCATAGAAACAGAAACGCAAACTAGAACACTTATGTATTTTTCCTGGCATGTGTCCATAGTAGGTAGAGCAGAGGGCTTCAGACCTAGACCACGGATACTGCAGAAGAGGCACACAGAACGCAGAAGTGTAGAGAGGTGGGTTTATTGTGTGATATCAATCCACAGTAACTCTGCACAGCTGAGAGATGACAGGAAGGCCAGAAGCTTCCTTCTGGGATGTCAAATCCTGTCACACTGCAGTCTATAAGGTGTGTTGTACCACAGGAGGGGACTAAGACTCAGGCAGGCAACAGTGCCTGTAGTTTAGCTAGACCTCTGCAGTGAGTAAAGAGGAAAAACCTAAGAGTAACCAAACTGTAGGTGGAAGTCCATCGAAGGCACCTCCCGTCCCCTCCCAGAACTGAGGTACTACAGCAGGGACAAGCGTTCACTGGGGGGGGCAGCCCTACCCCTCCTTCTTTCAAGGGGCCAAAGACAGACCAAAGAGGACAGAGACTCTGGGAAGTGATGTGACTTGAGAAGCCAAGACTTAGAGGCCCTCCACACAGCAGAACCCCAGCCAAGAGAACAAGAAAGGCTGGCCCTCACTCTTGAGAGGGGGCCCTCTAGGGTATGGTGCACTCTCCCTCCTGCTCACCCCACATTCCCACATCCCCAGGTCACCAAGTCAGACGCAACCTTTCCTATGTACACACCCCACCTGTGTCCCAGCTCCCCAGGCCACAGTCACCTCCCCTCCTGATCACCCCACACCTGAGTCTCTGCTAACAAACTCACATATAGACTCTTTCCTACCTTGACTTTCCTGACACCTCCAGGGTCAGGAGAAGTCCACTGGCAAATAAATAAATAAAATAGAAATGTAAAAGCAAAGCAAAAGGTTCCTCTTGGAGCATTGAACTCCTGCCCTGTACCACCCAGGACAGCTAAGACTCCTTGCTGAGAGCCAGAAGCTCTGGTGGAGACCAGGAGGGGACACATCCTCCCTGAGCATAGGTGACACAGCACCAGTGAAGCTACCCCTTAGGACCATTGGGATGACACTTTAGACTTTAAATGTAGGCCAGGTCACTTTCCTATTGTACAAATAGGATCAGGAAGCAAATGACAGCCTGAGTGCCTGACAGGCACCCAAGTGCATTGCAGAGGTACCCAGTCATGTACCTCCCTCTGGGGGCTGCCCAGGGAGGGGCACTGCCCCCCAGCACCATCACAGACCTTTTCCTGTAGCTGATAAACAACTCAAATACAGGTGAGTGGCAGATGGGGGCGGCCCCACCTCATATCTGCTCTTATTTTAAAGAGAAGGAAAGCCCACAGGCTCCAGAACTTTAGCAGCTGTTTTGAGGAAAATCAATGGTCTCTGATGTGAGGTGACTGGCAGTTCAGGGATCAGGATCTCCATGGCTAGTGTGAAGTTTGAGTGTCAGGGTCCCCGCAGTCTGTGGCTGGAGCAAGGTTTTGGATGAGCAGAGAACCACAGTGCTAACTGGGACCACAGTGATTCACAGTTCAACAAAAACCTTCTGTTCGGAGCTTCCCAGGAGCAGCCAGGGAGCTAGAGAAAGCTGAGGGAGAAAGGAGTGGGTCAGAGAAGAAGGGTGAGTTTCTAGAAGGCGGGAGACAGTGTGGAGGGAGGGTCCTGTGGGCAGGCGCTGGGCTCCTAGATGAGGGAAAACACAGGCAGCAGGAGGGTGCGGTAAGAGTAACCCAGGCCAGAGCTAGGCAGGTGGGGTTTGCTGAGAGTACAGGGTAGGTGTGGCTTCCTCCTCACTCCTTCCTCTGTTCCTTCTGTTCCTTCTTCTCTCCCCTCTTTACAGGCTCTCACTATGCTAGCACAGTCCAGCCTGAAAGACACCATCCTACAAGCATGCCCCCCCCATCCAGCTTGGAAGTCTCTCCAAACAGCTAAGTTTCTGGGGCTTTGAGCCCCCTGACGACCACAAGTGGCTTTGGGTTGGATTTTTTTAAGGCTCTGAATATAGGGCTACCTCACTGTGCCTATGCTTACTTCGGTATCTGGGGCCAGGGGACTCTGGTCACTGTCTCTTCAGGTAAGTAACTCATCTGGGAACTGTGGGGTTCTAATGACATTGTGGTGAGGGTTTTAGTATAGGAGCAGAGGCAGAAGAGAGGCTGTGCTACTGGTACTTTGATGTCTGGGGCCAGGGGACCCTGGTCACCGTCTCCTCAGGTAAGCCGGCTTTCTTTCTGCATTGTCCATTCCAAGTCTGGGAAAGATACTCCCAGGTGTCCCCAAGTTGGGCCATCTGCAGGCTCTGTACAGGTCAGAAGTTGTTCTGTAAGGATGGAGTCTATGCTCCCAGGATAAGAGGCAGGCAGGCAGAGGAGACACAGTGACAGCCATAGGAGACAGACCTTTATGTTTTTTGGTTGGATGGAGAGGGGTAGGGGTTTTTGTACACCCACTAAAGGGGCTTGTGACGGTGTGATTACTTTGATTACTGGGGCCAAGGAACCATGGTCACAGTCTCCTCAGGTGAGTCCTTCCAACCTCTCTCTTCTACTCAGCTCAGACAGATTTTACTGCATTTGTGGGGTAAAATAACTGTATCTGGTTTTTGGGTCATGAAGGACTAAGGGACTACCTGGCAGTCAGGAAAGGGTCTTCAAGGGCCATGGCTGACACAGACAGACAGACTCAGCTCCTAGACTTTACTACAGCCAGGGATCCATAGGAATCCTGGCCACCCTTGTCGCTAGGGCCTCTTGTCCCCACTATCTTTGTCCCTCACTGGGCTCTGTCTGAGATGATACTGGGGTGCAGCCAAGGCCGTTTATTGTTTGGGAGCTTATCATGGTTGTCACAATGTGACTGGTTTCGCTACTGGGGCCAAGGGACTCTGGTCACTGTCTCTTCAGGTGAGTCTCACCTTCTCCCGTTCTAACTGTACTTCAGGGGGGCTTCTGAGAATCCAGGGCCAAGATGTCCTATAAATGGGAACTGAGATTCCCATTTGCCCCAAAATTGAGACACGGGGGTCTAGGTCAGGGCTCTCTACCCTCTGGTCTGGGCTGATGATGGGACTGAAATGTAAGGAAGAATCTGGCAGAACTGAGCCTCATAGTCTGGGTCAGTCTGCCGTTCTGGATTTGTCAGACTCTGTTGTGAATTAGGGGCTGTAAGTTCATGGTGACAAGTCTATGGTCAGAGGCTATCTGATTTCTCAGAGGTGAGGCTGGAACAGAGGTCACCTTGAAGACTAAAGAGAGGTCCAGGGACTTCTTCCCGGGCAAGGCATGGAGCGTGGGACAATGATTTAAAAGTTTGGTCTTTGTGGGGTGCCAGGAGTCGGCTTAGGGCCTGAGTTGCCTGGGGCGGGGGTGACTCTAGTCAGGCTCAGGGGGTGTTTTTGTGCGGTATCAATGGAAATTTCACTGTTGTGATTACTATGCTATGGACTACTGGGGTCAAGGGACCCAAGTCACCGTCTCCTCAGGTAAGAACGGCCTCTCCGGGCCTTTATTTTTAACCTTTGCATATAGAGTTTTCTGATCATTGCAGACTAGTTCTGGGTATTTGTCTCTGAGGGAACATGGGTGGCTGGTGGAGTGAGGCTGGGGACTAAAGTGCCTAGGGATCTCAGAGCCTTGAGGATATTTCTATACCTTTGAAAAACTATTAGGGAAGGACCTGTCTTGTGGTATTGGGGGAGACCCTGGGTGATGGGGCGAGGGACTTGAGGACCTCCCTTGAGTGAGATGCCATAAAGACCCGTGGCTGGAAGGATAGTTTGAACTGTGGTGGGAAATGTTCAGTTTTTGGAGTCAAAGTGTTGGCTGAGAAATGTCCTTCAGGACCATGTCAGTGTCAGCATTTGTGCGGCGGCAGGCTTGCACAGGCACCGAGAGTGGCGTGGAACGCTTTCTTTAGAGTTGCGAGAAAAGTTCCACACTTAATTGTTTAAATCTTTGTTATTGGGAAGAGAACTGTCTGAATAAGTGAATCAAGCAAAGAAGGAAATTAGCCTTGGTCTTAGACATAGACAGTGGACTCCTCTCAGAAAGACAGCTGCTACCTAAAGAAGTGTAGGAAGCCTACAGATGTCCAGCACTCAAAAAAATAAATAAGTAATAATAAATAGAGAGCTAGATAGATAAATAAATAAAAAGAAGGAGAAGTGTGCTTATGGACTAGTAGAAGGTATTGTTTTTATCCTTAATGCGGTCCCTGAGAAAAATAGCTAGAACACTGTGATTTAAAATGTGAGAGATTTTTCAAGTATTTATTTTTTTTTAATGTCCAAGTATCAAAAATTCTAGTCGCTCAATTTGAAGTCACTTTTGTCTAAAATGGGTGTTCCTGAAAGTTCATCTGAGGAAGGAAAACGTGAATCTTTCATGCCCTATTCAGAACTGACTTTTAATAATAACAAATTAAGTTTAAAGTATTTTTAAGTGAATTGGGCAAAGCTGAGATGGAGTCAAAAGATGGCTGAAAGGGCCAGGACACCTGCCACAGCTGGCAGGAAGTGGGTCGTATGACAGGGCTATTTTGGGAAGGAAAAATAATGCCACTAGGTAAATTTCTGGCTGTGGTTTGAAGAGGTAGTTTTGAAATGTCTTGCCAAGCCCCATTGAACTGAAAGTCCAGGAGGAACAAAACAACACCTGGGTGATTTGCATTTCTAAAATAAGTTGAGGATTCAGCCGAAACTGGAAACATCCTCTTTTAGCCTAAGTTCAATCTTTCAGTTTTTAGCTTGGGAAGGTCTACCTTCCGCAAACTTAAGTTTATCCACTTCTAAAATGTATTCGTTTTCAAAGTTGGACAGATTGAAGGGCTTTAATGTATTTAATTTTTAATGTATTTAGAAAACTTCTTGAAATTACTTTATTATTCTTCCCTCTGATTCTTGATCTCCACTCTGTTCTTTTACCAACACCCAAAGCATTTATGGTAAAGCATTTATGGTCGCTTTGCTCATGACTTTTTAAGCTAGCTGGTTTTGCCTTTATGATTAAGAAAGACTTTGACTTCAAGGTTAGCATGGCTCTTTTGGCTCCCTGTGTCTTTCTCAAGACTGCTTTCTAAGTATTCATTTTAAGATGTAGCTTTGTAAAAGTGAATGCAATGATCTAGAATTAATTCAGTTGAGCATGCAGTCTGTGGCTGAGAGGACACCCACCCAGTCAGATAGCACAGAAGAAAAATGACATCTAAGCCAGGGATGTGTTCTGTTTGAACCCCTGTCGGCCCGGCTCCTTGTTGGAGAACTGGCAAAAGATCTGAGACCCAGTTGCTGCTGGGCAGACCCGGACTTTGGGTCTCTCAGAACCGCCCAGACCTGGCAATGTGGAGTTGTGGTGTTTTTTGCCACCCGTCCACCTGGCTGCCTATGGACCAGTCTCAATGGCTTTGAAGTACCAATTCCACTCAAAGACCCTGGACCTCCCTGAAACCAGGCACCACAAACGGTAAGCCAGAGGAGCCACAGCTGTGGCTGCTGCACTTCAAGTTTGTGTCTGCTGATTGTTTCTGCTTGAGAAGGACGTAGTCTTTAGTCACTGCTTTAGGAGGAGAAAGAGACATTTGTGCGTCTTCTGAGTGCCATTGTCTGGGTGGCTTACATTTCGCTTCTCTTTTTAAAACCTGTAAAAGTAAAAGGTTGCCTGTTGACCGTTGATTATGGGGCTCTGGTATTTTAAGGAAATCTTTGAGAAAGTGTGTATGGTTGTCTGGAATAGTTAGAGTTAAGTGTATTACTTAGGGTACTGGTGCTGTCTCTGCCTCAGTTATGTATGTGGCTTTGAATTTCGTATCAATACTGCCTCATCTTAAGCAACAGATAAAATGAATGCTCTGGTGATTTGTCAGTAGGTGGTGTTGATCTAGAAGGAACTTAAAGTGGAGGCTAATTGAAACTCAGTAAGAGAGACCTGGGGTAAGGAGGCAACGCTGGGATTCTGGAGGGAGAGATAGTTTCAGTTTTCAAAGAAAATACTACTACCTTCTTGAGCTGCATCTCAAGATGGCCTAATGAATTTGAAGTTGCTCATAAATAGTAAATATACTTCACAGCTGTTAAAGGATGCTTTGAAGCCAAGGTCAGTGTGAAGGAAGCACAGAGTCCAGGGTGTGGATACTCAGAGTGAAGGCCACAGCTGGATAGAAATGAGAAAAACAAAAAAAAAAAAAAACAAAAAAAAAAAAAAAGATGGCTACAGCTGAGGCTCGCAGGTTGGCTGGGCTAACTCTCCTGACCACTGCGGTCCCAGCCACCAGAAAAGATCTGGACAGAGAAGGCCAGGATAACAAAGCTAGCTGAGCCAAGTTCAAGGAAGGAGCTTGGGAGCCCTGGAAGCAGAGCTGGCCTGAGACAGGCGACCTGACCTGGACAAGGCTTAGCACCTGAGTTTTAAGATGTGCAGAGCTGGGCTGATCTTTCTGGACAAGCAAAGCTGGGCTTGATGAGCTGGAATGAGGTGGACCTTGCTGAGCTCAGGAGTCAGGCTAAGCTGGGCTGGGCTGGGCTGGGCAGGTGTGAGCTAGGCTGGGCTGAGCTGGGCAGGGGTGAGCTGGGCTGGGCTGAGCTGGGCTGGCCTGAGCTGGGCTGGGGTGGGCTGGGGTGAGCTGGGCTGGGCTGAGCTGGGCTGGGGTGAGCTGTGCAGGGGTGAGCTGGGCTGGGGTGAGCTGGGCTGGGGTGAGCTGTGCAGGGGTGAGCTGGGCTGGGGTGAGCTGGGCTGGGGTGAGCTGGGCTGGGGTGAGCTGTGCAGGGGTGAGCTGGGCTGGGGTGAGCTGTGCAGGGTGAGCTGGGCTGGGCTGAGCTGGAGCTGGGGTGAGCTGGGCTGGGGTGAGCTGTGCAGGGTGAGCTGGGCTGGGCTGAGCTGAGCTGGGGTGAGCTGGGCTGGCCTGAGCTGGGCTGGGGTGAGCTGTGTAGGGGTGAGCTGGGCTGGGCTGAGCTGGGCTGGGGTGAGCTGGGCTGGGCTGAGCTGGGCTGGCCTGAGCTGGGCTGGGGTGAGCTGTGCAGGGGTGAGCTGGGCTGGGGTGAGCTGGGCTGGGGTGAGCTGTGCAGGGTGAGCTGGGCTGAGCTGGGCTGGGGTGAGCTGGGCTGGGGTGAGCTGTGCAGGGGTGAGCTGGGCTGGGGTGAGCTGTGCAGGGTGAGCTGGGCTGGGGTGAGCTGAGCTGGGGTGAGCTGGGCTGGGCTGGACTGAGCTGGGCTGGCCTGAGCTGGGCTGGCCTGAGCTGGGCTGGGGTGAGCTGAGTTGGGGTGAGCTGGGCTGGGCTGAGCTGGGCTGGGGTGAGCTGGGCTGGGCTGAGCTGGGCTGGGCTGAGCTGGGCTGGCCTGAGCTGGGCTGGCCTGAGCTGGGCTGGGGTGAGCTGTGTAGGGGTGAGCTGGGCTGGGCTGAGCTGGGCTGGGGTGAGCTGGGCTGGGGTGAGCTGGGCTGGCCTGAGCCGGGCTGGGCTGAGCTAAACTGGGCTGAGCTGAGGTGAGCTGAGCTGGGGTGAGCTAGGCTGGGTTGAGCTGAGGTGAGCTAGGCTGGGTTGAGCTGGGATGAGCTGGGCTGGTCTGAACTGGGATGAGCTGGCCTGAGCTGGGCTGGGGTGGGCTGGGGTGAGCTAAGCTGGATTGAGCTGGGGTGAGCTGGGCTGGGCTGAGCTAAGCTGGGCTGAGCTGAGGTGAGCTGGCCTGAGCCGGGCTGGGGTAAACTGGGGTGGGCTGGGGTGAGCTGGGGTGAGCTGAGCTGGAATGAGCTAGGCTGGTCTGAACTGGGGTGAGCTAGGCTGGGGTGAGCTTGGCTGGCCTGAGCCGGGCTGGGCTGAGCTAAGCTGGGGTGAGCTAGGCTGGGCTGAGTTGGGTGAGCTGGGCTGGTCTGAACTGGGCTGAGCCGGGCTGGGCTGAGCTAAGCTGGATTGAGCTGGGGTGAGCTGAGCTGGGCTGAGCTGAGGTGAGCTGGCCTGAGCTGGGCTGGGGTAAGCTGGGGTGAGCTAGGCTGGGCTGAGTTGGGTGAGCTGGGTTGGTCTGAACTGGGCTGAGCTGGGCTGGGCTGAGTTGGGTGAGCTAGGCTGAGCCGGGCTGGGCTGAGCTAAGCTGGATTGAGCTGGGGTGAGCTGGGGTGAGCTGGGGTGAGCTAGGCTGGGTGAGCTGGGCTGGGCTGAGCTGGACTGAGCTACGGTGAGCTGAGCTGGGATGAGCTAGGCTGGGCTGAGTTGGGTGAGCTAGGCTGAGCCGGGCTGGGCTGAGCTAAGCTGGATTGAGCTGGGGTGAACTGGGGTGAGCTAGGCTGGCTGAGCTGGGCTGGGCTGGGGTGAGCTGGGTAAGCTGGGCTGAGCTGAGCTGGATTGAGCTGGGGTAAGCTGGGGTGAACTGGGCTGGGCTGAGCTTGGCTGGGGTGGGCTGGGCTGGGGTAAGATGGGGTGAACTGGGGTGGGCTGGGCTGGGGTAACCTGGGCTGGGCTGGGCTGGGCTGAGCTGGGCTCAGGTAAACTAGGCTAACTGATGAGCTGGAGTACAATAGGCTGGATTAGACTGAGCTGGGATGAGCTGGCTGACTGGGCAGAAGGAAGCTGAGGACGGGCCTGGTTTAACTGCGTAGGCTGAACTGGGCTGGCTAAGCTGGTTTGGGATAAGCTGGGCTGTGGTGAACTGGAATGACACAACGGAGCAGGTCTGAACTAGGCTGAGCTGGGCTAGAATGAGCCACCATGAACTGGACTGAGGTGGGCTGAGATAAGATGAATTGAGCTGTGCTAAATGCTGCCGGCATGAACTGGTATCAACTGGGCTGAGCTGACTGAGCTTAAAGTTGGGCCACCTGACCTGGGCTGGGCTGAGCTGGACTGAAGAGGACTGAGCTTGGCTAACCCAGCCTGAGCTGAACAAGGCTGGGCTGACTAGGGCTAAACTGAGTTAAACTAAGATCAGCCAGGCTGAGATGAACTAAGATGAGCTCAGCAGCTGAGCTGAGCTGAACCCAGGGGGGGTGTGCTGTCCAGTCTTAACTGGGCAGAGCTAAGCTAGGCTGTGATGAGTTAGGCTTACCCAGGCCTGCATCGGCTTAACTAAAGTAGGCTGGGCAAGGCTGCGGTGGTAGAATGAAGTGAGCTGGGCGGATAAGAGGAGTGGAGCCTGGACCAGCTTGGCTAGGACTTTGTTCTGGGCCGAATGTATGCCAACATGGGATCCTGAGATGACTCCATGAGGTCACCCGTGGTAACACATCCTCCTCGTACCTAACGCACCTCATCTGCTTGGCTGGAGAGGCTTCAGAAAAGCAATGGCAAGCTTGACTTCTGGGCGCTGCATGAACCAAGCAATGGGCAGGCCCTGTGTGGTGTTTGGATTCAAGCTTGCTGTGCTGATGTAACACCTGAGCCCTTCCTCGTAGCACTGTAACTTTTATTGTTTTGGAATGGGAATGCTTCTCTCAACTAATGTCTCAGAGGGAAGCCAAGCAGGGCAGGGCCAAGCCTACATGAGAAGCAGGGATCTAGGACTGTCCCTGAGAACAGGTGTCAATAATGCCCCTGGAACTGGCTGATGATGGCTGAGGGCCAGGTCTACCTACACTAGCAGGCATCGTCCCTGTCCATGAAGGCTTACAAGTGTTTTAGCTACGCTCTATGGCTAGGAAAATGTCTCTATAGCCTGCAGCAACTGTCTGCCTCAAGAGCAACAGCCACAGAGGCAGGGGAATGCAGCGACCCCCTGACTGTCAGGGGACAGGAAGACAGATTCTTACTCCTCCGTTTCTCTTTTATCCCTCTCTGGTCCTCAGAGAGTCAGTCCTCCCCAATTGTCTTCCCCCTCGTCTCCTGCGAGAGCCCCCTGTCTGATGACAATGTGGTGGCCATGGGCTGCCTGGCACGGGACTTCCTGCCCAGCTCCATTGCCTTCTCCTGGAACTACCAGAACAGCACTGCAGTCAGCCAGGGCGTCAGAACCTTCCCAACACTGAGGATGGGAGAGAAGTATATAGCCACCTCACAGGTGTTCCTGCCTCCCAAGAATGTCCTTGAGGGTTCAGACGAATACCTGGTATGCAAAGTCCACCATAACGGCAACAACAAAAATCTACGTGTGCCCATTCCAGGTAAGAGCTAACCCCGCCCAGTGGGGGCAGAAGCCCAGGCATGGCTCAGAGGGAGCAGGGGGCTGGAGCTCAGGCCAAGCCGAACTCACACCTCGCCCTTTCCCTCCAGTTGCCGCAGAGATGAGCCCCAGTGTGAGTGTGTTTGTTCCATCACGAGAAGCCTTCTCTGGCCCTGCACCACGCAAGTCCAGACTCTTCTGTGAGGCCTCCAACTTCAGCCCCAAACAAATCACAGTGTCCTGGCTACGTGATGGGAAGCCTGTGAAGTCTGGCTTCACCACAGAGCCAGTGACTACTGAAGACAAAGGATCCGGTCCCCGAACCTACAAGGTCATAAGCACACTCACCATCACTGAAAGCGACTGGCTGAACCTGAGTGTGTACACCTGCCGTGTGGATCACAGGGGTCTCACCTTCTGGAAGAATGTGTCCTCCACATGCGCTGCCAGTGAGTACCCTGTGCTAAGCCCAGTGACTACCCCCCCCAGATCAGGGAAACCCTCTTACAAGTATGGCTAATGGCACCCCAACTTGGCCACTTGCTCCTTGAGCCTTGGCTTCAAGGGCCAAGACCAGTGTCTTCCGTTAAGCAGAACCTCAGAGGTTCAAAAAATCAGTTTGTACTATTTGGGGATGGAGACTACATTTTTCTCTGACTTCACGACTAGACAGTCACTGACATGATGTTTTCTTGACTGCAGGTCCATCCACAGACATCCTAGCCTTCCCCATCCCCCCTCGTTTTATTGACATCTTCCACAACAAGTCTGCCAAGCTGACTTGCCTGGTCACAAACCTGGCAACCTATGACACCCTGAATATCTCCTGGACTTCCCCAAGTGGTGAGCCACTGGAAACCAACACTAAACTCACTGAAAGCCACTCCAATGGCACCTTCAGTGCCGAAGGTGTGGCTACTGTATGTATGGAAGACTGGAATAGTGGGAAGGAGTTCGTGTGCACCGTGACCCACAGGGATCTGCCTTCTCCGCAAAAGAAATTCCTCTCAAAGCCCACAGGTGGGTATCCCCATTTCCTTTCCCTCAACTCGCAAGGTTCTTTCTCTGTTTCATGGGGGTGGCAGGTCCCCTTCACCCCTACCCTCACAACTTCTGCTTACAGATGTGGTCAAGAACCCACCTGCAGTGTACCTGCTGCCACCAGCCCGTGAACAACTGATCCTGAGGGAGTCAGCCACAGTCACCTGCCTGGTGAAGGGCTTCTCTCCTGCAGACATCTTTGTGACGTGGCTTCACGGAAGACAACCCATGTCCTCAGACAAGTATGTGACCAGTGCCCCAATGCCGGAGCCCCAGGCCCCAGGCCTCTACTTCACCCACAGCGTCCTGACTGTGACAGAGGAAGAGTGGAACTCCGGGGAGGCCTACACCTGTGTTGTAGGCCACGAGTCCCTACTACACATGGTGACCGAGAGGACCGTGGACAAGTCCACTGGTAAACCCACACTCTACAATGTATCACTGATCATGTCTGATGCAGGCGGCACCTGTTACTGACAATGCTAGCCCCCAACCAGGCAGGCTCTGGAGTCCAGTTGCTCTGTGTATGCAAACTAACCATGTCAGTGTGATATGTTGCATTTTATAAAAATTAGAAATAATAATAATAAAAAAAGATCCATTCAAAAGTCGCCGGTTTTGATTTTGCAATGCTTTTGCCTGCTGAGGCAACAGTCGTGTTGTGTTTGCCCTGCACGTACCCTGCAGATTTGCCTCCTTCTGTGTGAACTCAGAAAGGCTTACAACAGAGTGTGAGGATGCCATCCCTCCAGCTATTTCTAGACATACAGCTGGAAGCTTGACTATGGTGCAGGCAGATTTTGAGCACATGCACAGATGCAGACAGACAGACATATGTTTATACACAGATAATAGGTACGCATGTGCAGATACATGCACAGATATGTATTAATTCATAAAGGTATACATAGAACCACCCTCACACTCAGGAACATATGTATGCACACAAGCTAATGTACACACACATGCAGGGACACACACAAACATCTTCAGAGACATACAGTCAGAGATGCACAGCCACACAGAAAAACAGATACCCACACATGGACATGTGTGCACAGAACCATAGCATAGACAACTGAAAAAGCATGCATGCACACACATGCATAGAAATGTCTTGACATGTGCACACTAACAAGTGGACAGGCATGACACATAAATACATCTGGACTCTGACCAGGGCCTTAACCTCCAGGGCTCAAAGCCCAGGAAGCCCTCACTAGGCTGGGTCACTGAAGCTTCTCAGGGAGCCCAGTCTATGCTTAGAGGAGATAGCTTCAAGAAGAAAGCATGCCTTTCTGTCCCAGCACCATGGGGCAGAAGTTAACCCACTCACCACCTGTGACAGATACAAGACAGACTGCCCAGATAGAGCAAATGGTGTTCAAGTCTGACCTGGGGGCAGAAAGCTGCCTTTGGCTGTGGGACACCTCAGAAGATCAATATGATAGTGTCCACCCCACTCACATCCACCCTGGTCTCCAGTCCAGAATGCAGAAGACTTGATGAAATTGTCCAGGAGAAGCTGAGCCCCCAAGCTAAGGTCATGGGACCCCCTTTGAGGACTCACCCAATAGCACTTCCTCCTTGGGTCTATATCCTGGAAATCCTCCATATTCTTAGTCATTTGGGGCCTGGGCCTTAGATATCCCCAAAGGCTCATCTTTACAAGGGATCAGAGACCCAAATAAATGTCCTCCCTGGTCCCACTGTCTCCCTCAGTATACAAAGATCCAACATTGCAGGTAGGCATAGGACAAGCCACCTACAGTAACTCTGCTCAAATAGGGACACAAGGTGTGGAGTCTTCCAGGAAGTAAGCGGAACAGCCTCAGTTGCCCCCGATCTTCTTTGCAATGCCTACTCTAAATTCTCAGTCTAAACAGCCCTGATGGCATCACCTGCTCAGAGAAAGTCCAGAACACAGCAATACCATTATGCCAGGGAGCCTGATTCTGCCTTCATCCCATGCGTGTGTGCTGTACCTGTCTTGCTTGCTCTGCTGCCCCAATGTCCCCCCGCCCGCCAAGACAAGGCCACTCCTTCAGTTTCACCTGTGCTGTGCCTCTGCCTAACTTGAGCTGTTAGAGGGACCAGACAATACTGGCTAAGACTCCCCAGCCCTCGGGCAGATGTTCAACCATCCCAAGGCTTGGCTTGACCCTCCCTCTGTGTGTCCCTTCACAGAGGAGGAGGTGAATGCTGAGGAGGAAGGGTTTGAGAACCTGTGGACCACCGCCTCCACCTTCATCGTCCTCTTCCTCCTGAGTCTCTTCTACAGTACCACTGTCACACTGTTCAAGGTAGTGTACTTGTGGGGCTGAGTACAGGGCAGGGAGCCACCAGGTCTCATTGCCCATCCCTCTACTCCCCGAAAGTGTGCAGCAACTGACACTGTGTCTGTCGCCTGCAGGTGAAGTGACCCACAGCTTGGAAGGACATCAGAGATGGAGAAGCCCTCCCACAGGGACATTACCTCGGGGCCTGGGGTGGGCCTGCCTGTATGACTAGTAAACTTATTGCTATCTTTCCTGTATCACCCTCTGGCTTTGAGCTCTGAATTGGACTTCTTTCTGGACTGGTCAGAGTCTTTGTCAACCTGTGCAACCTGAAGCAGGGTCTGGACCACATATAACTGTACTGGATACAAATGTTGCTTAGAAATAAATACTTTATCCTATGAACCCATTTTATTGTGAAGAAATTTGTTTTGTCTTTAAACCTTTTCTGTAGTGTTGGCATCCCAAGGGTTATATGAAGAGATTTTGAGAACTAGCAGTGAGCAATCTGATGGGGCTAAAGGGAAAAATAAGGGATGGGAAGAGGAAGAGAAGGAGAGAGGGAGGGAGGGAGGGAGGGGGAAGGAGGGGGAATGAGGGAGGGAGGGAGGGAGGGAGGGGGAGAGATAGAGTTCCGACAGCAAAGGAAGCACTCTGATTTATCCACCCTGCTAGGAGGAAAAAAGCAGGGCAGAGAAAATCTGATCTCCCAAGAGCACTCAGAATCTGAAAACTAGCCTCTGGCCTTGGATCTCTGCTCTGTAGCCCAGCCCACCATCTTGGGCTGGTGCTGCTTCCAGCTAGCACAATACTTTGGGTCTTGTCCCAAAAGTTTGTGGTATGTTGAGTGTGGTATGTTGGGGGAGTTGGCTGAGATATATAGGATGTTTGCAAAACTCCTGCAATGTGCTAGGCCCTGGAGATTTGTCAATGACTCAGAAACTCACACTCTCTGTTTATGGCAACTGCTGGAAAGATTTAAAGAAGCAGGGTAAAGGCTCTGCAGTCGGTCAAGATAGACAGATAAAGACCTGGCCACAGAGCAAGAGTAGAAAGAAGAGGGAGGGTCGTGGGCTTCAGCTCAAGAGAGGGAAGCTCTACAAATACAAGGTGAGCACAGTGCATGGTGTGGACAGCTGGTGAAACTCACAGACATAGGAAGTCCAAGCTAACTACAGAGGAGTACATGGGAGGATCTAGGAGAGAGAGAGCAGCAGGTCGTGGGAGAGAACTGCGTAGATGCCAAGCTCCTAATGAGACATTAAATAAGCATCTGGGGTAGCACCTTGTCGATGGCCCCAGGATTGGGATTCAGGTGGGTAGCTTCAGGGTGCAGAGAGTGGCGGCAAGCTCCGATTGGCTATTGAGAAGCCACAGTAGAGATTTCAGGGCTCATCATCAAATTCCAGATTTATTTTAGGCATTGTCACCTCGGCATCCTGCCTGCTATGCCAGCATCTGTGTTTGTTTCCTTGGGCTGCTGGGTAAACGTGTCTCACATGCCAGCTTGAGCAACAGAGCTCTGTTCTTTCCCTAGTCCTAGAGGCCATGAGTCTGGGCTACAGCAAGCCAGTGTCCTCTGTGCCACAGGGAGAACATGCCACTGACTTCCTCTAGCTCTGAAACAGTGGCATTGGCCAACCTTTGTCTCCTGGCACCAACACTGCAGTCACTGTCCAACGCCATGGCTTTTTCCCCATGTGTATGTCTGTGTTCCAAGAATGCTGTTCGACTGGGTTTGAGGCCCATTTCAATGCTCTCTACTAGATTCTGCCCACTGTGACCTCAGGGCTGCCTGCCATGTGTAGCAGGTTCCCCAGCAGCCCAAGGAAATGAACACAGATGCGGACATGGCCGAGGTGACAATGCCTAAAATAAATCTGGAATTAGGTGATGAGCCCTGACATCCCCACACCAACAATGGATGTTGGTATTCTGGGTTTAGAACTTCAGCAAGCAAATCAGTAAGGGGCACAATTCACCCCGTATCTGCACCTATGCCCTCTACATGTCTCTGAATCCTGGGTAGTGGGACACTGAAAGTAGATGTCATACCAGAACCTAAGAGGAAGAGTGGCCCAAGAAGTCCCAAGTTTGGGAAAGAGCCAGGTGCTCCTGGCTGCTCTGAGGAGGTAGAAAGTTGACTGTTCCCATCAAGGTTATGGGAGAAGTGCATCTAGGAAGGGTAGGGTCACTAGTGTTTGAAAGAGCAGGGGATTAGGTCTCTTCCCAAGAAACCCAAGGAGGGTTCAGAAAAAACCGTGGCGACAGAGAGAAGGACACTCCTGAGACTGGCCACGGGGCTTCACAGCCCTCCTCCCCAGCCTTCCTGGGACTAGGAGTCATTTTTTATGAATCTGGCATGGAGTGACACTGTCCTAGGCGTCACCTTGGCCTCTCCAGTTCCATGTCCTCAGGACCCCGCTATCTGTCTTGCAGCTCATGACAAAGAATATCACATGAAGTTCCTCATGTCAGAGTGCAAAGTCCCTAACCAAAACAAGTCAATAGAGCTGATCTGCTTGGGAGAAGGATATATGCCGTTGGAAATCTCCATAGAGCCAAAAGCAAAGCATAAGGCTGTGAGGGCCTTCAACTTCCCAATTAACAACACTAAATCCATGGTGGTCCACCAGCTCTCTACATGGACATCAGAACTGAACATCACCCACACATGCACCATGAAATACATGGAGAAAATTACAATGGTTTTACAACTGCCTGGTGAGTACCCCTGAACCATGCAGAAAGGTCTTCATGAGGCTTCTGGCACCCAACACTCAGCTATCCCCAAAGACTGACTGAAGTAAGACGCCCCACCTTTGCTCACAGAGCATTTGTCTTAGTCCCTCTCTTTCCTTACCCTTCCCCCATCCATTCCCTCCCTTTCTTCCTCTTAGCCACCTTATCAATCCAACATTTGCACAATGCACTGGGGACCCTGTACTAAAGTGCAAGGAGACAGCTGGGTGAGCAAATACAATACCTGAGCACAGAGCCTTCCACACCAGTACCTTTCCGTCCTGAAGACACCCTCCCCCTTTCGCTGCTTTCCACTCCCCCTGGGCACCTCAGTGTAGTCCTCTCAGCTACACCTTCTGTCTATAACTTCTTTGATTTCAGAGAAACAGAATGCTCAGTCCTCCCAGAAAACCATTCTACCTCCCCAAGCAGAGGAGCACTTCACAGAAGCCACCAAAACTACTCACCTCCAAAGGGACACAGTAGGTAAGAAGTCCAATGCTCCTCACCCTAACTCATCTGTTCAACCTTACACCTCCTTTGCCAGGAGACCCTCCAAGACTCCTTTTCTGAGCTGTCAATGTACATCTGTTATGAGTAGGTTTTTCCTGCCGGCCGGTCTGGTCCCACCTCCACACCAGCCAAATAGCACACAGAGATGCTGTATTTGATATAATGCTGTTGGCCAGTTACTAGTTTCTTATTGGATAGCTCTGTCTTAAATATTAACCCATTTCTATTAATCTAAGTATTTCCACATGGTCTCATCTTACCAGAGAGAGTGGCTGGCTTTCTTCTCTCTCCGGTCCTCCATCTTGGATCTGCTCCTTACTACTTCCAGAATCCTCCTTGTCTCCTAGTCCCATCTATCTTGCTTTCCAATTGGCTAACAGTGCTTTATTCATTAACCAATAAGAGAAACATATTTACATAATGCCATCATACATCCTAGGTAGAAAGAGTGACAAAAATGACTCCTGCCCCTGTTGCAAACCATCCAGGTGCCAACAGATGCCACAATCTAACCCTGTGAGTGCATCATCCCTTCTTGAGTTAAAGATGAGCTAATGCTAAAAAGAGGAAGCACCAGCACAAGGGCCTACCTGTGTATCTGTGAGCTCCTCATGGACCTTGTAGGTATATGACCACACAGACAGCAGAACTTCTCTGAGACACATAAGAATCTCATTAAAGGGCCCGGGGACCATCACACCTAGACTCCAGGAATATTCCTTCCCCACACACTGCCCTCACCTCCACCTAACTCTACTGTCTCACAATATCAGTCCCTGACTGGGTTGGCTCTAAGTCTCACCCTTACCCATCAGCTGCCTCAAGAAGAAATGTCTTAACTAAAAGTTCTATTTGTAGAAGTTCAAGGTTTGTGAGTCTCCCCAGCCTGAATTCCTGTGTAGCTGGTCAGCCTGTCATGCTCTGAGAATAAGCCAGGTCCCCATGTGACAAAGTAAAGAGACAACATGTACATTTACAGAAATAATTTGCAAATCATACAACCAAGTTTAAAATGAGACAATATCATAAAAGATCATCCATCAAAAAAGTCCAATGCCACTAGTTATCAGAGAAACACAAGTTAAAACTAAAATGATCTACCACCTGATTCCTCTAAGAATACCTGATGTGCTCATTCACCTAGTGGGGGGGTCCCCAAGCCACATGGCCTCTGAAGTGTGAAACTAAACCTATTCTGAACCCAAGAAATTCTGCTTCTGAGTATAAGCTCAATAGGTGGGATTTCAGCAGAGATCCTTTCCTTCCTGTTCAGTGTAGTGCAATCAACCCAAGGACCCCTCGGTGGGTGGGTAAAGGAAATACCATGAGATGCTATTCTACCAAACCCTGAAACATTACATCAAGTGAAATAAGCCAGATATGGAAAAGTCCTGTCTCCAAAAAATAAATAAACGAGTTAAAAGAAGAGATAAGAAGGAGAAGGCAGAAGAAAAGGAGGGGAGAGGCCCTTGTGCTATAGCCAACCCTGAAACTATCACAGATAATTAGATCAATGGCCTTTTGGCTGCGAGAACCTAAAAGCTTGGGTGCCAGTTTTAGAAGAATGTCCTTGAACACCGAGAAACCTCCAGGAACTCCCAAGAGGGCCTACTGGGTCTCTGCTAGAACAGAGAGCATGCGGGAGGCGTATTAATGAAAAGAAGAGCTCTCTTGTCTTGGGACCTCCAAAGCCAGTGCCACCCCCAGAACAGGGAGGCAGGGCCCCTTACCTTTCAGGCTAAGGGAAGATCTGGGGGCTCTGTGGAACAGGCCGGAGTAGCCCCCACAGCTCCAGGGTAACCACAGCCAGAGCACTGTATCCCAAAGTTACAAGAGAAGGAATAACCCCTCTTTTACCCCCAGCCACTGATTCACTGGCAAATACCCACACACACAAGCGTCCAGAGAGAGAGAGAGAGAGAGAGGAAAAAAAAAAAGAGAGAGCTAGGTTGGAAGATAGAAAGCTTAGGATGGGCCTAGTCTTCAGAACACAGAATTTTGGACATAAAGAGTAGCACCAAAGAAAGATGCCTGCATTCCCAAATACTGGCAAGAAGCCACACACACCAAAGCCTGGGTCTGTTCAGGGCACACTGGGCATTCCTAGGAGCTAGACCATGACTAGGAGAAGCAATGTCTCCAGCATAGGCCTTTATTCACCAAGCCCTTGGGCCTCAAGCCGGGTGATCGGATGAAACCTATCCCTACCCCACCACAAGGCTGCCCAACACCCCACCTACCGATATGCCCTCCTTCCCCCACAGTGCTCAGGCCATCAGTGCAGTCAGATGAGAAAGTGTGAGTGTCCTCTGTCTTCTTACAAGTCTCTAGATACTTCCAGACCAAGTGTGACAAGATAATAAGCCTCTTACCATTCCTCCTCACAGGGACCATGGCACCCACTCTCTCTGTGAACTTCCTGGCCACATCCACCCACCCTGACATGTCATCTTGGCTCATGTGTGAAGTATCTGGGTTCTTTCCCCAAGATATCAACCTGACATGGCTGATGTTCCAAAGTAAAATGGACTCTTCATACTTTGCCACTGCACCACCCACCCCACAGCCTGAGAGCAACGCATTCCAGACCTGGAGTATCTTGAGAATACCAATCACTCTCAAGTCTTCACTAGTCACGTATACCTGTGTGGTGGAACATGGACCCTCACAGACCACACTTCGTGCCAGCAAAAGCCTGAATGTCAGCGGTAAGTTACAACTGGGTAAGAGCCTGTGATGAAGAAATATTCCTGTCTGTATGGGGAGGAGGTGTCTGCACTGTACTTGTCTGCTTCCGGTCAGAAGAAAGAAATACACAACACTCCACCACCACCACCCATAGCTCTTACACTCTTTCAGCCCTCCACGGCATGGTGTTTACTGAACCCTGGAGAGAACAGCACGGGTGTTTACTCACTTTCTTGGGCCACTGTTCCACAGAGACAGTTGCTTATTATCAGCAGTTTGACCAACTATAAATCTCCCCGATAACCGCTACTTCTCATTGTGAAATGAAGCTTCCCTCCGTGAGTGGGGCTGATAGCAACAGTAGTCTGGGGACATACATGCACACGCTTTCAATACAGTTTTACAACAGTTTCACAAGTCCACGGCATCCGTTTAACAAACAATATAAGTTGCTTCTCCACTGAGACTGTGACCTCCCAAGCCACGGGTCTTTCCCCTGCCTTGTGGTTCCAAACACAAATCCCCTACTACAGAGCAGAGCTTAAACCCGATGGGAAAGAAGTTGGTGGCACCCTCAACTGTCATGTCGCCATTGCACCAATAGGCAGCTCTTTCACAGCAAGTTGATTGGTGTAGCCCTCACAGTCCATATCCAAGAAAGGCTGTTGACCTATATAACAGATTCCAGCATTGCAAAGGCCAGCCAGAAAGGAGGCAGCTCCCACCTCAATGGAGTCATTAGCAGTAGGGATTTACCATGTAGTTCTGGCATGCAACCAACATCAATGATGATAGCCTTTATGGTTTGTGGATCCCCTGGGGCCTCTCTAGTCAATAATTTATACAGAGGTAGCCCATCCCTGGCAGTGGGGCTTTTGTTCAACAAACTGTGGATTTGGAGATTGTCCTTTTTTCCCACCTATGCACAGTACCTTCAATGTTTAAACTCTATGGCTCCTCTTAATGACTCTATCAACCCAGCCACTATACGGTAGTAAGGCAGATGGGGTTGACTCTGGCTGCCCCTTTTATTGTAGGCTCTCCATGGGTGCCTAAATATAACACTGTATTGGGTGAAACCCTTGCTGGCAGCTTTTCCCATTGCTTGCTTATGGGGAAATACTTGAAAGATGCCCGCCCATGGCAGTACCCACATAGGTGAAGACACATTTACATTCCTCACTGAGAGGCATAGGCCTTTATGAAGTCGGCCTGACAACCCCATATGAGACAGGTAGGCTTATGCATATGACCGCCACGCGTCAAGAGCAGCGTTCACCTGTCTGTGCAGCACACAGAGCATCATAATATTTCAGGAGAAAGTCGGAAGCTTTCATTACTTTCTAGCCTTCAAAGATTCACAAGCACCAATTTTATTTTTTTCTAGAAGCTTTGGCTTAACATAAATCTTGCCACATTTTTGAGTGACTTATACAACTCCCACTGTCTGCTCACCCCCCTTTTTTTAGTGTCCTCCCGAATGTTTTAGCCTCTCACAAACCCTACTTCCACCTTTTTCTAAATCATTCAGGTCTACTAGAGTCTCACCTACCTCTTAAAGACTGCTCGTCCTAATGGAGCTCAGCAGAGCCGGGAAAGGAAGCCTCATACCTGAATTAATCCCAGCTGAGTCAACCCCCTTCTCGGCTTTCCAGTAAACACACTTCTACCACTTCAATGAACTGGGCATTAAACATCATTTCTCACGTGCTTGGTGTATCTAGCAATGACTTTAAATTATGTTTTAGTCACATCTGATGTTCATGAGGGCCTCAGCCAACAGTAACCAAGTAATTCCTAATGTGCGCAAGTTGTAGTTTGCTTGATTTGCTTTTATCCCAGGAAAGGCTGATTAGCCCAGGCCCAATTCTCCTTCCCTTGCTGTGTGGCTATTTCCTTTTAATTGAAACATTACCTCTTGGAGGGAGCTGGATATTGACAGAATGATTTCCCATGCGTCACCTCAGATAAATGCAGCCTTTGTCTCAAGGAAGGAAGAATAGTTCCGTTTCTAGGTTTCTCCGTCTCATGGTTCTGACTGTCCTCTGTGCCCTGTGTCTCCAGGCTATGTGAGAATCCGGCTTGATTTCTCTTCTTCACTGTCTTATTTTTCTCCATGGGTTCCAAGCTTTCAGACCTCAAGAAAGGCTCTTTAGCCGAAATCTGTACTGTCTTCCCTTTATCCCCTGCCAGCCCTAAGAAACAGCAGTCCGGCATCCCGACACACTCCTTTTTTCTATTTTTCCTTCAGAAACGGAGACCATCTGTGTGTCTTTTTTCTGTCGTATTCCTTCTTTACACAAGCAAGATTTTTCTAGGCAGGCAACTTAGCCTTAGCCATAGTCACACATCTTACCTCATAGTACAAAGACCATATAAAATGTACCACAGTCGGCTTGCCACACCATCCCAAATGCACTGTTTTCAGAGCTTACAATATGTTCTCTAGCCTGGAATCCATTTGGGTAAAGCCACATACTGTAGATCCAATTCAAGGAGGCATGCCACCTCTTGCTGTGTAAAAGAAGATGGTCAGTCAAGAGTCCCTCCAGCTGTCACTCCCTGACAGCTCAGACTTGGTGGCAGAGTTCCTATCACCCCTAGCAGGGAGAAAACAACTGATACAACTGAAAACATACCATCTTATACCACAAGGATACCTTAGACCTGGAGGCAGAGAGTTGTTTGCCTCATTTCTTTCTCTCATCTGCTGGAGAGCCTACAGGACCATGACCCAGGGCTGCTTGTAAGCTTGACATAACCTGAGGTCAGAAGGGGCCAGATAGGCTCCATCTGAGAGCCTCTAAGTATGAGTGTGGTGGGAACAGAGCAAGCTGTGAGGGTATCTATAGGCATCATCCTACCCAGCCAAGAAGTGTGCCCCCAAGAAATCAGTTTTAGGACCGCTCTGTCCGCAGTGTGTCCTCCAGAATCTTGGCTACACTCCCCACTTAGGCCCTGGCAGTGCCACAATACATCCACAACCCCCTACCCAGGGAACACAAAATTAAGGAACAGGATAGGACTACAGCAACCATGAGGCCATGCAGGGCCCAGCCAATCTGCCAGCCTGTCAGCCTTGGCTCTAAGCTTTGAAACCCTGGTCTGTTGTATGGGACTCAGGACCCCTGGGGCCCCAGCAGTAAGAAAGCCCTCCAAAGGCCATGCTTATTGTCTGGCTGCACTGTTCTGACTGAGGAAAGAGACACCCCACTGCCTCTCATGGGCCAGCCTCCTCAGGGTGGGGGAAGCTGGAACTATTCCCCAGTGTAGTGGCCTCATTTAGTAATGAGGCCACTAAAAGAAAAATACCAAGGAAACTTTTAACATCACAACTGTATTTAAAATTACTAATGAGTTGAGGAATCAGCAAAGCTCAGGTAGACTGCATTCCCAGGTAAGAGGAGATGGCTACTTCATTCTGTCCTAGGCACAGATAGACAGAAGAGTAGGCCATCTGTAACGGGACATCAAGAAATCCACCAAAATTTCACTAAATGCCTGAGCAGGCAGGAGGGATGAGAACACAGAAAAGCGCCAGATTCCAGGACGCTGCTAGCAAACAGCTCCCAGGAGCAGAGCTTGGGAGTAGCTGGTTAGTCTTACACCAGCTCCAAGGCCTGCTGAATGTCATGGACGGACTCCATCCCAAAGCACCTACAGCCAGCAACCCAGCTCAGTCGCCAGTTCCAAAGAACAGGCCTTCCATGCCTGACAAAGGTGGGGGTTGTGTGTGCCTATTTCACCCCAGACTCTACCATTCGTGTGTTTACAATGCCCAGCGTGTAATCAGCAATTACGAGATACAAAATGATTGACAACCAAGACGAAAACAGTGCATGAAGTTAGACCTTGGGTGAATGAAATGTTTGGACAACATTCACAGTTTTTTTTTTTTTTCTGCTGTAAGATGTCCTAGACCTTTGATGGTGTGAGTGGGATTCAGCCGCTCCTACTGGAAAGCCTTCTCCGAGAACTTTTGTCCACCGTAGGCCCCATAGAGAACCTACTGCGGTAGAACCCTCTCACCCAGCCACCTGTCGCATTTCTCATTTACCTGAGTCCTCCCCATGATTTCTAGGTCTCCTCTGATTCCTGGTGGAGTCCGATGGGCCTCCCAGGAGGCCAGCTGTTCTTGCCCTCGCCTAAGACCTCTCTATGATGAATAGCCGTTGTGTCCACTGTTGGCTCATCCGCCTCTGAGTTCAGCTGCCTCGTACTTCTTGTGGCACAGAAAGTTGCTTTCCTACATTCTCAGTACTGTAGAGCAGTACTCCTGTATATTATAAGAAATAATCACCAAATAAATGAACAAACACTCTCTCACCTTCTCCTATCTCTGTGGAACTGTCCCAAGTCCTCCCGTGGGTGCCTGAAACCATGCGTGTGGCCAAGCTCTGTTACTTCAGCAATCAACCAGTGGCTGAGGTGGGTCCTGACTGACTAACAGACAGATACTCAGGCAGCTTGAAGCCTGGCATTCCAGGCAGAGCAAGAGCCCATCTCAGTGATCCAAACTGCGTGATTCAGAACAAGTGAGTTTTCAGTGTCACATTCTCCAATGGGTAACTGACTGGAGCTGACTGCGTGATTCTTACCGTGCTAAGATTCCATAATGCCACCGTGATCTCGGTGCTTATCACCTTGATCTGGTGAAATGGCCTTAGGCCAGCCCGTGCACAGACTTCATAATGACCCTAACGAGCATATACATAACCTCAAACAACACTTGCGACATGGACAACCCAGGCAGCTCTGTGACCGACTCACGGGCCTTGAACTTTCACGCCTTGAGTTGGGGTGTGTGTTCCATGGAAGTGTGTTTTCCTAGAACTGCACATCAGCCATTGCTGTGTCTGGCCTTGAACCACACTTTAGCGTCTGGCTGGGATTTTCATACACATATTTAGTTATGACATAACCTTCCTTAATATCTTCTATTCCCTCTTACTACCCATAGGGTAAATTTACCATGGCTAGGATGCTTCCAGACCTCCCCTTCCGCCTGCCAAGGCTCATGGGGCCCTCTGACTCCCGGGGTAATGCTCTTTCCAGACGTGTGCACCATGCACACCATTTTTTTCTTAGAATGCTACTCCTCCTCCTCTGCTTCTTCCATGCCACATCTTCTGGAGAAGGCCTCTGCTGGACAGCCTGCCTCGTCTAGCCACCATTTCTAGGTCTTCTGAAATAGCAACCCATGTCTGGCACCATCCAGGTGGCAGTGGCATGCATTTGCATCAGGGTTAGTTTCGGGTCTGCCAAATCCCTCACAGATCAATCTATGTGTGAGAGTCCAGGACCCAGCAGGCTGTAGGTGGGTGGTAGGACCCTGTGGGGCAAAGCAGCTAGTAGGCAGGCACTTTTCATTGTTGCTCTTTTTCGAGACAGGGTTTCCTTGTGTAGCTTTGGAGGCTGTCCTGGAACTAGCTCTGTAGACCAGGCTGGCCTTGAACTCACAGAGATCCGCCTGTCTCTGCCTCCTGAGCACTGGGATTAAAGGTGTGTGCCACCAACGCCCAGGGGAAGTGGTAAGTACTGGTGGGGGAGGATATATGAGCATAGTGTTGCTGCTGGAAGGGAGACCTGTACCTTCAGATTCAGTGGGCAGGAGAGCAGGTTAATAAGGGATGGTCCTGCTGTAGAATGGAGGCCTCCTTATGGGCATTATTCCCTCCTCAGGCATGATCAACACCATCCTCAACTTGAATGTCTGGGATGAGCAAAGCGACAACTACACGGACCTGGATGAGAACAGCCCGTGGCTCACACTGTGCACCTTTGTGGCTCTCTTCCTGCTCGCACTGCTCTACAGTGGCTTTGTCACTTTCATGAAGGTGGGCCTCCTACTACCTCCCTCTCAACCCTCCCCGGTGGGGGCACGTAAGATGCCCTTCCCGGGACATTCAGAAACCAGTCAGCATTTCTGGGTTGGCTGAGATAGGGCTGGGGATTATGCCTGTAATTGGGGGATGATGTATGGCCACTGTCCAGCTCCTGGGCCCTGTTTCTCAGACTACAGCCCCTATATGACCCCAGGGCTCTTTGGCAGGTGAAGTAGACCAGGACTGCAACTACAGAAAAAAAAAAAAGCACTTTCCCTCAACATGAAGTACACAAAGAGGATATCTTCTATGCAGAGAGACGCTCCAAGCCCTCCTCCCGACCCCCTGCTCCCCACCCAGCCTCCCAGACACAAAATGACCGGCATCTTTGGCTATAGGCAAAGCAGGTGATGTGCTTCCCCAGCCCTACTCCTCACTATCCCCTGCCTCCCACCAAGCCCCCATCCTCCCATAAACATGCCATACATCACTCCGTCTGCCTCCTGCTTTTTCGTTGCCACTGTCGGGCTAAACTCAAAGCACATGGGGGTCCAAGGCAGACAGTGGAAAGGCCACTCAGGAGTGATGTCAGCGTCACACTGAGGAAAACTGTTGAGTGAGCTTAGACACTCTTCTCCCAGCCTAAACACACAATTGAGTTCACACACACTCATAAGCATGGATGAACACACACGCGTGTGTTCACGTCACAGTCCCTCAAATACAGTGTGCACACATGCATGATAGCGCAAGTGGATATGAATGTGTGCATGCACATACCTACTCACATGCACACAAACGCACATCAGGGCCTTAGGTGGCAGGAATGGGAACTGTGGTCTTTTCAATAAGAATGACCCCCACAGAGCTCATGAACCACCAGACTGATAGCTGGGAAACCAGCATTGGACCAACCCAGACCCCCTGAACATGGGTCTCAGTTAGAAGGCCTGGGCAGTCTAAGGGACCTCTGTCAGTGGAGCCAGGATGTATCCCTGGTGCACAAAAGGACTTTGCGGGCACATTCCCCATGGAGGGATACTCCCTTAGCCTAGAGGCAGGAGGGAGGGCCTAGTCCCTGCTCCAAATGACTTGACAGATTTTGTTGACCCCTCCTGGAAGGCATCACCCTCTCTGTGGAGTGGGGGGGGATGGGATGGGAGGGAGGAAAAGAGGGAGGGAGGAAAGGAGGGAAGGAGGAAAAGAATGGCCCCCACCGGCTCATATAGTGAAATACTTTGCCACCAAAGAGTGGAAGTCTTCCACAGGATTAGAAAGTTTTCAAAAGCCCATGTCAGGTCCAGTGTCTGTCTGTCTCTCTGCCTACAGATCAGGATAGAGACTGTCAGACATTTCTCCAGCATGATGTTTGTCCACATGCTGTCAAGTTCCCCATGGTGATAATGGATTAACCTCTGAACCTATAAACGGACCCCACGTAAATGCTTTCCTTTATAAGAACTACCATGGTCACTGTGTCCCTTCACAGCAAAGGAACAGTGACTAATGCAGGCTCTATAGCATATACAGATCCTTCCATGGCTCCTCATCTTACTACCATCACAAAGATTGAAAGTACACATCCATCTAAGCTGAGATGGGAGGGCCAATGAAATCAAATGTCAAAGGGACTCAAAAATGAGGATGGTGTTAGACAATATGTGGTCAAAGTCATCCTCTTGTTACCTGCTGTGGAGTGGTTATGTTCCCTAAATTCATGTTGATACTCTACCTCTATGTATCAGAAGGTAATGAGATAATGAAAACAAATTCCTCATGGTTGGGTTTAGTGTCTTTGCCAATTTACCCAGGAAGACTCTTTGCTCAGACACAGTGAAACGGAGCTGTCCATAAATACGGAAATGAGACCTGTAACACAGAGAAACTGCTGAAACCTTTGTCTCAAACCCTAAGCCTCATCCAAGATGTACATTTCTGTTATTTATGATCCATTAGTTCAAGGTATATTTTTGTAGGCATGCAGTCACACTAAGACATCAGCCAATATCCTTTGGTGTGATGATGAGTCTAAATGAGACCCTGACTCGTACGCTTTTTTTTTCCTTTTGTTAAACATTGATTTAGTTTGCATCGTATCCTAAACACAGCCTCCTCTCCCTCCCCTACTCCCATTCCCTATGCCCACCTTCCCTTCACAACACCTTCAATTTACTCTTCCACTGTTTCTCTTTAGAAAGGGGAAGGCCTCTCCTGGGCATAGTCCCCCCTTGGGCAAAGCAACCCAGTATTAGGAATAGATACCCAAGAGTCAATCAAAGTGTTAGAAATACCCCTGCTCACATTGTTAGGAGTCCCACAAATAGACCAAGCTATATAACTGTCACATATATGCAGATGGCTTAGTCTGTCCAATGCAGGGTCCCTGGCTGATGGTTCAGATTCTGTGAGTTCCTAAGAGCCAAGTTCATGTTTCTGTGGTTTTCTTGTGATGTCCTTGACCCCCTGGCACCTACAATCCTTCCTCCCTCTCTTCAGCGGGATTCTCCAAGGCTTGGCCTAATGTTTGGCTGTGGCTCCCTGCATCTGTTTCTGTCAGTTACTGGATAAAGGCTCTCTCCTGATCACTGGGGTAGTCACAAATCTGACCACAGGAGACAGCAAGTTCAATCTACATATCCACTATTGCTAAAAGTCTTAGCTGGGGTCATGCTTGTAGATTCATGCAAGTTTCACTTGACTTTCTTCCTAACTCTGAAAAGTACCCCCTTTCCAATCATCTCCTTCAGTACTGTCCCTCTCCACCCACTCACCCCCCAACCCAATCCCTCAAGTTCCCATCCCTACCCACCCTCAGTCCACTCAGGAGCTCTCCTCTATTTCCCCTTCCAAGGGAGATGGATGGGACCCCCTTGGGCCCTCCTTACTGCATAGTCTCTCTGGATCTGTGGAGTGTAGCATGGTTATCCTTTATAGCTAATATCCACTTATGAGTGAGTACATATCATGTTTATCTTTCTGGGTTATCTCACTCAGGATAATTTTTTTCTAGTTCTATCCATTTGCCTTCAAATTTCTTAATGTCATTGTTTTTAACAGCTTAATAATCCTCCATTGTATAAATGTACCGTATTTTATTTATCTATTCTTGGGTTGAGGAACATCTAGGTTGTTTCCAAGTTCTAGCTGTTATGAACAATGCTGGTATGAACATAGTTGAGCAAGTGTTCTTGTGGTATGGCTGAGCATCCTTTGGGTATGCCCAAGAGTGGTATAGCTGGTTCTTGAGGTAGATTGATTCCCAATTTTTTGAGAAACTGCCATATTGATTTCCAACATGGCTGTACAAGTTTACACTCACACCAGCAATGGAGGAGTATTTCCTTTGTTCCATATCCTCTCCAGCATAAGTTGTCATTAGTGTTTTTGATCTTTGCCATTCTGACAGGTGTAGGAAGAATCTCAATGAAGTTTTGATTTTCATTTCCCTAATGACTAAGGATGTTGAATATTTCTTTAAGTGTTTCTTAGCCATTTGAGATTCCTCTGTTGATAATTCTCTGTTTAGGTTTGTAACCCATCTTTTAATAGGATTATTTGGGGGGATTATGTCTAGTTTCTTTATATATTTCGGAGATCAGTCCTGTGTCAGATGTGGGGTTGGTAAAGATCTTTTCCCATTCTGTGGGTTGCCGTTTTGTCTTATGAACAGTGTCCTTTGCCTTACAGAAGATTTTCAGTTTCAGGAGGTCCTGTTTATTAGTTGTTGATCTCAGTGTCTGTGCTACTGATATTATATTCAGGAAGTTATCTACTATGCCAATGTGTTCAATGTTATGAACCACTTTGTCTTCTACCAGCTTCAGTATAACTGGATTTATATTGAAGTTTTTGATCCACTTGGACTTGAGTTTTGTGTAGGATGATAGACATGGATCTATTTGTATTCTTCTACATGCCAACATTCAATTATGCTACCACCATTTGTTGAAGATGCTTTCTTTTCTCCATTGTATAATTTTAGATTCTTTGTCAATAATCAGGTATCAATAGATGTATGGATTTATGTCTGTATTTTTTATTCAATTTCATTGATCAGTGTGTCTGTTTTTATGCCAATACCATGCTGTTTTTATTATTACTATAACTCTATAATAGAGCTTGAAATGAGGAATGGTGATAGCTCCAGCAGTTCTTTTATTGTACAGCATTGTTTTAGGTATCCTGTGGGGTTTTGTTGTTTTTTCATATGAAGTTGAGTATTGTGTTAGAAATTTTGATGGGAATTGCATTGAATCTGTAGATTGCTTTTTGTAAGATTGCCATTTTTACTATGTTAATCTAACCAACCCATGAGTATTCTATCTTCTAATATTGTCTCTAATTTCTTTCTTCAAAACTTGAAGTTCTTATCATACTGGTCTTTCACTTGCTTGGTTAGAGTTATCCCAGGATATTTTATGTTGTTTATGGCTATTGTAAAGGGTGTTGTTTCCCTGATTTCTTTCTCAGTCTTTTTATTGTTCGTATATAAGAGAGCTATTAATTTGGGGGGAGGGGATGATAATCTTGTATCCAGCTATTTCATTAAAGATCTTTATCAGATGTAGGAGTTTCCTGGTAGAATTGTTGGGATCCCTTATGTATAATATCATGTCATCTGCAGATAGTGATACTTCAACTTCTTCTTTTCCAATTTGTAGCCCCTTGATCTTTTGTTGTCTTGGTGCTTTAGCTAGTACTTCATACTATATTTAATAGTTGTGGAGAGAGTGGACAGCCTTGTACTGTTTCTGGTTTTAGTGGAATTGCTTTGAGTTTCTCTCCATTGAATTTGATGTTGGCTGTTGGCTTGCTGTATATTACTTTTATTATATTTAGGTATGTCCTTATATCCCTGGTCTCTCCAAGACTTTTATCATGAAGTGGTGTTGGATTTTTGTCAAAGGCTTTTTCAGCATCTAATGACATGATTATGTGGGGTTTTCTTTCTTTCCATTTATCTATATGGTAGATTACATTGTTAGATTGTTCTTATGTTGAACCATCCCTGAACCTCTGAGGATGAAATCACTTAGTCATGGTGGATGATCTTTTGATGTGTTCTTGTATTCGGTCTGCCGGTATTTTATTGAATATTTTTGCACCAATGTTCATGAGGGCAATTGGTCTGTAATTCTCTTTCTTTTTGAGTCTTTGTGTGGTTGACCCCTATATCTAATCAGATCACCATGGATCAATGTTGGAGTTCAACAACAACACAAACTACAGAGTGGGAGGTAAGAAGGGAGTAGAAGCTGTGACCAGGATGTAAAATAAATAAATTTAGTTTTAAAAAGATAACAGATGGTTGTTCTGATTTTTTGTGTCTGTTAAGACTTGCTTTTTGACCAAGTATGTGGTCAATTTTGGAGCAGGCTCCTTGAGGTGCTGAGAAGAAAGTGTATTCTTTTATGTTGGAGTGAAATGTTCTGTAGATATGTTAGGTCCATTTGAGCCATAACATGTTAGTTCTGTTATTTCTCTGTTTAGTTTCTTTCCTGGTGACCTGCCCATTGGTGAGAGTGGGGTGTTGAAGTCTCCCACTATTAATGTGTGGAGTTAGATTTAAGCATTAGTAATGTTTCTTTTACAAATGTGAGTGCCCTTGTATTTGAGACACAGATGTTTTGAATTGAGATCTCATTTTGGTGTATTTGTCCTTTGATGAATATGAAATATCCTTCTCCATCTCTTTTGATTAATTTTGGTTTGATGTTTATTTTGTTAGGTACTAGAATAGCCATACCAGCATTCTTCTTGGGTCCATTTGATTGGAAAATCTTTTTCCAACCCTTTACTCTGATGTAACATCTGTCTTTGTTGTTGAGCTGTGTTTCATTTATGTTGCAGGAGGATGGATCCTGTTTTTTATATCAATTTTGTTAGCCTGTGTCTATTTATTGGAGAATTTAGTCCATTATCATTGAGAGATATTAATGACCAGTGACTGTTAATTCTTGTTATTGTTGTTGTTCTTGTTTGGCGGTGATGGTGGTGGTGATGGTGGTGGTAGTGGGTGTGTGTGTGTGTGTGTGTGTGTGTGTGTGTGTGTGTTTCTTTGGGGTTTGCTGGTGTGGGATTATTTATTACTCATATTTTTATGAATGTAGCTAACTTTCTTGAATCAGAGTTTTCCATTTAGTACCTCCTGTAGAACTGGATTTGTTGATAGATATTGATTAAATTTGATTTTTCATGAAATATCTTGTTTTCTCCATCTACGGTGATTAAAAGTTTTGCTGGGCATAGTAGTCTGGAATGGCATCCATGGTCTCTTAAACTCTGCAAGAGGTCTTTCTGGGCTCTTCTGGCTTTTAGAGTCTCCATTGAAAAGAAATCCTGACTCATTTCTTGCACCAACAAATGATGGCATAGGATGGTGGGGAGGATCTAAATTTCTGTCAGATTCTCCCATTCCCTTTAAATTATCCTCCACCATGTGAGGAGCAGAAGCAAGGGTGCTTTAGGAGATAATACCTCCCTGGGACCATTCAGGCTATTCATCTCACAACTGCCTTATTGAACTCATGCAGTCTTGGCTCCTATTAGCACCTATACACACAGCTCACATCTCAATGTACTCTGGTGTCACATTCCACATGTGTCAACCTCATGTTTCCTGTCATGAGAATAGACCAGCCTCCTGGGTATCCAGGCTCCTATGAATACCCAGGGTACTTGTCCTCTTTTTCTTCTTCTCTGACCCTCATCATCCTCTCAGCAGATCCCACTTGCTTTCTTCAGCCTACCCAGACAGCTGCAAACGCACATCCTTCAAGGCCACCAGTTTCCTGTGAATGTCATGGTGGCAGGTCTTCACGGGGACTCAGAACATCAACTCTGCCTCTGTGCTGGATCATTTTATGCAAACTTGACACGAGTTAAAGTCATCTAAGAGGAGGGAACCTCAATTCAGAAAGTGCCTCCACAAGATCAGGCTATAGGCAGCCCTATAAAGACTTTTCTTAATCTGTGGCTGATATGAGAGGGCCCAGCCTACAGTGGATGGTGCTAGCCTTGGGCTTGTGGTCCTGAGTTCCAGAACACAGACTGAGAAAGCCATGGGAGGCAAGTCAGTATGGAGCACTGCTCTGTGGCCTCTGCATCAGCTTCTGTCTCCAGATTCCTGCCCTGTGTGAGTTCCTGTCCTGACTTCCTCCATTGATGGACAACAATGTGGAAGTGTAAGCCAGATGAACCCTTTCTTCCCCAACTTCCTTTTGGTCATGATGTTTCATCACAGCAGTAGGAGCCCCAACTAAGACATAACCCAACCCCAGTTCTCCCTACTCCTGCTGCTGCCTGCTCTTGGGGTACACATAGCCCTAATTCTTCCAAAGCATCATGCTATCCCCAATTCTATGAAGCCAACTGGCTGTCCTAAGTGCAGCAGAGATCTTGCCCCACCTCTCCTGTGAGCATCCTACTCTGATCCAAGATTTCAACATGTATTTAACACACATCCTTTTTTGATCCCAGACTTCCATATGTGTTTAACACATGTTCTTGGCAGGGACATCTGCGAGACTCCTAAAATGTTCCTGGATTTAGAATCACAAGTATACTTTCCCCCATTCCCAACCATTCCCAGGTATAGCCTCCTAGTCCCACCATAGACATGCCAGATCTCATCTCCACTTGATTCTATGAGCATATTCTTTTCCTCTCTGTGGTCCAGCAGCAATAATTACTTGCCAACACACCCAACAAGACTCCAGAGACTTCTACCCCAAGACCTCACTCTCCCCAGAGCATTGTCTACTCTGCCCACAGGCCGCCCATGGAAGACACCAGCCTTAAACCATCATCCTTTAAACCCATATTCTGTATGTGCCCCACAGGTCAACATGGTCCTCTCAAAGTGCCCGTCTGTTAAGGCAACCCACCGCAGAGACAGCAATTAAATTCTTCAGCCCAGTGGCCTAGAGGAGACCTGTGCAAAAATTTTTAATTACAGGTCCTGCTTACCTCCTGAGGCCCCCCACACTTAAGAACCAGCACACACACCACCTCCCTTTGCAATGGGCCAGTGACATCTTTATTCCCTGGCATCACCTCTGATACTACCCCTCTCTTGTCTATCTATCTGCTTCCTACTCTGGCTCCATGGCCCAGCTGGCTAAAGTGTAAGCATGAGTTTTCTGGCCTGACAGGTCCTGCAGCCCTTGTGCCCCAACTGAACACACAGAGACTTATATTAATTATGAAACTGTCAGCTGATTACTAGGACTTCTTACTGGCTAGCTCTTTTTAATTATTAACTCATTTCTACCAATCTATGTATTGCCACGAGGCTGTGGCTTACCCAGTAATTCCCCACATGGTGTTACTCCTCCAGCAACATCGTAACTCTGTCCAGCAGGCTCACTCTGTCTACCTTTCCCAAAATTCTCCTCCTCTCCTAGCCCCACCTATCTTCCTGCCTGACCAATAAGAGAAACATATAGAATACCATCTTCCATCATCTCCTCTTTTCTGTCTAAATAAAAAAAAAAGGTTTTAACAATTAACATAGTAAAGTTACATATAACAAAACAGTTATTAAGCAAGAACTATACTTAAAACTATTTAGTCCATTAACATTTAGTAAAATTTAAAGAAAATATTCTATCATCTATCCTGTGTTTGTGAGTCTAAAGTTTTATATACAGAATAACATCTCCCATCAAAAGGGTACATCTCCAAACTCAGGAGAAGCAGAGGGAAAGATGAGTGAATAAATGACTAGATGAATGAAGAAATTAATGACATTAAGGGAAGGATATGCTGTCCTCACAGCTGCCCTGAGACTACCCCAGCCTTCTAGAAAAGGCCACCTAGAAGAATGGCAGCCACTATACCCACTGTCCCCAAGCAATTGCCTTTCTGGTTTTGTGTTTGCAGCAGAGCCTACATACAAGCCAGTGGGTGCCAGAGGGAGTGTGGTATGCCAAAACCCTCAGCCCAAGCACCATAACCTCTCCTGAGAGCCTGTGGTGTTTGGTTCATTGTAGCTTTTCTCAAGCTAGGAGGCCTAATAAAAACCACACAGTGGCCCTTGTCTGGCATGAAGAGCCAAGGTGCATGGAGCTCAGGCCTAGCCCTGTCATGCGAGCTCATACACTTGCACCCAGGGCGTGCCTCCCATGCATCCCCTTCCTTGTTTCAGAAGTCTCACTTCAGACCACTACACCACTGAAATCTACCCACTGGAGCCATGTGACAGGCTTGTGGTCCCTGGCACCCTGCAGACCATGGGTTGGCACCATTCCCACCGCCAAAGCCACAAGCCATAAATCAGCCATATCACATAGCTCGCTCCCATCAACAGCCTCCTCACAGCAGCTTCTTAACAGAAGCATCTGTTTCCAGCTGTGATAACAAACAGGACACATGCCTACCCACACTGAAAGCAAAACCTCTGCCTGCCACCTGCCTGGGACCCAGCAGGCAGACCCCTCTCTCAGCTTGCAGACTGAGGCTCTACTCTACTATCTAAATGACAAACAGACTGAGAAAGACATTAGGAAAGTAATACCTTTCAAGTTTGCCTCAGAAGATACATTGGGATAACTCTAACCAAGCAAGTGAAAGATTTACATGATTAAAAACTTTAAGACATTGAAGAAAGAAATTGAAGAAGACATCAGAAGTTGGAAAGATCTCTATAATAGATCAGTAATGTTAATGTAGTAAAATGGCCATCCTACCAAAAGCAATCTGCAGATTCCATGCACTCCCCATCAAAATTCCAACATAATTCTTCACAAAAATTGAAATTGAAAGGACAGCTAACACAAAACAAATGAAAAACAAAAGAACTGTTGGAGGTGCAATAATCCCCAATTCCAAATAGTACTACAGAAGCTAATGAAAACAACAAGGCACTGTCATTAAAAACAGACACACTGGTCAATGGAATCAAACCAAAAACCCAGACATAAATCCACACACCTATGGACACCTGATCTTTTATAAATGGGCCAGAAATACCCAGTGCAGAAAAAGGACAGCATCTATGATGAACACTTACAGATCCATCTTCAACTGATGGATCCAATGGAACCACACTCATCTCCACACACAAAACTCAACTTTAAAAGGATCAAAAGCCTCAACATAAAACCAGATCCAATGAGCTTGATAGAAGGGAAAGTGGGGAACAGTCTGAACTCATTGGCACAGGAGAAGACTTCCTGAGCTGAACACCATTAGCACAGGCATTAAGATCAATAAATGGGACCTCATGAAACTGAAAATCTTATGTATGACAAAGGACAACATCATTTGGACAGAGTGGCAGCCTGCAGAATAGGAAGAGTTTTACAACTATACACCTGAAAAAAAGGATAATATATGAAATATGAAAAGTA
The DNA here is from genome assembly GCA_030556225.1 of Cricetiscus sungorus. Classification (NCBI taxonomy): domain Eukaryota; kingdom Metazoa; phylum Chordata; class Mammalia; order Rodentia; family Cricetidae; genus Cricetiscus; species Cricetiscus sungorus. The sequence goes on from JANBXA010000588.1 coordinate 269,182, forward strand.
TTAAAGAACCAGATATCAAGAAAATAAGTAAACCAATTAAGAACTAGGGTACAGATCTAAGCACAATATTCTTAAGAAAGGAAACTAAGATGGCTGAGGAACACTTAAAGAAATGTTCAACATCCTCAACCATCAGAGAAATACAAATGAAACTACTTTGAGATTTCATCTTACATCTGTCAAAATAGCTAATATCAATAAAAACAAGTGACAGCTCATCTGGCAAGGATGTGGAGTAAGGGGGACACTTATCCATTGCTGATGAGAATTCAAACTTGCCTAGCCGCTATGGAAATCAGTGTGGCAGTTCCTCAGGTAGGTAGGGATCAACTTATCTCAATACCCAGCTATACCACTCTTGGGCAAAGGATGCTTCATCCTACAACAGAGACACTTGCTCAACAGAGTTCGTTGTTGTTCTATTAATAATAACCAGAAGTTGCAAACAACCTAGAGGTCATTCAACAGAAGAATGGATAAAGAAAATGTGTTATTCAGTCATTAAAATGAATGAAATAATTAAATTGACAGGTAAATCGACAGAACTAGAAAAAAATCCTCTTCAGTGGAGGTAACCCAGACCTAGAAAGATAAATGGTATGTGTTTATTTGTATGCCATAATATTTACAAAGTCAACGATAACCAAGCTACAATCTGGAGAACCAGTTAGGTTTAAAGTAAGGGACGAGGGAAGACAGACCTTGTTTCAAAAGAGAAATAGAATACATAGCTATGAATGGATGGGGGTGGAATGAAAAGATCAGGTGGGGAGGGGGAAGGGAAAGGGCACTTGGGAGGAAATGAGGGGAGAGACAGCTAAAATTAAGGGTTGTCTGAGGGGAAGCATGAAAACTTAATACATGTAGAAGTCTCCTAAAATATATACATCTGTGAAGGCAAATCTAAATGAAATTTCCCAATAATATGGGAGGCAGAGTCCCAGTTGACCATCTCTTGTCACCAAATGAAGCTTCCAGTACTGGAATTAGGTTATGTCTAATTGGGTTGTTGGTTAAAAGGGCCCCCAAACAGCCCAGGCTGCTGCAAAGACTATAGGTCACTCTCCACAAAATAACCGCAAGGCCCCATTGCTGAACACAATCTGTTGAGCTGGTGCTTGTGTAAAGCATTCTAACATCTTTGGTACAGGAAGGTACTGACACCCTACCATAATAGAAATGTAAACACCAACCCAGCTTCAAATGTTTAATCTACAATTGGGTTCTGCCTGCAAGACAGACTAAGGCAATGGCAGCACAAAATGTGTGAAGTATCGAGCAGTATCTGATCTGACTCAAGGCCAGCACCACAGAATGGAACCCACACACAATACTGCTCTGGTGACCAATACCTTGAGACTAGATACTTGAGGGTAAAGCCAAATGGTGCTATTCTAAAAAAGGAAAAAAATGAATAAAAGAAAAGAAAAAAAGCAGTATAATGACTCCTAATGACATTCTGCTATACTCATAGCAGAGTGACTATGTTGACTCCTAATGACTATGGTGACTTATTGACACATCATCAGAGAAGCTTCCACCTGCAGTGGATAGGAACAAATACAGAGACCCACAGGCAGATATTACACACAGAGTGAAATACATTGGAGTATTCAGCCCCAAATGGGATGCCTCCATCAAATCCATCCCCCTCTGGACTCAGGAAGCCCTGCAAAATGGAGACAGACAGAGAGTATGAGAGCCAGAGAGGACAGGGGACAAGGCCCTCTCAATCAATGCAATCGGTGCTCATGTGAACTCACAGAGTCTGGGGCGGCAGGCACAGGACCCACAAGGTTTGCACCAGTCCCTCTGCACATGGATTATGGCTTCCAGTCTTGCTGTGATCCATGAACATGTGAGTAAGTAAGTTCCTGCTTCTTGAACCTGCTCTTGGGCTCTTTTCCTTCCGTGGATTTGTTTTGTCCCATTCCAATGTGCTAGTTTTTGTTTTATTGTTTATTATTTTAAAAAGAAACATTTAGCATGTTAAGAAATACATTTGTCATCTAGACCAATGTTTGAACAATGATCAGGCCCCCAAGACTGGCCAGTTTCACAACCAAGATTAACTACCACTCAGTTCAAGTGGTGGGCACCAGAAAATTTTGGAGGAAACAAACTTGACCTTGCAGGAAGTAATTCCCTTGGTAAGCCATTTCCAGCAAAGTACACACACACACACACACACACACACACACACACACACACACACACACAGAGCAGGTGGAGACTGTTGTGCTACAAATCACTAAAGAGACTTCAGGTACCAAGCATCCATCAAAGTGTCCAATGGGCACACACAAGACCATGCACCTGCACCTAGACAGTGGCTCAACAGGGGAAGGATATGAACAATGGAACACAAACAAGTGCTCTACAAAGCTTGGTGATGGTGATAAGTGAGGAATTGGCAGAGCCCAGGTGTCCATGACTTTTCCTCTAAGAGGACCTTCATGGAACAGGGGAGGTGCAATCTGAAGGAGCAGGAAGTGAGAAGCTCTGTAACAGAAAGGTTCTTTACAAGGATGTGGAGCAATAGAAGGGCCAGCAGAGGCAGTGATGGGCACAAAGAAATGAGGAAGCTGGGACTGCAACAGAGGCCAAACATATTCTAAGACAACCCTGGGGGATGGGCGGATATGAGCAGAGGTCTGTGTTTGTCCGTCTTGGATTTGATGCCCCTAGAAAGTATACTTTCCTTTAAAAAAGGTTCAGTTCAGTTACCCAAAAAGAACATAGAAAAACACTCAAAAAGACAGTAATGCTCAAGTGTTCAAAAGTAACAAAACCACGGTCACCAGGCCTACACTACAGGTGAGTTTGGGTCTAATCCCGCTGGGGCGGCAGATTCTCCCCTACACCCTCCCTGGGAAATCCCTGTGTAGGTCCTGAATCTCCCTGCCCCTGTGTCCTGTCCCCATCAGGAGTGCTCTTGGAGCTCCGATATACCCCCACCCACCCACAGCGAGAGCCTGCCCTCCCCCTACATACGCTTTTTCTTACCATGCCCATTGTCCCACCTCTCTGGTTGAGCACTGAGCCAGAGGGTGGAGCTAACAATCCAGCCACCTTCAGGGAAATTCCTGGAGCCTATCTGAGCACAATAGACCAGCCAATCCACGTGGGACAACCCGTAATTTCCACCTGCCTGGCCTCTGACCCCCAGCACCAGTCTTCTGCTGGAGTTCTTTCTGGGCACCTCCCAGAGATCTGCCTATCTCTATGGGTCCACCCTGAGTTCCTGCGGGGGGCTGGATCCTTGACCCCCATCAGAGGACCTCTGCTAAAGAGCCGCTATTCAGTTGGAGAGTGCCAGCTAGACCCACCTATCGTGCAGAAACATACTGAGTATCAGCCAAGCCTTTCTCCCCCAACATCAGGCCTTGGCTAGAGGCCTTGGCTAGAGCTAGAACCAACTATCCTACAGGCTGGCCTCTGCAAAGAGGCCTCAGCTCTCCTCTGCTAGAGCCTGAACTTCGACCCCCATTGTCGGGCCCCTGCCTACGGAGAGATCCCCTAGAGAGCTTGGGCCACCCAGAACTACAGACTTCAAACATCTGGCTCACCTAAATCCATAGAGAGAGGGAGAAACCCCACCAACACCTACTGGAAGAAGCTATGGGAAGATGGCAATACAAGAAAACAACTAACATCAGAAAGACAAGCATAACACCACTAGAATCTAGAGAAGCTACACCAACTAGACCAGAACACAACAAAGCAAATGAATCAGAACGACCTAAAAATTATCATCACAAAAATGATAGAGGTCCTCAAAGAAGATGTGAAAAAAAAAATCCCTTCAAGAAATGGAAGATAAAACAAATAAAAAATTGGAAGAAATGAATAAAATTCTTAAAGAAAGTATAGAAAGCCAAGAAAAAAACAATTAAACAGGTTCAATACTTGAAAACAGAAATGAAGAAAATAAAGAAAACACAAACCAAAGAAATATTGGAAATAGAAAAACTGGGCAAACGATCAGGAACTGCAGACACAAGCATAATGAACAGAATTCAAGAGATGGAAGAGAGAATCTCTGGCACTAAAGATAAACTAGAGGAAATAGATTCATGGACCAAAGAATATCGTAAATCCAACAAATCCTTAACACAAAACATCCAGGAAATGTGGGACACTGTGAAAAGGCCAAACCTAAGAATAATAGGCATAGAGGAAGGTGAGGGAGCCCAGCTCAAAGGGGCCGAAAACATATTCAACAAAATCTTTGAGGAAAACTTTCCCAATCTGAAGAAGGACATGCCCATGAAAGTACAAGAAGCATACCAAACACCAAATAGACTAGACTAAAGAAAAAAGACCCCTCGACATATAATAATTAAAACACCTAACATACAGAATAAAGAAAGAATATTAAGAGCAGCGAAGGAAAAGGGACAGGTAACAGATAAAGGCAGACTTATCAAAACTACGCCTGACATCTCCATGGAAACCCTCAAGGCCAGAAGATCCTGGATAGATGTTCTACAAGTACTAAGAGTCCACGGATGCAAGCCCAGGCTACTATACCCATCAAAACTCTCAATCACTATAGATGGAGAAAACAAGATATTTAATGACAAAGCCAGATTTTCACAATGCGTATCTACAAATCCAGCCCTACAGAAAGCTTTGGAAGGAAAACTCCAACCCAAAGAATTTTACTATGCTCATAACGACTTAGGCAACAGATAATCCCACTTCACCAGAAACCTAGGGTAAAGAAGGACAAATAAATTCACAATACCCCTGCCAAAAAGCAAATCTAAAACAAACAAGCATTAACAATCAATGGTCCTTACTCTCCCTCAACAATAATGGTCAAAACTTGCCTATAAAAAGACACAGGCTAACAGAGCGGATACGAAGACAGAATTCATCTGTCTGCTGCATACAAGAAACACACCTAAGCTACAAAGATAGACATCACCTCAGGGTAAAGGGCTGGAAAAAGATCTTCCAGTCAAATGGACCCAAGAAACAAGCAGGTGTGGCTATCCTAATATCTAACAAGTTAGACTTCAAAGCAAAATTAATCAAAAGAGATGAAAATGGTCATTTCATATTCATCAGAGGAGAAATCCATCAACAAAAAGTCTCCATTCTGAACAACTATGCCCCAAATACAAAGGCACCCACATTTGTACAAGAAACACTACTAAAACTCAAAGTTCACATAAAACCTCACACTTATACTGGGAGACTTCAACACACCACTCTCACCACTAGACAGGACCACCAATCAGACACTCAACAAAGAAACAAAAGAACTTACAGAAGTTATGTCTCAACTGGGTTTAAGAGATAGAACATTCCATCCAAACACAAAAGAATATACCTTCTTCTCTGCTCCACATGGAACCTTCTCTAAAATCAAACACATACTAGGTGTCATAACAAACCTCAACAGATAAAAAAAGAATTGGAATAGTCCCCTGTATCTTACCAGACCACCATGCTTTAAAATTGGAATTCAACAACAACACAAATCCCAGAAACCGTACAAATTCATGGAAACAGAACAATGGGCAATTGCAACACAACTGGGTCAAAGAAGAAATAAAAAAAGAAATTAAAGACTTCCTAAAATTCAATGAGAATGAAGACAAGACATATCCGAACTTATGGGACATCTTGAAAGCAGTGTTATGAGGGAAGTTCATTGCACTAAGTGCCCATATGACGAAAACAGAGGATAGTCACATTATAAAATTAACAGCACAACTGAAAGCCTTAGAACAAAAAGAAGCATACTCACCCCAGAGGAGTAGATGCCAGGAAATAATCAATTTGAGGGCTGAAATCAATAACATAGAAACCAGGAAAACAATACAAAAAAATCAATGCAACAAAGAGTTGGTTTTTCAAGAAAATCAACAAGATAGACAAACCTTTATCCAAACTAATGAAAAAGCAGAGAGAGATCATGCAAATTAACAAAATCAAAAATGAAAAGGGGGACACAACAATGGACACAGAAGAAATGCAGACAACTTTCAGGTCATACTTTGAAAACCTGTACTCTACAAAATTTGAAAATTCAAAGGAAATGAACAAATTTCTGGACAACTATAACTTATCAAAATTTAACCAAGAACAGACAAACAACATAAATAGACCTATAACCCCCAATGAAATAGAAGCAGTCATCGAAAGCCTTCCAACCAAAAAAAGCCCAGGGCCAGATGACTTCAGTGCAGAATTCTACCAGAAATTCAAGGAAGAGCTAATACCAATACTCTTCAAATTGTTCCACACAATAGAGACAGAAGGCACATTACCAAACTCTTTTTACAAGGCCACAATCACCTTGGTACCCAAGCCTCACAAAGATACAACTAAGAAAGAAAACTACAGACCAATATCCCTAATGAACATCGATGCAAAAATACTCAATAAAATACTGGCAAACCGAATCCAACAATACATCAGAGAAATCATCCACCATGATCAAGTAGGCTTCATCCCTGGGTTGCAAGGATGGTTTAACATAGGAAAATCTATCAACGTGATCCACCATATAAACAAACTGAAAAAGAAAAACCATATGATCATATCCCTAGATGCTGAAAAAAGCCTTCGACAAAAGTTAACACCCTTTCATGATAAAGTTCTTGGAGAGATCAGGGATAACAGGAACTACATAATAAATGCAATATACAGTAAACCAACAGCCAACAGCCAACATCAAACTGAATGGAGAGAAGCTTAAGGCAATTCCCCTAAAATCAGGAACAAAACAAGGCTGTCCTCTCTATATATATCTCTTCAATATTGTACTTGAAGTTCTAGCTAAAGCTATAAGACAACAAAAGGAGATCAAGGGGATACAAATTGGAAAGGAAGAAGGCAACCTGTCTCTATTTGCAGATGATATGATAGTTTACATAAGCGACACAATAAACTCTACCAGGGAACTCCTACAGCTGATAAATACCTTCAGCAAATTAGCAGGATACATGATAAACTCAAAAAAATCAGTAGCCCTACTTTATTCAGACGACAAAGAGGCTGAGAAAGAAATCAGAGAAACATCACCCTTTACAATAGCCACAAACAACATAAAATATCTCAGGGTAATGCTTACCAAACAAGTGAAAGAACTATACAATAAAAACTTTGTGTCTTTAAAGAAAGATATTGAAGAAGATACCAGAAAATGGAAAGCTCTCCCACGCTCTTGCATTGGAAGGATAAATAGAGTAAAAATGGCAATCTTGCCAAAAGCAATCTACAGATTCAATGCAATCCCCATTACAATCCCAGCACAATCCTTCAATGATCTTGAAAGGATAATAGTCAACTTTATATGGAAAAACAAAAGACCCAGGATAGCCAAAACAACCCTGTACAATAAAAGAACTTCAGGAGACATCACCATCCCTGACTTTAAGCTCTACTACAGAGCTATAGTCCTGAAAACAGCCTGGTATTGGCACAAAAATAGACAGGTAGACCATCAAATCAAAAATCCCGATATTAATCCACACACCTATGAACACCTGATTTTTGACAAAACAACTAAAAAAATACAATGGGGGGAGGAAAGCATCTTCAACAAATGGTGCTGGCACAATTGGATAGATGATGGTGTGTAGAGGACTGCAGATAGACCCATGTCTATCGACATGCACAAAACTCAAATCCAAATGGATCAAAGACCTCAAAATAAATCAAGCCACACTGAACCTCTTAGAGGAGAAAGTAGGAGGTACCCTTGAACAAATCGGTAGAGGTACCCTTGAACAAATCGGTATAGGAACCACTTTCTGAACATAAATCCAGTAGCACAGACTCTGAAATCAACAATTAATAAATGGGACATCCTCAAACTTAGAAGCTTCTGTAAGGCAAAGCACACAGTTGACAAGACCGAACGACAGCCCACATACTGGGAAAAAATTTTTATCAATCCTACATCTGACAAAGGGCTGATCTCCAAAATATACAAAGAACTCAAGAAACTAGTCAACAAAACACCAAATAGCCCTATTAAAAAATGTGATATGGAATTGAAGAAAGAATTCTTAATAGAGGAAATCAAAGAGGCTGAAAGACACTTAAGAAAATGTTCAACGTCATTAGCTATCAGGGAAATGCAAATCAAAACAGTTTTGAGATACCATCTTACTCCTGCCAGAATGGCTAAAATTATAAACACCAATGACAACTTATGCTGGAGAGGATGTGGAGAAAGGGGAACACTCCTTCACTGCTGGTGGGAGTGTAAACTCGTACAGCCATTTTGGAGATCAGTATGGCAGTTCCTCAGGAAAATGGGAATTAGCTTACCACAGGACCCAGCAATTCCACTCTTAGGTATGTACCCAAATGACCTACATCCATGCAACAAAGACATGTGCTCAACTATGTTCATAGCAGCATTATTTGTAATAGCAAGAAGCTGGAAGCAACCTAGATGCCCCTCAATTGAAGAGTGGATAAAGAAGATGTGACACATCTACACAACGAAATACTACTCAGTAGGAAAAAAATAACGGAATCTTGAAATTCGCAGGCAAGTGGATGGAACTTGAAGAAACCATCCTGAATGAGGTAACCCAGTCACAAAAAGAGGAACAGGGTATGTACTCGCTCATATATGGGTTTTAGACATAGAGCAAATGATCACCACCTATAATACACACCACCAGATGGACTGGGATACAAGGTGTATTCCAAGAGATTCATATATGGTCCCTCACAAAAGGGGGAAGGGACAAGTTCCCCAGAGCACATAGGAAATGGGGGGAGAAGTGAATGGAGAGAGAACTAAGAGAAAGAGAAGGGGAGGAGAGGAAAACACGTGTGACTAGATAGATTGAGTCAGGGTGAGAGGGGGGCCATAAAAGAGGGAGCCATTATTGGTTTGAAGAGAAAACTGAACCTAAAGAAAGGTCTAGAGAACTACAAGACCAACTCCAACTAATAATTCGAGCAACCATGGAAAGGCTACCATAAATGCCCTTCCCTGATAATGAGATCATCAACTAAATTATCCACCATCATGGAGGCCTCATCTAGTACCTGTTGAAAACAGAAGCAAACACCCATAACCAAACACTGAGTCAAACTAGAATCCAGATGCACAGAGAGGGGAGAAGACCAGGTTGCAGAAGCTCACAAAGACAGCTGACCTGAACAAGGAGGAGCTTTGGCCTCCCAGACTGATGGCTAGGAACCCAGCAAGGGACTTACTCAGACCCCCTGAATATGGGTCTCAGCTAGAAGGACTGAGCAGTCTGGGGAACCTCAGACAGTAGAAACAGGATCTATTCCTGGTGCACAAAAGTACCTTGCAGACGCATTCCACCATGGAGGGATACCCCCTTAACCTAGAGACAGGAGAGAAGTCCTAGTTCCTACTTCAAATGATTAGACAGATTTACATGACCCAACCTGGATAGCATAGCCCTACAAGTGGAATGGGGATGGGAGGATGGGAGGGGAGGTTGGCCAGGGGCATGTCACAGGGGAAAGAGGGTAAGAGGGAGGGAGGGAGAGAGGGAGGGAGGGAGGGAAGGAGGGTTAGAGGGAAGGAGGGAGAGAAAACTGGGATCCACATGTAAAATTTTTAAATTATATTATTAATAAAAAAAGAAGGAAATATGCTACTGACTTAATTATATATATATACATATATATATTATGTATATATAAAATATGTTTTGACTTCAAAATTTAAGCCTAAGGACAAGTTACTGGGGAAAAGGATTTCTAATTTTGTTTCCACAGAAAATGAAAAGCTGTGGATTCCTTCCATACTAATGTGGTTTGATCGAGCAAGACCCCCTAAAGCAACATCAATGGGACAGTGCAGCCTTGCAGACAACTACAGCCAGGATTTCTGCATCTTCTTGACATGCAGACAAGCGCCCCCTACCAGCAGGAAGCAGTTTGGAAAGTACTACACCCAAATTCTCAAAAATTGTTCATATATGTTTGTTTTCATTAAAAAAAAAAGCATGTAAAAAAATACTAGCTTATTTAGAGATACCTATGATTTAGGTTAGCATTTGTATTTATCATTGGTAAAGAATATCCAATAAAGTGGTTGGGAAAGTTGAGCTTAGAAGAATGGTATTATGAGACTAACAAAAGTTGAATAAAAGGCCCCATGGATTTAATTTTTTATATTTATATATACTTTAAATAAATATATATATACTTTAAATAAATTTTACATATGTACAAAATTTAAAAAATAATTAAAAAATAATAAAAAAGTAACAAAACTACATTTAAGGTATAATCATAGAAAAACAAGTCACTGAAACAATTTTTACAGCCAACTACACTCGTAGCACTCAGAAATCAGGCTTGTCACAATTAGTCATCAGTTCACAGAAAATGCAGTGTTTATAAAAATGCCAGATGCCGGCTTCTGTTAAGGGCACAGAGGAAACATGAGCTCCTTCATACAGAGGAACAGGAAGCCTGGAAATGTGTTTTTAAACTCTGGCTGGTGAAATAGCAAACAGTGGGTATCTACAGGACCAAGAGCTGGGAAGACAGACAATCACAGATGTTAAGTCTGTAGCCCCCAGACATTTCCCCACCTAAAGGTCTGTGATGACTCTGCATGTCAACTGAGAATGGGAGCAGTGGCAATTGAAACAATATTCCTGCCTAACAGGAGGGAATATGGAAGCCAGGACCATAAAGAGAATGGCCTTTGAGCCTGCCTTGGATCGGAAATGCAGCATTCCTCTGCCAGAGGAGTGAAGGTGAAGAGGCTACCCTCTAGGACTGCTGTGCAAATGAAGTTTCTGTCCACCTGGTCCCGCTGCCTGTTAGTCCCAAATAAACACACAGAGGCTTATGTTAATTATAAACTGTTTGGTCTTTGGCTCAGGATTCTTATTGACTAGCACTCTCTTAATTATCAACCCATTTCTATTAATCTATGTATGTCTATGTGGTCTTGGTTTATCAGTGATGCCCAGGCCTCTTGCTCCCTGGGCAGCTACATGGAGTCTCTCTGACTTCACCAACTACTACCTTTCTCTATCCCTGTTTGGATTTCCCACCTGGCTAAATCCTGCGTATTTGTTGGCCAAAACAGCTTAATCATCAATCAATAAGAAAAACATATTCACTGCACACAGAACAACATCCCCATCACTGCTGCCTGGGGCAGGCTATGTAGTTTCCTGTCAATCCTTGATGTCTAATTCAGACTCACACTCATGCTATGATTGTCACTGGAATCCACCTGAAGTGGAGGAAAATTATCTCCGGGAATCACATGACCATGGGCTCAAACCCTCAAATCAACCTTCTGAATACATCAGTTCTATGATCCCAAGAACCAGACAGACAAGGAGACAAAGCAACTGGAGAAATATCCAGCAAAACAGGCCAGAAAGGCAGAATCTCAAGACTTGGCTTTCAAGAATGTCTATGAATAGGAAGCCAACCTGACATGTCATAAGAAATTGACGGCTATAACAGCATAGCAGACCTCTCCACTTAGAGTTCTTGGCCTGGAGCACACCATTCCATTAGTGAAGAACCCAACACCTAGAACAAAGAACAGAAAAACAAAGCAGGAGACTGAGTGGTTGGGAAGAAGAAAAGCCACATGAACAAGGTCTGATGCAAAGATAGCCTGAGTCCCAGAAGGAGAAGCAAGAGAAGAAAGGACACATATTTAGGAGACAATTGTAGCAATCCTGTTAAAATTAGGGAACATACCAGCCTCCCCTATGATTCAAGGCATAGAATAGAATAGAATAGAATAGAATAGAATAGAATAGAATAGAATAGAATAGAATAGAATAGAATAGAATAGAGCAAAGCAGAGAGAGAATGGCTTTATGAACAAATTTGGAAGTAAAGAAAACGGGTGCACCTTTAAAGTTATCCTCTCCAGACCCATCTATCCACATGGGACCATCCTGAGTCCCCGCCTGCCTGATCTTTGACCTCATCACCAGGCCTTTGTCGGAAGTGAGTCTGGGACCAGTTCAAGCCGAATGTCCCCCCACACCCTTCCATGGGTACTCCCTGGGTTAGCCCCGAATCTTGCTCCCCCCTATATCCTGTCCCCAAATAGAACAGTCCTAGTACTCTGATCCACAAACCACCCCAACCAGAACCTGTCCTCCCCCCACCCTGTGTCCTCCTGAGCCCACTGCTCCACTGCTCTGGTTGAGCACTAGGTCAGAATGCAGGTTCAGCAACCGCTCTACTTCCAGGGAGCTTCCTGGATCTGCTCTGACTACACTGGATCACTCTATCCACGCAGGACTATTCTGAGTCCCCACCTGCCTGATCTTTTATCCCAATTGCTGGACCTGTGCCAGAGAAGAGACCAGAGAACAGAGGCCAGAGAACAGTCTAGAGACTGTTCTAGAGAGCTTGGACCATCCAGAGTTACAGAATTGGAACTCCTGACGAACTATGCCCACTGGGAGAGTAGAGAGAGAGAGAGAGTCTCCATTTGCACCCACTGAAAGAAGTGATGGGAAGACAGCAATTCAAGAAAACACCCAACAATAGAAAGACAAGTTTGGTTTGACACCACAAGAATCTAGGGACTCTATACCACCTAGACCTGAACACACCAAAGCATATGAAGCAGAAGAGAACGACTTAAAAAAATATCTTCATAAACATGATAGAGACCTTCAAAGACAATATGAAAAAATTCATTAAAGAAATGGAAGAAAAAACAAACAAAAAGTTGGAAGAAACAAACAAATCTCTTAAAGTCAGGAAAGCCAAGAAAAAATAATTAAACAGGTGATGAAAATGGTTCAAGACTTGAAAACTGAAATAGAGACTATAAAGTAAACACAAACTGAGGGAATTCTGGAAATAGAAAAAGTGGGCAAACAATTAGGAACTACAGATGCAAGCATAACCAACAGAATACAAGAGATCAAAGAGAGAATCTCAGGGGCTGAAGATAAACTAGAGGAAATAGATTCATCGACCAAAAAAAATCGTACATCCAACAAACTCTTAACCAAAATATTGATGAAAATGTGGAACACCATGAAAAGGCCAAACCTAAGAATAATAGGCATAAAAGAAGGCAAAGAAGCCCAGCTCAATGGTGCAGAAAACATAGTCAATAAAAGCATTGAGGAAAACTTTCCCAATCTGAAGAAGGACATGCCCATGAAAGTACAAGAAGCATACCGAACACCAAATAGACTGGACCTAAGAAAAAGACCCTGTGACACATAATAATCAAAACACCTAACAGACAGAATAAAGAAAGAATATTAAGAGCAGCGAAGAAAAAAAGCCAGGGAACACATAAAGGTAGATCTATCAAAATTACACCTGACTTCTTCATGGAAACTCTCAAGGACAGAAGGACTGGATAGATATTCTACAAGTACTAAGAGTCCACGGATGCCAGCCCAGGTTACTATACCCAGCAAAACTCTCTATCATTATAGACTGAGAAAACAAGATATTCAAAGACAAAGCCAGATTTTCACAATGTGTATCTACAAATTCAGCCCTACAGAAAGTTCTGGAAGGAAAACTCCAACCCAAGGAAGTTCACTACACTCACAAAGACATAGGCAATAGATAATCCCACTTCACCAGAAACCAAAGGATAAAGCAAGGAAAATATATTCACAATATCACCAACAACAACAAACCTAAAACAAACAAGCATTAACAATCAATGGTCCTTACCTTCCCTCAACATTAATGGTCTTAACTCACATATAAAAAGACACAGGCTAACACAGGACAGATATGAAGACAGAATCCATTCTTCTGCTGCATACAAGAAACACATCTAAGCTTCAAAACAGACACTACCTCAGGGTAAAGGGTTGGGAAAAGATTTTCCAATCAAATGGACCCAAGAAGCAAGCAGGTGTGGCTATCCTAATATCTAACAAGTTAGACTTCAAACAAAAATCAGTCAAAAGATATGAAGAGGGTCATTTCATATTCATCACAGGAGAAATCTATCAGCACAAAGTCTCAGTTCTGAACATCTATGTCCCAAATACAAAGGCACCCACATTCATAAAAGAAACGCTACTCACATAAAACCTCACATACTCATAGTGGGAGACTTCAACTCTCACCACTAGACAGGACCTCCAGACATAAACTTTACAAAGAAACAAACAGAAATTATGTCCCAATTTGGTTTAACAGACATCTATAGAACTTTCCATCGAGACACAAAAGAATATACCTTCTTCTCAGCTCAACATGGAACCGTCTCTAAAATCAACCACATACTAGGCAACATAACAAACCTCAAAAGATACAAAATAATTGTAATAGCCACCTATATCTTATCAGACCACCATGCTTTAAAGTTGGAATTAAACAGCACAAATCCCAGAAATCCTACAAACTCATGGAAACTGAACAATGCGCAATTGCACCATACATGGGTCAAAAAAGAAATAAAGAAAGAAATTAAAGACTTCCTAGATTTCAATGAGAATGAAGACACAACATTGAAGGGAGATGTCATTCTGTTTCTCTTGTTGAATAAGCACTCTTGGCCAATAGGAAAGAAAGATAGGCAGGACTGGGAGACAAGAAGGATTTGAGGAAGTAGTAGAGAGGAGTCAACATGTAGAGACTTCAGAAAACAGAGGTCCAGGCCTTCTCTCCGGTTAGATGAGGCCACATAGAAATACATAGATTAATAGAAATAGGTTAATATTTAAGACAGAGCTACTCAATAAGAAATCAGTAACTGGCCAACAGCATTATATATAACACACAAGAGCATCTATGTGTGTTATTTGGAGCTGACATGACTCTGGGAACAGGCTGCTGGGAAAGCATACACAATATTCCCAAATTTATGGGACACTTTGAAAGCAGTGCTACAAGGAAAGTTCATTGCACTAAGTCCATTGCCCATATGAGGAAAACGGAAGAAAATCACATTACAAAATTAACAGCAAAAAAGAAAGCCTTAGAACAAAAAGAAGCAAATTCACAATGCCAGTAGACACCAGGAAATAATCAATTTGATGGCTGAAATCAATAAAGTAGAAACCAGGAAAACAATACCAAAAATCTATGTTACAAAGAATGGTTTTTTTAAAAAACCAACAAGATACACAAACCTTTATTTAAATTAACCAAAAAACAGAGAGAACATACAAATTGATAAAATTAGATACAAAAAGGGGGACATAACATCAGACACTGAAGAAATCCAGAAAATTTTCAGGTCATATATTGAAAACCTGCACTCCATAAAATTTGAAAATTCAAAGGAAATGGACAAATTTCTGTATAACTTTCACTTACCAATGAAGTAGAAGGAGTCATCAAAATCCTTCCAACTAAAAAAAAAATGCCCAGAAACAGGTGTCTTCAGTGCAGAATTCTACCAGAAATTCAAAGAAGAGCTAATACCAATATTCCTCAAATTGTTCCACACAATAGAAGCAGAAGGTTCATTACCAAACTCTTTTTACTAGGCCACAATTACCTTGGTACCCAAGCCACACAAGGGCACAACTAAGAAACAGAACTACACACCAATATCCCTCATGAACATTGATGCAAAAATACTGAATGAAAAACAAATCCAAGAAGACATCAGAGAAATCATCCACCATGAACAAGTAGGCTTCATCCCTGGGTTTCAGGGATGGCTCAACATGCAAAAATGTATCAATATGATCTACCATATAAACAAACTGAAAAAGAAAAACCATATGATCATCTCCCTAGATGCTGAAAAAGACTTCGACAAAATTCAACACCCTTTCATGATAAAGTTCTTGGAGAGATCAGGGATAACAGGAAAATGCCTAAACATAATAAAATCAATATACAGAAAACCAACAGCCAGCATCAAACTGAATGGAGAGAAGCTTAAGGCAATTCCCCTAAAATCAGGAACAAAGCAAGGCTGTCCTCTCTATATATATCTCTTCAATATTGTACTTGAAGTTCTAGCTAAAGCTATAAGACAACAAAAGGAGATCAAGGGGATACAAATTGGAAAGGAAGAAGGCAAACTGTCTCTATTTGCAGATGATATGATAGTTTACATAAGCAACCCAAAAAACTCTACCAGGAAACTCCTACAGCTGATAAACACCTTCAGCAAACTAGCAGGATACAAGATAAACTCAAAAAAATCAACAGCCCTACTTTATTCAGACGACAAAGAGGCTGAGAAAGAAATCAGAGAAAGATCACCCTTTACAATAGCCACAAACAACATAAAGTATCCTGGGGTAATGCTTACCAAACAAGTGAAAGACCTATATAATAAGAACTTTGTGACTTTAAAGAAAGAAATTAAAGAAGATACCAGAAAATGGAAAGATCTCCCACGCTCTTGGATAGGTAGGATTAATATAGTAAAAATGGCAATCTTGCCAAAAAGCAATCTACAGATTCAATGCAATCCCCATTAAAATCCCTGCACAATTCTTCACTGATGTTGAAAGGATAATAATCAACTATATATAGAAAAGCAAAAGACCCAGGATAGACAAAACAACCCTGTACAATAAAAGAACTTCAGGAGACATCACCATCCCTGACTTTAAGCTCTACTACAGAGCTATAGTCCTGAAAACAGCCTGGTATTGGCACAAAAATAGACAGGTAGACCAATGGAATCGAATCAAAAATCCCGATATTAATCCACACACCTATGAACACTTGATTTTCTACAAAACAGCTAAAAAAACACAATGGGGGGAGGAAAGCATCTTCAACAAATGGTGCTGGCACAATTGGATAGATGATGGTGTGTAGAAGACTGCAGATAGACCCATGTCTATCGACATGCACAAAACTCAAATCCAAATGGATCAAAGACCTCAACATAAATCAAGCCACACTGAACCTCTTTGAAGAGAAAGTAGGAGGTACCCTTGAACAAATTGGTATAGGAGAATGCTTTCTGAGCATAACTCCAGTAACACAGACATTGAGATCAACAATTAATAAGTAGGACTTCCTCAAACTTAGAAGCTTCTGTAAGGCAAAGGACAGAGTTGACAAGAACAAATGGCAGCCCACAGACTGAGAAAATATCTTCACCAACCCTACATTTGACAAAGGGCTGATCTCCAAAATATGCAAAGAACTCAAGAAACTAGGGAGAGAGGGAGGTAAGGAGGGAGGTAGGAAGGGGAGGGAGAGAGGGAGGGAAGGGAGGGAAGGGAGGGAAGGAGGAAGGGAGGGAGGGAGATAGGGAGAGAGGAGGGGGGAACTGGGATCAACATGTAAAATAAATAATAATAATAACAATAATAATAATAAATAAAAATGGGGTACAGAACTGAAGAGAGAATTCTCAATAGAGGAAATCAAAAAGGCTGAAAGTGCTCAACATCCTTAGCTATCAGGGAAATGCAAATAAAAACAGCCCTGAGATCCCATCTTACTCCTGCCAGAATGGCTAAAAATAGAAACACCAATGACAACTTATGCTGGAGAGGATGTGGAGAAAGGGG
Source organism: Cricetiscus sungorus (assembly GCA_030556225.1). NCBI lineage: Eukaryota > Metazoa > Chordata > Mammalia > Rodentia > Cricetidae > Cricetiscus > Cricetiscus sungorus. The sequence goes on from JANBXA010000588.1 coordinate 286,620, forward strand.
AACACTCCTTCACTGCTGGTGGGAGTGCAAACTTGTATAGCCAATTTGGAGATCAGTACGGCGGTTCCTCGGGAAAATGGGAATCAGTCTACCACAGGACCTGGCAATTCCCCTCTTAAGCGTATACCCAAATGATCCATGCAGCAAAGACATGTGTTCAACTATGTTCATAGCAACATTATTTGTAATAGCAAGATGCTGGAAGCAACCTAGATGCCCCTCAACTGAAGAATGGATAAAGAAGATGTGGCACATTTGCACAATGGAAAACTCCTCAGAGTGGGGGAAAATGGAATCTTGAAATTCACAGGCAAGTGGATGGAACTTGAAGAAGCCATTCTGAATGAGATAACCTAGTCACAAAAAGAGGAACATGGTATGTACTCGCTCATATATGGATTTTAGACATAGAGCAAAGGATCATCAGTCTATAATTCACACTGCCAGGGGAACGAGGATACAAGGAGGAACCTAAGAGATTCATACAAGGTCCCTCACAGAAGGGGAAAGGAACAAGCTCTCCTGAGCAGATTGGGAGTGTAGGGAACATGAGTGGAGAGGGAGCTAGGAGAAAGAGAAGGGGAGGAGAGGAAAGCATGTGGGAAATGCTTGATTGAGTCAGGGGAGGAATACCAGAGAGGGAAAAAAAGAGAGAGATACCATAAATGAAGAGGAAACTGACTCTAGAGCAATGTCCAGAGACCTACAAGACTGACCCCAACTAACAATCTGAGCAACAGTGGAAAGGCTACCTCATATGCCCTTCCCTGATAGTGAGATCAATGGCTAACTTACCCACCATCATAGAGCCCTCATCTAGTAGCTGATGGAAGCAAAGGCAGACAGCCACAGCTAAACACTGAGCTGATCTGGAATCCAGATTCAGAGAGGGGGGGCAAGACCAGGCTACAAAAACCCAGAGACAGCTGACCAAAACAAGGGGGAGCTAATGGGCCCCCAGACTGACAGCTGGGAATCCAGCATTTGACCACTCAGAACCCTGAACACGGGTCTGAGTTAGAAGGCCTGGACAGACTAAGGGACCTCTGACAGTGGAACCAGGAACCTGGTGCACAGAAGGACTTTGGGAGTACATTCCCAATGGAGGTATACTCCCTTAATGTAAAGGCAAATGACTTGACAGATTTTGTTGATCCCTCCTGGAAGGCACCACCCTCCCTATGGAGTGGGGGGAGGTGGAATGGGAGGGGGGTCGTGGGGCAGGGGAGGGAGGGACGGACGGAAAGGGAACTGGGATCGATATGTTAAATAAGAAAAATTTAAAAATTAAAAATACAATAAAATAAAAAGATGTTCTCTCTCTGGAAACCCACTGGCCACACCAGCTGGGGAAAGGGGTATGTGATCTTCAATCTCCTTCCCACCCTTCTTGTCTTCCTGCCTGCCCCAATCCTTAGGAGACTAAGCAGATCTTCTCCCGCAGCCTTGCTTCCTCACCCCTTCCCTTTGTGCCAGGCACCACCGATATCCCAGACACCTTCTCCTTGGAATCAGTGAGTCTATCTTCTGTTTCATTCTCCTTCCCGTACTACAATTCTAATTCCCCAATAGCAGACCCTGTTGGGGGCCCATCCTCCCTCTCCTCCTCCATCCCCTGAGAGCCCCACTAGTCCTCCGGATAGACCTAGCTTTCCTCCCCACTTTGGGGTCTCTTTACCCTTTTGTCCCTCTAGCCTATCCCTAGCCTAGCCTTATTGTTAGCTCCCAATATCTAGAAAGAAATCTCTACCTACAAAAACCCCTAGAACTGCAATCAATAACTGGAATTGCAATCATCCCAAACCTAAAAGCCTAGACTCCAGTGTAAAAAACACACTCAGTAGCAACCAAGACAATATGTGTCCTCTGGAACCCAGGAACCCTACCACAGTAGACCGAGAACTCAGCATCACTGAAGCACAAAACAGGGATTTCAAATAGGTTATACATTGTGCTCAAGGACCTTAAGAAAACATGAATGAACCCATTAATTAAATTTATGAAAACAGAAACAAACAGCTTTCAGTCTTCCATGGTTACCTTCACTGCCCAACCAGGCTGTTCTGGAAATTGTTCTGTAGTCCAGGCTGGCCTCAATCAAACTCAGAGATCCGCCGGCCTCTGCCTCTGGAGTTCTGGGATTAAAGGTATGCGCCACCACACCCAACTCTAAGCTTTTCTTTAATTCCTTTTCTCAATTTGGAAACTTAGCTTGGTAGGGTCTTGCTCTGAGGTCACCAGTCCCTTTACTCAATTTCTGAATCTGTTTCTCTCCTTGAACACAGGACTTAGCTCCATCCCACCTCCCGGTGCTCCTTTTCTCCTCAAATTGTACATTTTGCATTTACACAGTTCAACTTGCTTCTTTCCATCATAAATCTTCATTACAGTCGCCACTAATAACCACATGGCAGAGTCTATTCTAGGTTTCCTCTGCCAAGGGAATTAATCCAAAAGCAGCCACATTCTTCACCAAAATGTCACAAGAATGATCTCAGTTCAAATAACTCTCGGCACCCCTGTCATCCACGTTCCTACTAAGTTAGCCAATGGCTTTTCATTTAAAGAGTTCAACTGTTTTTCTAACCCCCAGTCCCAAGGTTCATATTCCTCCAAAGGAAAGCATGGTCAGGCCTATCACAGCAGTAGGCTACCCCCCGTGCCAGGTTCTGACTTAGAGTTACTGTTGCTGCAAAGAGACACCATGAGCACAGTAACTCATAAAGGAAAACATTCCATTGGAGTGGCTCTCTGTGATGAGTCTTTATACCACCAGCCATCTCTCAAATAATGACACAGAGACTTTTTGTTAATTATGAAATCTGGGTCTCTATCTTAGGCTTGTTGTTAGCTAATTCCTGTAACTTAAATTAACCCTTTTTTTTTTTCTTTTTTCTTTTTCGGTTTTTTGTTTGTTTGTTTGCTTGCTTGCTTTGTTTTTTTGTTTGTTTGTTTGTTTTTTGTTTTTGGCTTTTTGAGACAGGGTTTTTCTTTGCTTTGGAGCCTGTCCTGGTACTCGCTCTATGGGACAGGCTGGCTTCAAACTCACAGAGATCAGCTTGCCTCTGCCTCCAAAGTACTGGGATTAAAGGTATGCGCCACCAGTACCTGGCATTAACCCTTATTTTTATTAACCTATGTTCTACAACATGGCTTTTACCTTTATCCAATTCTGTGTGCCCAACTACTTCCACGTCTAGCTGGTATCTCTTGCACACTCCAATTATTTCCTCTTCCTCCTTCAACCCAGAAGTCCCATCTATCTCTCCTGCTTTTACATCTCTTATGTAATTTTTTTCTGAATTTGGTAAAAAGGAAAACTGTAACTATAACTATTTCTTCTTCAACTGCTTCAGAGACATAAGAAGGATACAATACTACCTGAGTAAACAGTAAGTGTAGAGTAAGCAACTTCCAAAACTATAGAAATAACAGAGACAGCTTACTTCCTAAACAGTCACCCAAGGTTCCTCTGTAACAGTGGGACATTCATATTTGGCCCACAGGCCTAGAATATAATTTTTTGTGAAGTATGAACTTTGAAGGAATGTTCTACCTTGCCTTGGCAAAGTTTGGCAGCTGCCTTCTTTTATGCCCTGCTCATCCAATTTGGACAGCATACTGTCAGCAGTTGAGGCAAGGGCTAGCTTTGACATATTGGAAGAAAACTCAATATGGAGATTCTTCGATGCCCATCACCTTCTTTTGAAGTAGATCAGTGCTGCCAGGAACAAAAAGCCTTATGTTATTAAAACATCATAAGCTCACTGATTTAAAACCCCTCCTCTCTGAATCTTGTATAAAGTGTGTTCATTTCCTCAGTGCTGGACCACATAGTCGTTTCAGCTGGCTGTAGGTAGAGCATGAGAGAAGGTCCCTTTGGACCAAACCTCATCCTCTACTGAGGGATCACCTCAGGCCAGGTCAGATATACCTCAAATTCTCTGAGTCTGATGATGTGGACTTGGACACTGACTAGGTCCCACAGCCATTGTCCTAGGGATATAGGTGTATGACATTGCCTCAGAAAGAACCAAGGCACTTTCACTGGGTCCCAGGGCAGTGCTGGGTGATTTGTTTACATGGAGGAGAGAAAGGCACAGGAATCAGTACCCCTAGGAATTGGAGGGCTCATTTGCCCACAAACTGGGAGAGGGTCTTCTACTCATGGTGGTTGTACAGGTCTCGTGTGCACAGAGCAGGTAAACCATTTCCCTCCTGCTCTTGTCCATAGTAAGGTCTCGGTAGCGGAAGAAGGACCCAAGGGATGTTCTTGTAGTTCTGCTCTGGTTTTCCATGACTATACTACTCCATGTCAATGTCTCCATGATGAAAATGACTTTGTTCTTGGTCATCTGTTCCTTGGGTGGAGGCATGGTGTATTCCTGAATCACTTGAGCTTTTCTGTGGGAAGCCACAGCCCCAAGATAGCGCCTGGCTGGATGCCAGGTAGTTCACGCTTAGCTGTAAATAAGACTTATTTGGAAGTGCTTCATGGATCTGGTGCGCTTCCTCCTTCTGTGGCCTATCCGGGATCACCAGGTGGCATGAGCTGATTGGGCTGTGAGCACATTTAAGGGCTTGCTGGGGCTGGGAGAGGAATAAGCTGATGAGAGAAACAGAGTAAGCTGATGAGAGAAGCAGCGTAAGCTGATGAGAGAATCAGCGGAAGCTGATGGGAGAAACAGAAGCTGATGGGAGCAGAAGAAGCTTGTTCAATGATCCTGAATAAAACTGCTTGAAGAAGAGTCGTGGTTGCATGTTTCCTTGCTGGCCGAGGTAGGTGCGCAACACTTTTCCTGTAGGGAGAGAAGTCAGAACAGCAGTCACTGCCAAAGAAAAGAGCTTTGCCAAGCGCAGTACCCCTTCCCTATCAGTGACAGCCTCCATATCATCCATAAGCTCCTGGCTCATGGCTACCACCATACATGTTATCTAAGAGGCCAGGAAGATCAGGAGTGCATCCCTGGACGTTGGGGCCTTTGGGGGAATGATGAAGATAGATGCCCTCCCCGTAGGCGTTCAGGAGTTGGCGAGGAGAAATGGAGATGGGTGGGGAACTAGACTACCCTCCAGCATGGCTCATCCCGAGTCTGCTGAGCAAGGTTGAGTGATTCATCTGAACATAACCAGGTGGCCCCTTTTGGCCACCAGCACAGGGTTTTGGTTTTCTGTTTTGTAGCCAATCATCCCTGCATGTGAACTCAGGACTCTTAACTCCTTCCACTAAACATCTGGTTTACAGTGTGTGCTCTACCCACCTGTCATCAGCCCCATTCTCTTCCCTAAGCCACAGGTTGATTAGGGTTCCCCTATAAAAGCACTGTCTAGGGAGGAGGACAGGGTGGCATTGCCACCATGTTTGGGCTTTAATCTGAGTAAGAAGCCTCCCTCTCTAGGGATGTGGTGAAGATACTGTGAACAGTCTCATCCAGCCCGGGAACCCAAGGAGGCTGAGAACACAGAGCAGCAAGTAATGGCCAGACTTCCTGCTTTCTCCCCTGGGTCTCAAGGCTACTACCTCATCCACCCCCGCCCATCCACATGAAGCAGCTTCAGCCAGATCTGGACTCCCTCACCCCCTGACACAGAAACCCCTAAAAAAAAAAGGGGAACTTCAAGTAATGCCTTGTGCTACCCAGTTTCAATCCTGTTCTTAATCTGTGCAAACGTGGGTGAGGTGACCTTCATACCTTTGTGACAATTGGGCTGCAACTCCTTGGAGGATTCAGCCCAGAGTGAAGCTTCTGGGAACCATGGTACAAAGCAAGAAGAGAGGCAGCCATCTTCATACTTGCCACACGTGAGTGGGATCAGCAGGAATGGACAGTGCAAGAGCAGAGAGGACCATGAGACATGGGCCGACAGTGGATATCTCCAGATCCCATCAGCCAACGAGCCATGGAGGAGTGGGAAGGAACTGAGACACGACAGGCTATGGAGGAGCTCCCTGTGCTGCACAGGTGAGGTAAGGTGACAACCTGAAGAGGGATGACCAGACAGGGTCCAGATATCCCATGGGCTGGAATATAGTCCACTGGATCCAAACACACAGAGACCAGAGAGACACACAGATACACAGAGAGAGTCACACAGATACAGACACACAGACACACACACAGATACACAGAGAGAGTCACACAGACACACACACAGATACACAGAGAGAGTCACACAGACACACACACAGATACACAGAGAGTCACACAGACACAGACACACACAGATACACAGAGAGAGTCACACAGACACAGACACACACACACACAGATACACAGAGAGAGTCACACAGACACAGACACACACACACAGATACACACAGACCCACACAGAGACACATACAGACACACACACACAGAGAGAGACACACAAACAGATACAGACACACAGAGATACACACAGACATACACAGAGACACACAGAGAGAGACACAAAGACACAGAGACACACCTACAGAGAGAGGGACACAGAGAAAGAGACACACAGAGAGACACATACAGATACAGACACACAGACAGACACGCAGAGACACAGAGAGACACACATACACACATACACAAACATGAGAGAGAGAGAGAGAGAGAGAGAGAGAGAGAGAGAGAGAAACCCTCGTGGGATGGAAGCCTGTGAGATAAACTTGGTCTGTCTGGAAGGTGGTAGGACCAAATCAGCTGAGCCAACAGAGAGAAGCAATGATTCTGCAGCCCAAACCTTCACCACTGACAAAGGTGAGTTGAGAGAGGAAAGAAGGCATGGAAGATTCCAAAACTCATCCAAGAGGGTCTAAGCCTGCGGGAGATCCAGGAAACAGGGTGGAATCGCCAGGGTTTGGGAATCAAGCTAGCTCAGTGTTGAAGAGAAGAGACAGGCAGTGGAGCCCAACCTGAACTGACAGAAGCCAAGACAGGCAGGAAGAAGTCCAAGGAACTCCAAGAACCAGGCAGGAAACTGCAGGTGGGCTGTAGAGGGCGGCGTTTGTGGGGACCAAAGCTGGCCCAAGAGCTCAGGGAATTAAGAAACAACAGAGGGGAATTAGGCATCTAAGATCTCAAGGCTGAGCAGCCACAGGGAGCTGCTGCAGGTGAGAGCATGGGAGACCAGACTGAACAGGAGCTGGGGGAGCTGGGTATAAGGGAAACAGGCTGAGCAGCCTCAGGGAAACTGGTACAGAAAAGAGCAACCACAGCAGGTCTGGGAAATTCTAAAGGAAACGAGACTGCACACCTGTGCCAGAGCTGAGACAGGTGATGTAAGGAATAGTCTGACAGCTGCTGGGCAGCCAGGGAAGGTGGGAGTGTGGGGGCCAGGCTGAGCAGCTCTGGGGGAGCTGGGGAGATGGGGTGTGGGGGCAGATGAGCAGCTCTGGAGGAGCTGGGGAGGTGGGGTGTGGGGGCAGATGAGCAGCTCTGGGGGGCTGGGGAGGTGGGGTGTGGGGGCAGATGAGCAGCTCTGAGGAGCTGGGGAGGTGGGGTGTGGGGTCCAGGCTGAGCAGCTCTGAGGAGCTGGGGAGGTGGGGTGTGGGGTCCAGGCTGAGCAGCTCTGGGGGGCTGGGGAGGTGGGAGTGTGGGGGCAGATGAGCAGCTCTGGGGGAGCTGGGGAGGTGGGGTGTGGGGCCAGGCTGAGCAGCTCTGAGGAGCTGGGGAGGTGGGGTGTGGGGTCCAGGCTGAGCAGCTCTGGGGGGCTGGGTAGGTGGGAGTGTGGGGGCAGATGAGCAGCTCTGGGGGAGCTGGGGAGGTGGGAGTGTGGGGGGCAGATGAGCAGCTCTGGGGGAGCTGGGGAGGTGGGGTGTGGGTCCAGGCTGAGCAGCTCTGAGGAGCTGGGGAGGTGGGGTGTGGGGGCAGATGAGCAGCTCTGGGAGGGCTGGGGAGGTGGGGTGTGGGGTCCAGGCTGAGCAGCTCTGAGGAGCTGGGGAGGTGGGGTGTGGGGTCCAGGATGAGCAGCTCTGGGGAGGCTGGGGAGGTGGGGTGTGGGGTCCAGGCTGAGCAGCTCTGGGGGGGGCTGGGGAGGTGGGGTGTGGGGCCAGGCTGAGCAGCTCTGAGGAGCTGGGGAGGTGGGGTGTGGGGTCCAGGCTGAGCAGCTCTGGGGGGGCTGGGGAGGTGGGGTGTGGGGTCCAGGCTGAGCAGCTCTGGGGGGGCTGGGGAGGTGGGGTGTGGGGGGCAGATGAGCAGCTCTGGGGGGCTGGGGAGGTGGGGTGTGGGGTCCAGACTGAGCAGCTCTGGGGGGAAAGGGGAGGTGGGGTGTGGGGGCCAGATGAGCAGCTCTGGGGGAGATGGGGAGGTGGGGTGTGGGGGCAGATGAGCAGCTCTGGGGGGGGCTGGGGAGGTGGGGTGTGGGGTCCAGGCTGAGCAGCTCTGGGGGGAAGGGGAGGTGGGGTGTGGGGTCCAGGCTGAGCAGCTCTGGGGGGGGGCTGGGGGAGGTGGGGTGTGGGGGCAGGCTGAGCAGCTCTGGGGGGGCTGGGGAGGTGGGGTGTGGGGTCCAGGCTGAGCAGCTCTGGGGGAGAAAGGGGAGGTGGGGTGTGGGGGCAGATGAGCAGCTCTGGGGGGGGCTGAGGAGGTGAGGTGTGGGTCCAGGCTGAGCAGCTCTGGGGGAGAAAGGGGAGGTGGGGTGTGGGGGCAGATGAGCAGCTCTGGGGGAGCTGGGGAGGTGGGGTGTGGGGGCAGATGAGCAGCTCTGGGGGAGCTGGGGGAGGTGGGGAGTGGGGGCAGATGAGCAGCTCGGGGGGGGGCTGGGGAGGTGGGGTGTGGGGGCAGATGAGCAGCTCTGGGGGAGCTGGGGGAGGTGGGGTGTGGGGGCAGATGAGCAGCTCTGGGGGAGCTGGGGAGGTGGGGTGTGGGGTCCAGGCTGAGCAGCTCTGGGGGGCTGGGGAGGTGGGGTGTGGGGGCAGATGAGCAGCTCTGGGGGAGCTGGGGGAGATGGGGTGTGGGGGCAGATGAGCAGCTCTGGGGGGCTGGGGGAGGTGGGGTGTGGGGGCAGATGAGCAGCTCTGGGGGAGCTGGGGGAGGTGGGGTGTGGGGTCCAGGCTGAGCAGCTCTGGGGGAGCTGGGGAGGTGGGGTGTGGGGGCAGATGAGCAGCTCTGGGGGAGCTGGGGAGGTGGGGTGTGGGGTCCAGGCTGAGCAGCTCTGGGGGAGCTGGGGAGGTGGGGTGTGGGGGCCAGGCTGAGCAGCTACAGGGAGTTGGAGACAGTAGATGTCTGAAGTATTAATTGAGCAGTTCCAGGATAGCGGAGGCACATGGGAGCAGTGTTGGGGTCCAAGCTGAGCAGGTACAGGGGGCTGGGGCAAGTGAGGATACAGGTGTGTGGCTCAGCAGCTATGGGAGAGGCAGAGCTGGTGGGTATACAGAATACCAGTTTGAACAACCACAGGGGAGCTGAGGTAGGTGGTGATGTAAGGAACAGGCCCAGCACCTACAGGGGAGCTGAGGTGGGCGGGAATGGGAAGGACAGTCTGTGAAGCCACAGGCAACAGGACCCCGGATTGAGCGGGGGCCCAGGTCAACACACGGAACAGCTAGACTAGGCCAGTGAGACTAGGCCAAGCCCTGCAGGGAGCGGGGCGACTGCCAGTTTAAGAGGTCTGTCTGAGTAAGGGAACTGAGGACGATAGGAAGAGGCGGAACTGAGCTCCCGGGGAACTGGGGCTGCCGGGAATGGTGGGGACCAGGCTGAGAATCTCAGGGAAGTCAATGTCGGATGAAGGAGCCCCTGTCAGCTGCTCGAGGACACCAGACCGAGCAGTGGCAACGAAGCCAAGGCACGTGAAGGTGTGAGAATGGGCTGAGCGGCTACAGGGGAGCTGAGGTTGGTAGGACCCGAGTACCTACAAGGGAGATGGAAAGGGGGGGCAGATCAAGCAGTTACTGGGGCAGATGGGAGTGTGAGAAAGTGGACTGACCAGCTATAAGGAAACCAGGACACCCGGCTGTGTGGGCAACCAGTCTGAGTGGTCACAGTGTACTGGGCAGGTGGTAATGCGAGGGGGACCAGATCAACCACGGGAAGTTCGTAGGTCTGGAAGGGGCAACCAGGAGTGCCCTGGGCCGGTGAGTACAGGTGAATGAGTCCCTGGGCCTTTGCAGGAGCTGAGATGATTCAGGCAGTGGTAACAGCTGAGGGACTGGGAGTCAGGTGAGATGGGACCTGGTCATCTTACCCTTTCTGCTGCCTCAGCTCCCCTGTAGCTGGTCTGCATCCGTTCAGGACATGCCTACGGGCAAGAACTTAGTGAGAGCCGGGTTCAGCTGCAGGGCTATGTGCAAGGACTACACAAAAGAGGGGAGAGGAGGAGGAGAGAGGAAAAGGGCTCGGGGTCCGCCTGAACTCACAAGCAGGTGGTCAGCCTGGTTGCAGAGAGAACCAGAAGGGACAAAATGAGCCTTAGCTGAGCAGGAACCTGGACAGGGAATCCTGAAGCTAACATCCTCAAAAGGACCATGTGGGCTGCGGTTGTGGGGTCAGGAGCCGCATCTTTGTCCCTGGAGACCAATGGGAACACAGGATAGGAAGGTGAGCATGCTGCAGCAGTCAGGTATACAGGAATTGGATGCACAGAGAGGGTCGGGGGCGTCAGGGTCTGAACAGTGGGCCCCACTGTTCTCTGAGTGTCACAAAGAAGGATGACAGGAGGCCAGGAAGGCACTGGAGCTGAGAGAAGGAGACCAGGGTTGGAGGGACCACAAGCCTGACAATCCGGTTTCCTCATGAATGGTAGGTAGCACATCCTAAACTCAAGGGACCAAGGCTTCTAGAAAGAGGAAAGGGGACTTCTCCGGGATCTGCAGACACTGGCACCAGAAGGGAAAGGCAGGTTGGGGGCGAGACAAGAGGCAGGAGGGGAACTAGAGCTCAGCTCCTTAGGTTCCCATTGAGAGAGATGAGTACAAGGATCATGGAGGTATCCAGCGAAGTCAGGCCAGGCCAGGGCTACCCATGCTGGGAAGGTGGGCGACAGGTAGGCTGAACCCCGAGAACCAAGGACAAAGAGTGAATAAGAGCCGAGGTCATGCTGGAGCCCAGAGCACAAATTTAGGAATCAAAGTAGCAGGCATTGTGTCAGTGTCAGAGTCAAGAGTCTGGAGGTGGATTTGCTCACCCTCCTTAGGTCAGCAACAACACTGGAAGGCACCATGTGCAGGGCTAGGAATAGGAATCTGGTTTCTTCGCAGACCTGAGAGCAGGGGCCATCGATTAGGCCAGACACCACAATGGATGGATGGATGGATGGATGGATGGATGGATGGATGGATGGATGGATGGATGGATGGATGAATGAATGGATAGATGGATGAATGGATGAATGAATGAATGAATGAATGAATGAATGGATGGATGGATGAATGAATGGATGAGTAGGATTCAGAGAGGGAGCAAGGGATCAACAGTACAGCAAAAGCCAACATGACAGGGCAGGCAGATTTGGGGAACTCAGCTTCCACTGAGGGAAAACTTGAATGACGTGTACAAATGCAAAGAGCCTATACAGCTGGACATAGAAACCACGCTGGACTCATCCACCAGCTCTCTGAAAATACCCTTGTGATAGAGTTCTATCAGTCAGGCCTTAGCCTAGTGATCCTGGGGTAGAGAGAATCTAAGTTGGGACAGTTAAATAATCCAGGTATCCCAGGTGCTAGATCCCACACAGTCTCGCAGAAGCCCGGGGCCCTCATAGGGTCAAGAACAGAGCTCTCCCTGGTAGCTAGAACCAGCCATGCCTGAGAAGCTCACCCATCCTCCCTCTCTTGCAGCCACAACAACAGCCCCATCTGTCTATCCACTGGCTCCCGGCTGTGGCCACACATTGGAATCCACGGTGACCCTGGGATGCCTGGTCAAGGGCTATTTCCCTGAGCCGGTGACCGTAACCTGGAACTCTGGGGCCCTGACCAGCGGCGTGCACATCTTCCCCTCCGTCCTGCATTCTGGGCTCTACTCCCTCAGCAGCTCGGTGACTGTACCTTCCAGCACCTGGCCCAGCCAGACCATCACCTGCAACGTAGCCCACCCGGCCAGCAGCACCAAGGTGGACAAGAAAATTGGACAAGGTGAGAGGGTGTCCAGGGGAAGTTCAGGTTAACTGGGAGGGAAGGCTGGGGTGGACCTCTGTATAGAACAGTCAAGCTGGACAGACCTGGGCAGGAAGGTCACACCCATCAGGGGATCAGGGCTCCTTTGGAATGCTGTCTACCACATGGAAGCCTCTGCTCAAATTCCTCACACTCAGGAAGGGGACTTCTGGGAAGGCTACCAGTATTTCACATCATGGACACAGGTCTCAACCCAGGAACAGCTTCACCTCAGCCTACGCTAGGGCCATCCTTCTCTTCCCTAGATTGATGCCTTCTTGCCTCCTGACTCCATTAATACCCTTTTTTGTCTCTTTCTCTTTGTCTGCAGAGTCCATAATCTGCCCAGGTCCTCCGTGCCCACGTAAGCCACTTAAGTCTCCTTCTTTAGTCTCTGGAAATGATTGTCACAAACCGTCACACACTGGAGGCCTGATTTCTGACTCATTCCTATCTCTCTTCTCTAGCTTCTTGCATCAGTGGACCATCCGTCTTCATCTTCCCTCCAAAACCCAAAGAGACACTCATGATCTCCCTGACCCCCAAGGTCACGTGTGTCGTGGTGGACGTGAGTGAGGAGGATCCAGACGTCCAGTTCAACTGGTTTGTAAACAATGTAGAAGTGTACACAGCTCAGACAGAGCCCCGGCAACAGCAGCACAACAGCACCTACCGTGTGGTCAGTGTCCTCCCCATCCAGCACCAGGACTGGCTGAGCGGCAAGGTGTTCAAATGCAAGGTCACCAACAAAGCCCTCCCAAGCCCGACTGAGAAAACCATCTCCAAACCCAGAGGTGGGAGCTGTAGACGGACTGTACGGGGGCTGTGACGGGCAGAAGAGTGAACACTTTGTCAGTAATTTGTTATGACTTCTCTCCCCACAGGGCAACCCCGGATGCCCCAAGTGTATGCCATACCTCCACCTCAAGAACAAATGTCCAAGGAGAAGGTCAGTCTGACGTGCATGGTCACAGACTTCTTCCCTGACACCATCAGCGTGGAATGGGAAAGGAACGGGGAGCTGGAGCAGAACTACAAGAACACCCCACCCATTCTGGACTCAGACGGCTCCTACTTCCTCTACAGCAAGCTCAATGTGGACACAAACAGCTGGCTGCGAGGAAATGTGTTTACCTGCTCTGTGGTGCATGAAGCTCTGCACAACCACCACACACAGAAGAGCCTCTCCCGCTCCCCCGGTAAATGAGCTCAAACACCCTGCCAGACACTGAACCCAGCCCTAACCCCATAACGCTATAAATAAAGCACCCAGAGCTACCCTGGGACCCTGTGAGACGATTCTGATTCTTTACATGGCACATAGCTCACAACATGACTCAGCCACGGGCTAATGGGGTCTGACCGGGGTCTGAGGCCTAAGTTATCGTCAAAGAAAAGAAAACACATCTTACACTGCCAGACCTAGGGCATGCACGTGTACCTGTCCTTGCCAGATATCATTCCTGTCTGGGTAGGACCTCTCCATGCTCTCCTTCCAACCAGCAACTGCTCTGTGTTGGGACTGGAGATGCCCGTAGGAAATATCCAAAGAAAAGAATACAAGGAGTGCTCCCAGCCACAACACAATCCCCACCCTCATCTGCCTGCCCTTCTTTCTACCATGACCCCCTACCTTGAACACTACAGAAACAAGCTAGGATTCTGACAGACAGGCTCTTACTGTCCACACATGGAGCCCAGACAGCTCTGCCAGGACCTAGAGACAGGTTGATCACACCTCTCCCATATGACACTCACACCTGTGTTCCAAGACACAGACCTGGGGCCCTAGTTGCCCCCAAAGAAGTGACTGCACAGATACCCACATAGATGCTGAGACCAGAGCCATTAGAAGCAACCTGCTGAGCACCACCCAAGCCACATGACACCTCCAGTCACACACACACACACACACACACACACACACACCACTGATATCTCATGTGGGCAGTCTGCATAGCAACCAAGGATATCCCTAAACACTACCTAAATGTTCACATGTAGACCGGTGCAAATGAAATAGCTCTCATGGGTGCCTGAGTGCTTTCCTTTAACATGCAGAAAAATACCCCCAGACCCTCTATCCTCAAGCCCCTACCTTTGTCCCACACAGTTAACACTCTCCCATAGCTGTATACCTTGGTGTGGACCTTCTAGAAAGCCCAGACAACACTAGACACAGACCCTGCCCTCACTCTGGCCCTCCAGACTTGGTGACAGGCAGGCAACAGATCAGATAAGCTGCAGAGCCACTACCGACAGGGGTCACAAGCCTTGATTCAGCCCAGCCAGCTCCAGTACTAAGGGGTAGTGGTAGACAAAAAAGGAGTCCTGTGTAGTCCAGGCCACCACAGATCTGTTGTTTGTGGCTGAGCCCAAGGTTTAAGTTGGAACAGTTGGAATAACTCTGGCCACTGGTCCAGAGAAGGCAAAAGAGTTGTCCCCCCTGGAGAGTCTGCTGGCCCAGCCCAGCTGGCCCTTTCTCCTCCGCCTCCATGCAGCCTCATCTGCCACATAGGGGATCACTCTCTGCCCCACCTTGTTGGGACAAACATTGACTGCCCCTCTCTGTGCAGATCTGGAACTGGACGACAACTGTGCTGAGGCCCAGGACGGGGAACTGGACGGGCTCTGGACGACCATCACCATCTTCATCACGCTCTTCCTGCTCAGTGTGTGCTACAGCGCCACTGTCACACTCTTCAAGGTCAGCCACACTGTCCCCACAGTGTCCATACTGTCCTCACCCTGCTCCCACTGTCACACTCTTCAAGGTCGGCACGCTCCCCCACCACCCCCACAGTATCTATGCTATCCATGAGCTACCTCTATGATGATTCATGCTGTCCCTGCCTATCCCATACTGTCTCAAGCTTTCTCTCGTGTTCTTATATGCCACCTTCCACAGTCATATGCTGTCCTCATACCAACCCTCACTGGCTCTCTCTTTTTCTGCATTATACCCACATTGTCCATGTTGTGCCTAATTTGTCCTGATTCCCCCCTGAGCTGTCGTTTACCTTATCCACTGTCTTCAATGCTACCTGAACAATGTTCTTATGCCACTCCCCACTCTATCCACGTCTGGTGCTCACCAGATCCCCATGCTATCCCTGCAATTCCACTTACTGTAGCTATACATCTCAGAACTGTACCCACATTGTGCCCTACAATGTCTCACTCCAACTGTATGTCACCCCAACATTGGGAGTGGCCCCTGTCTTAACTGTGCAGGATGGACGGGACTGAGGTCACACAGTTCATCTCATTTTTGCATCCCACAGCTGAAATGGATCTTCTCCTCAGTGGTGGAGGTAAAGCAGACAGTTGCCCCTGACTACAGGAACATGATTGGGCAGGGCGCCTAGGAAACCTCTTCCGAGGGACCCAGAGCTGTGGAAGCTCTCTAGGACCAAGTCCGTACAGCGGAGCAGATGGACGCACAGGTCACGCCGCCCTCTCATCTCAGCATCCTTTGATCTTACAGCTCTGACTCTGCTGCCAACCTCCCTGCCATATTTGCAGGGCCGTGTGGAGCGTAACTCTGCCCCAGACCACAGCAACAACACCACCACAGCAGTTGCCAGAATAATGGATAAGGCGATAGTTCCGTTTATAGGGTCCTGGCCCTCCACCGGGCACTCTCCTGGCAAGAGGCTGCATTACCTGAATCCATTGAGATGCAGATGATCCTTGAACCAGCGTTGTCCACACAGGCCTCTCAAAAGCAGGGTTTCCTAAGAGACGGGGGAGTTTCCATATGCTACTGAGCGAAAAGCAAGGACTCCACTGTCCAAAGGGAACTCTGGGAAGGGCTGCTGAAGGACGCTCTAATAGCCTCCACCCCAGCAGTTCCCCACCAGGTTTTTTCCCCGACACTTAAATGAACTCTTGTCTCTTGGAATTCAGGGGCAGAACCTCTCAAAAAGTGGGGCTCCTTGTGAAGACCCTCTCCCTGCCACCCATGCAACACGCTAAATTCTCACGTGCAAGAGCCAACCAGAGACACCGCCGACCCCGCAGCCTGAAGAGCATGACACTGTTACCTCTCTGTATGTCCCAGCTGCACTGCGGAGTGACACTCAGAGGAGGGCCTGAGCCTCCTAGCCTCTATTGAGTCCTAGAAGGAGCACGTGCAGAGGCCACGGAGCAAGGGCTGAGCAACCCAAAAGGACCTCGGGGAAAAGGGCCTGATGAGCAGATCCATGTCAGGCCATAAGGTGGTCCAGGGGCAACAGCGGGGCAGGGGGGTGAAAGGATGCTAGAGAAGCCACAGCCCGGCATCTAGGCCAGGCCACTCACAGCGGTTAGAGAAGACCTCCAGGGAGAGAGACCGCGCCTGGGGCTCTGAGGCTGACTGGCCACTGGTACTGGAGAGGCGCTAATATTTCTTCCCCATTTCATATAAATGCAATTGCCAGGCCAGAGTCCACAACAAAGGCAAAAGAGGAACGTGGGAGGGGAAGGGGGGCCTCCCAAGAGATGTTCATTGCCATAAAGCTTAGCTTTGCCAGCTTTTTTTTTTTTCTTTAAATTTTCTGGAGCCCATTTATGTCTTTAAGGTCTCTCTCCATCTTTTTGGTACCAATAAAACATCCTTAAACATTGTACAATTCACTCTGTTCTTCCTGTGTGGGCCAGTCCCACTGTCCTTATACAAAAATCACACACACACACACACACACACACACACACACACACACACACCGTGTGCACCTCATCCCCATCCAGTGTCATCCACCCAGGATTCAGCTCTCAGTCTCAAGTCTCCAACTACCCCATAACAAGGTAGAGGCGCTCTAGGAGTGGAAATCATTCTGGACATCCAGGACATGGTGGTAAGGAGACAGGGGCAGCCAGGGAGAAGATAGGTAGTACCCGTATGAGGAGCAGATGCCACAGCTGGAGGGTGGCCTGTAGACTGACCACATGCAGTAGAGAAGACAGTCTGGAGAAAGTGGCCCCACTCCCGCTGGGGCAGGGTGTCGGCCCTTCAAAGGGAGAGTGAGGGAAGGGGGAGGAAAGAAGGGCCCTGTAGTGTCAGAGCAGTCTGCTCTTGCTGCATTCCCAAGGGGAGTTTTTGCAGCTGGAACATCCTAAGACACAGGTTTGACTGTTGGAAACCTTTCGGGTGCACGTATGCCCTGGTGAAGGAGACTCAGGGCTGGATAGTCAGGAGAGGAGCCCCACCCGTGAAGCTGCTGCAGTGGCCGTGTAGACCAGGCTAGCCAATGCAGTTGCAGCTTCTGCTATTGTGGTACTTATGTCCTACCCAGGACTGGGAGGTATCAGATTACTGTAGGTGGCATTTCTGATATAAGAGTGAAGTGTGTCCTTTAACTAGTAACCAGTACCTACTGCACAGTGAGCTGCAGGGAATCTGGGCTTGGGCCCAGATATGCTAAACAGCTGGGATAAAGCAGGAATCTTGGAACACAGAGCTGTAGTTTCAGAGCATTGTACCTGGAGTACAAAGGGCAGGCTCTGTCATAGACCTTCAAGGGACAATTAGGTCCCCAATCTATGACCAGAGTATGACCATGCCAACGTCCCTCTAAATTAAGCAAGACAGGTGATTAAGACCTTTGAGTTCAGAGAGCACTTAAGCTTCAGAGACACTGGCAGGCCGGCACCTTCCCTGAGGCCCCATAGTAAAAGCAGGCACCTCCCTTTTGTCTCTTGGGGACCTTTGGACCTCCCTGGCAGGCTGAGGATAGGGATACAGTCATGCTAGTAACTGCTCCTCCACATCTGAGGAAGCTGAGCTGAAACAGACCCATCACAGTTCATTTCTCCAGAGCGCCTGAGCTGCCCCACTTCAGAACCAACTTCTGCATTCATTTCCATAGGCTGCCAGAACAGATCGTGGCTTGGGAATCAGCCCTGGGAACCAAGAACTTGGGATAGGGCAGCAGAGGGTAGAGTGCTGCAGAATCAGTTCTGTGCACTACCAAGCTCTATGGCAATGGCACGCAGCCATTCCCTGTCTTGTAGAAGTGATGCACTAGCCACCAACCAATTTTCACAGCTTCCCCCCCACATGTGCATCAGTGTACCAGCCACCCTTTTAAGGGACTAGTACTATTATTGTGTTTGACACCCTAGCCTGATCCAGTGACAAACTCAGTATCCAAATGTAGTCATGTACTAGTGTCCTGAACTTGAAATTTCAACACTTAATGCTATGACTGAATACACGGCAAAAAGCAAAACAGTTTGGCTCATAGGTCGAGAGACATCAATACATCACGGTGAGGAAGAGAGAGATGGGAAGTACTGTGGGGGATGGAGTTTCTTGCTGCTTCCAATGGTTTCTTGTTGCTTGGTACAACCAGGAAGCTAGAGCCAGGGTCAGGCAGCAACACATTGTCCCTGACCACATGGCCCTATTATCTGCCAGGCTTTGGACAAACAAGCAAGGAGTGTCTCTTGTAGCAAGTAGATCTGACCCTTCAGCCATCAACAGCCAGGTCCTTAAGCACCGATACCTGCTGTCATAGCAGGCCTGGATCCTGGCTCCCAACATTCTTTCTCACGGCAGAGTTGTGTCCTGGCTCCTAACACACAAGTGGAATTCAGAAATTGTCCAGGGGCAGATGTACCCCAAATGTATGCCCTAAGTGACCTACTTTCTCCACTAGATTCTCCCCCCTCCATCACCACCTCCCAACAATGGCATCATATTCTGAATCCATCACGATGGATTGACCCATTGATGAGTTCAGAGCTCTCAAGATCTAACCATCTCTGGGAAGTCCTGCATAGATGCCTCCAGAGAAATGCCATCATGTGATCCAATCAAGGTGAACCATCTCAATGGAGAAGGAAGAATCTCGCCACAAGTTCACATCAGCTCCTGCCTCAGTTTCCATTCTTGTCCCAGGTAAATCAAACTTAGCATCCACATTTCCAGCCCGACTGTGTAGCTGGTCCCTTATCAGTCTTCAGTCCCTCCCCCCCATTCTTCTCCCTCTGGAGCTCTATTTCTGTGTATCCCCATCTGTCGTTTATGCCTATCTCTGTCCTTCCTCTGCAGTCTCGCTACCTATCACCTCCATTCCATCATCCTCTGTATCTATTGTATCTATCATCTACTGTTTACACCTATCCTCTCTCTGTCATCCATCCATCATCTTGTTCTGCTCCTTTGAAGACTTGGATACTCATCTCTGAGACTCTGAAAATGTCTAAATTTGATGTGGTGTCAGCTGGCATTTTGTTTGTTTGTTTTATTTGTTTGTTTTGGATGCAGATTCTTGTGTATCCCAGGCTGTCCTCTGACTTCTGAAGTCAAAAATGACTTTGTGTTTCTTATCCATCAGCCATCATCTCTGCAGTACTGGGATTACAGGCTTACATTCACCGCACCTGTGTATGGGATAACCCCGATAAAACCCAGGGCTTTCTACAGCTAGACATGCACCGTACCAACCAAGCTGCAGCCCAGCCCAGGACCAATGCTTTGCTGACATCTTTCTGAGTCACCTTTAGCAGGACAAATGTGGTAACAAGATTTGCCAAGAGAAAAGTCTCCCTCCAACACAAGCTATTCTCACCCGTGTGTTCCAGGGTGCAGAGCAAAGAACCGGGTCCCTTCTATTATGTGCAAGTGAAATAATCGCGCAGAATGTCATGCCTACTCTCATGTACATCCCAGCTGAGCCTGGGGTCCTCCTCCCATAGGTAGCATACCTAAGCTCTGAGTGAACAGTGCAGAGACCCCACTAATGTGGGGATGCATTTGGGGAGCTACAGCCTGGCTTACCCAGGGCCAGCATGTTCCCTATGCCCCGTGGCCTGACTCTGCCTTTGCCTGTGGCTATGTTGGGCTACTCAGATGCAAGGTCTCTCTTACTCCTGCTATGGCCACTTTTCACCTATTTGGTCACTTTCTCCCATGGATGATCCACAGCCTGCCTGTGGGGAAGTGTACATAGGTTGCACAGTAAGGGGCCCCAACCTCAGAACCTGAGTTCAGTGTGATAGCACAGTGTCATATCATGTCTTGATTGTCCAACTGGCCCCAAATGCCAGGTCAGAAGATTGGTTAGGGGTCAGGGATGTGATATGAGTTTACCATAAGTGCACAGAAGCAGAACAGACCCATAGGGACGTGGACCAGGGGACATTTCTGCTCCCAGAGCTCGGGCTCCTTTGGGAGATGGACATCCATGGTCATTGAGTGGAAGAGGCTAGCACAGTGGTGAGCTGTTCTGGGTAGGGTGCAGGGGGTCATAGAGGAGAATGTGGGTGCTGTGCTAGAGGTGATGGAATAAGCACAGGAAGGTGGTGCAATGAGGAAACTGTGTGAAAAGACTGAGGCAGTTATTAACCGTGCTCTTTCCTCCTTCCTCAACCTCCCAGGACAATGTGGCCTGTTCCCCAGAAAGACTAGGAGGCCCAGAGGGCCTCAGGGAAGGCACCTACCTGCCACTGTTCACCCTCTGCACTCATGCTTAAGGACCAGAACTGGAAGAGCCAAAGAGGAATCCACAATGTTTCAGTGAATCCATCGGCAAATGAAAGATGCATACCCCTTCCCAATTTTCTTCTAGATATGTAAATCTACCAGCTTGCTTATTTCCTATTGTAATAAAACCAGGGAGGTTCGAGTTGCATGAGTATGAGTCTATTGATAGAAATAAGCCTACAACATACGCAGAATCTGAAACAATATTTAAAAGTTTGTGAATTAACTGTAATAGATGAATCAAAACAGCCAGTTCCACCTGCTGGGCTGAAACAAAAGAAGTATTAAATAGATTGGTGAGTGGCCAGACCATGAATCCTTCCTACACCCTTAGATGAGGCATTAATAAAACAAGCATATAATTGTGGGATGAGAGAAGATTGAACAATTTTTGAAATTTCAAATTCAGTTTGTATGAGAAAATCCCATAACTGATCAGCTGGATAATGTTTTTCTATCCTTCCATAGAATCCACAAGTGAAATTTGAAAATCCACAGAGTTCTGTAATGCTCTTAAAAACTATTGTTAGTTAAAGGCAAAATAGTACAGCAAGGATCAAACCCATATAATTGTTGACATCAATTCCCACATGATTTATTAATTGAGCAAGAAGTGTAAGGTAAAGAAGTTAGTGTTTTGTGGCCCTTAAGGTGTAAGTAAATTCACTCCAAAGGTGTCTTCTCTTGTGCTATGCCTGTAGGAAAAAAAAAGAAAGTTTAAAGTTTAAGTTTAAAGACAGTAAAGAATCCACATGATTCACAGATGCTTCTGCTAGTCCCGATTCAAATAGATGCAGTTTATTTCCTTGCCTCTCGGGATCACATGCAAGGACTGTCCAATGCCGCCTTTCCTTTCAGATTTCTAACAGATTGGTTAGTACATGTAAACATTTTCATTTTGTTGAAATTACATTGGAAATACAAAGTGCAGCTCATGAGGCCCAGGAGGGCGTGGTGAATGAATGTCCTTTCCCTGTGATGCCCTAGCTTGCACAGGTTGTAAATTTATCATTTTCATAAGCTCTCCTCGGTCTCATCAGGAAGTGGAGGGGATTTAAGATTAGACTGATAATCAAATTCCTCACCCCATGTTTGGGGTCATTTTCTGCAATGAAGGATATGTATCTAAAAGATATTCTGTAAGACCCTCGAGAGTGTGGTCCCTCATGCTCCCACTCAGGAAAGGCACACCCCCCCATCACTCACGAGAAGCGGTCTTGATGCAAAAGCATGAGGTCCTTTATATTCCAAGTGCAATGGGGCCAACACCCATGCGCCACACAGGGGTAGAGGGCTGAGGGCATTGGACACAGGCTTGAGACAGCTTTTATAGGGTTATAACAAAGCCCGCGCATCGTGAACCAATCACCTCGTAGCATTCAGTGCGGACCAATTAACTTAAACTATCCCAGCCCGCGCTTAGCCCAGGAAGTCTGCTTTCGCACAGGCTTCTGTGTGGGGTGACAAGGCTCATTTCCTGTGTTCACTCACTCACAGGTGCATTCAAGAAGGTGACCTTCAGCCTGGGATTTAAGACTCCCAGCTTCCTGGGGTCAGTGGAGAGTTAGGCTAAATTTTTCCATCCTAACAATTCCAGTGAAGGGGCTGAGAGTCTTCATTTTGCCTGAATAGGGAAAATGTCCTTTTTTGGCCTCATTTACCAATTTAAACATTTGATCATCCAGTTTCTATTCATTAAAGAAATTAGCCATCTCTCTCTCATGATTAAGACTTTCTTTATCTTCCTTAAGCATTTAAATAATAATCCTAATTAATGCCAAAAGGCAAAAAAGAAATGAACAGAGATCTTTTCCCCTTTTTCACATGTCTTTTCAATATTCTTTCAGGAATTATAATCATAAACAGCTTGCAAGCAACCCAATAGATGGGATTTTGATACTCTTGTTCTTTATTTAAAATGTGGTACACAGCTCAACGTAAGGCAAAGCCTTCCCTGACTTCTGCCCCACTATTCTCACTCTCCTTTCCATGAGGATCCCTACTCTCTTATCTCTTCACCAACCTCAGGCCCCTGATTCCTGCTCCATTGTTTCCCACTCTAGAGGCTGCAGGACATGGGAAAATGGGGCTGATAAATGGGTCAGGCTAAAGTTTTGTGTAATAGACAACTTTATTCAGAGCACCATTCAACTTATACTCTGGCAGTCATGTGAGTAAGGTGTACAGTCACAAGGGCAAGCTGTACTTAATGAACAAGCTGCATACAACAAACACGTTTGTCTACAGAATCATGCAAACAAATAAAAATAGCCAGTTACAATGAATAATATGAAGTAAACTCATTCTTATCTGCTACACATAGGAGGAGCACAAAAAAAAAAACCTTCCCAGAACAATTCTTTGTTATGAAGAAACTGAGGTCACGAGACTCTTGTTCCTTGGAGTTTTCTCACAAGCACCCAGAATTCTACACACATGACTCCATTCTGGACCATGTGGATGTTCCAACAACATCCCATAAGTCTCATAAAGAATGCTGTGTACTCATTTTCATTCGATCCTAGAAAGCTTTTAATTTCTTAATTTCTGTCTTGACTCATTTTTTTATTCAGTAGTGAGTTGTTCCGTTTCCATTAATTTGTAAGGTTTCTGTTGTTTCTGTAGTTGTTAATATCCAGCTTTAATCTGTTGGGGCCAGATAGGACGCAAGGGGTTATTTCAATTTTTTTACATCTGTTTAAACTTGATGTGTATCCAAGTATGTGGTCAGTTTTGGAGAAAGTTCCATGAGATGATGAGAAGAAAGTATATTCTTTTGTGTTTGTGTGAAATATTCTGTGAATATCTGTTGGTTTATAACTTCAGCTAGCTCCAGCATTTCTCTGTTATTTTTTGTCTGGATGACCTATCTATTGACAAGAGCGGAGTATTGAAGCCTCCCACTATCAGTGAATGAGGGTCAATTTGTGATTTAAGCCGTTTCTTTTACAAACTTCCATGCCCTTGTGTTTGGGGCTAAGAATTTAAATGTTGACACAACTCTGGTGGGAGCCCCCTGCTTCACCAGAGGCCACACCAACTACCAGTACTCCAGGCAGACCTCCTACCCATAAACTGTCTCTACTCTTTCAGCGCCCACCCACCCTACAACCAACTGACCCTCCCCTCCTTTCCTCTGTGTTCCATCCCTCAACATGGGCAGAAACCCCCTGCTTGAACACAGAAAATGCCAGCTGACAGAGCTCCAGGTAGGCTACACACCAGGGGACCTCCCCTTACCATCTCAACCACCCTCCCTATCTCTAATCCCCGCCATCACTCTTAAACACAGTATCACAACCCCCACAGGGGGAGAGCCCCTCTTGACCAGACGCCATCCCAGCAATAAGAAGTCAAGCCCCTAACCTTGGTAGAGTCCCTCTGCTCAAGCACAGGCCACTGTGGCCTGAAGACTAGAGAGAAAACAGAAACCAAGGACCAAAACACTCATCAAGCAAAACCTCCAATCACCATAGATGGAGAAAACAAGATATTCCATAATAAAGTCAAATTCAAACGCTATCTATCTCTAAACAAAGTACTAGAAGGAAAATTACAACCAAAGGATGGAAACTGCACCCATGAAAACACAGGAAATATATCATCTCATACCAGCAAAACCAAAAGAAGTGAAGCAAACACACACAACAACAAAATAGGAATTAACAGTTGTTGGTCATTAATATCTCTAATGTCAATGGACTCAATTTCCCAATAAAAAGACAGAGACTAATAGAATGTATTTGAAAACAAGACTCAAACTTCTGCTGCATACAAGAAACACACCTCAGCATCAAAGATAGACATTATCTAAGAGTAAAGGGTCGAAAAAAGGTTTTCCAAGCAAATGGACCTAACGAGCAAGCTGGTATAGTCTAACAGCTAACAAAATAGACTTGAAGCCAAAATTAATCAAAAGGGGTGGGCCAGGACACTTCATACTCATCAAATGGAAAGTCCATCAAGAATACAGTCCAATTTTTTTAGATATAATGCTGTTGGCATTTACTAGCATTTTTATTGAGCTCTGTCTCAAATATTAACCCATTTCTTCTCATCTATAAGGCCTGAGCAGACTAAAAGACCTCAGACAGTAGAAACAGGATCTATTCCTGGTGAACAAAAGGACCTTGCAGGCACATCTCCCATGGAGGGATACTCCCTTAACCTAGACACAGGAGAGAAGTCTTAGCCCCTACTTCAAATGACTTGACAGATTTAGATGACCCTTCCTAGATGGCATCACCCTACATGTGGAGGGAGGAGATGGGAGGGGAGGGTGGTCAGCGTGCATGTGAAGGGATGAGAGAGGGAAAGAGGGAGGGAGGGAAGGAGGGAGGAAAAGAGGGAGAGAGAGGGAGCTGGGATCGATATGTAAAGTAAAATAAATAAATAAAAATAAAAAATAAATAAAATATATTAACCCATTTCTATTAATCTAAGTATTTTCACATGGTCTTATCTTACCAGAGAGAGGGCCCAGAGTTCTACCCTGTTGATCCTACATCTTGAAACTCCTCCCTACTACTTCCCGAATCTTCCTTGTCTCCTTGTCCCACCTATCTTGCTTTCCTATTGGCCAACAGTGCTTTATTCATTAACCAATAAGAGAAACATATTTACAGAATGACATCTCCCATCATCTCCTCTTTTCTGTCTAAATAAAAAGAAAAGTTTTAACTTTAACATAGTAAAATAACAAAACAGTTATCAAATAAGAACCACAATTAACAACATTTAGTCCATTAACATTTAGCAAGATTTAAAGAAAATATTCCATCAGCTATCCTATCTTTGTGAGTCTAAAATCTTATATGTAACTTATCTTTAATCCTAACTAAGGAAAACTATAACCATAGCTATCTGTCTTCAACTCCATCAAAGACCACAGAAGGATGATATATAAGCTCTAGAAATAACATCTCGCTACCTGGTCAGTCAACCGAAGTTCTTCTGTAATGTTCCATCTTCATCCCATAGGCCATAGTGTGTCTCCAGACTCCTCAGCAAAGCAGGAAACCTTAAACTGTCCATCTGTATTGGCAGTTTGTCAGTCACTTTTCTCTGTGTCCTGTAGACTGTCTGGCAGACCCTTCCATGAAGCAGGAATCCTGTAGCAATGTCCATCTTGTATCAACAGTCCTTTCCTGTGGGTCCTGCATGTCCAGTTTCTACAGCATAAAATCAAACAGTCCAGACAAGAACAGTATCTTGCCCTAATGGTTAGTCTTGCCTTATTAGAAGAAAACTCCATAATGCATTTCTTCGATGTCCATCTTCCTTTCTGATGCAGGTGGTGTTACCAGGAGCAGTTGTGCCTCACTGTCAAGAAAAACCTTAAACCATTTTAAATGCCATATTCTGTAGGTCTTTAAAAGGTTTGAAAATGCCTATTCATCTCAAATAATCTTGAAAACCTAACTAACTTAACTCTAAGTTTTGACTATCATAGGTAACTATCTATAATGTGTACTAAATTATGTATTACATTTTTAAATGAGCTATATAAACACAATACCTAAACAAGAGGAGAAACAGACATATCACAAAATTGACCTTAAATTTGCATCAATAAATAAAATTCCATACCAAAACAAACATTTCTATACCATAATCCCCTTTTTACCTTTAAAAGGAGATTGGTTGTGGTCATTAACCATTTATAACCAACTCCATATAAATAAAAACAAACATTTATAAATGATATTTGGGAATTTAAGCATCGTCTTTTCCAAACAGTTTCTGCTAGTAGGGGGCAATGTCATGGGTATCCTAAGAAGATACAGAAATCTTGGCTGTAGTCTGCAAGGCTGCCTTGTCCCAGCTGTTTTGAATATTGGATCATCTGGGACTCTGCTTCAGGGGTCTTGCTTGATCAAACCATGTTAGTCTGGAAGGAATCCACAG
Source organism: Cricetiscus sungorus (assembly GCA_030556225.1). Taxonomy (NCBI): domain Eukaryota; kingdom Metazoa; phylum Chordata; class Mammalia; order Rodentia; family Cricetidae; genus Cricetiscus; species Cricetiscus sungorus. The sequence continues at coordinate 313,061 of JANBXA010000588.1, forward strand.
CTTTTCATTTTCTGTGGAAACAAAAATAGAAATTCTTTTCCCCAGTAATAGGTTAGACTTAAATTTGGAAGTCAAAGCATTTTTAAAATATATAAATTGTATTAATTTAGCAGCATTGATAATCAAGCATACTGTAGCAATTATTCCTTCCTTAGCAATTGAGCAATTTAAAGACAACACCATAGCATACAGAATCAAGCCTCTCTGTGTGCTTTCCATCTTCATGTGGCTTTTTTATTACTCTATTTCATCTACTTTTATTTTTTATTTATTTATGTTTTTAAGACAGGGTTTCTCTGTGTAACTTTGGCTGCCCTGGAATTTACTTTGTAACTTTGGCTACCCTGGAATTTATTTCATAAACCAGGTTTACTTTTAAAATTACAGAGATCCATTTGCCTCTGCCTCCTGAGTGCTGGAATTAAAGGCATGTGCCACCATACCATATCCAACTACTCTCTCCAGCTGCTCATGCACACCACTGAGTTGTTAGCAGTGCTCCTTAAATGCGTGTGGGGTTTTTTTGGCACTTAAGATGAGTCAGGAAACCTCCCTTAAAGGAGACGCACAAATTTCTGCTTGTCTCTAGCAAAACAGAGTCCCTCCGAGAAAAATGCTGCTATCAAGAAGCCCTGCTTATCTCTGTTCTTTTGTTTTTAAAACCCCTTTTTAAATTTTTGTTAAGTTTTAAGTGGAAGTTCTTAGTAGCCACATTGCAGCACCATTTTGTTACAAGCATGTTTTCCCGCCGGCCTGGTCCCACAGCCACGCCAGCCCCAAATAACACACAGAGATGCTGTTTTAGATATAAAGCTGTTGGTCTGTTACTAGCATCTCTTATTGGCTAGCTCTGTCTTAAATATTAACCAATTTCTATTCAACTAAGTATTTCTGTGTGGTCTTATCAGAGAGAGGGCTCAGAGTTCTACCTTATTGGTCCTACATCTTGAAACTCCTTACACTTCAATTCTTAACATCTATGTCCCAAATGCAAGAGCAACCACATTTGTGTTAATAAATAAATAAATAAATAAATAAATAAATAAATAAATAAAAAACCTTACATAACACACCAGCTTTCTCACATTGATGGGGAGACTTCAATACCCCACTCTCACCAACAGAGAAGTCATCCAGACAAAAATTAAACAGAGAAATATTGGAGCTAACAGATGTTATAAACCAAATGGACCAAACAGATATCTACAGAACAGTTCATGCAATTACACTAAAATCAAGAACAATACAAGGCTGTTCATGCTCTCCTTACCTCTTCAATATTGTACTTGAAGTTTTAAATAGAGAAATAAGATAACTAAAGATCAAGGGAACACAGGAAGGAAAGGAAAGAATCAAAGTATTGCTTTTTGCAGGTGCTAGGAGAATATACATAAGTGACACCAAAAATTCTACCAGGAACTCCTTCAGCAAAGTGACTGGATACAAAATTAACTCCAAAAAATCGGTATCCCTCCTAGATAAAAATGACAAACAGGTTGAGGAAGAAATCAGGAAAGAACACCCTTCACAATAGCCACAAACAATATAAAATATCTTGGGATAACCCAGCCAAGCAAATAAAAGACTTACATAACAAAACTTCAAGTCTTTGAAGAAAGAAATTGAAGTAGATATCAGAAGATGGAAAGATCTCCCAAGCTCACAGATTGGTAGAATTAACATAGTAAAAATGGCCATTCTACCAAAAGCAATCTACATTTCAATGCAATTCCCATCGAAATTCCAACACAATTCTTTACAGAACCTGATAGGTCAATACTCAGTTTCATACTGGAAAAACAAAAGCCCAGGATACCTGGAACAATAAAAGAACTTCCAACACTTGGCAGAAACAAAACTACTTGGCAAAAGGCAAAGGATGGTGTGTTAAAAAAAAAAAAGAAAGAAAGAAAGAAAAGAAAAAGAAAGAAAGAAAGAAAGAAAGAAAAAAAAAAAGAACTTCCAGAAGTATCAATATCTCTGATTTCAAGCTGTTCTACAGAGCTATGGTAGTAAAAACTGTATGACATTAGCATAAAAATAAAGACATGCTGAGTGTGCCAGGGAACTGGTCCCACCTCCACAGCAGGAAGAGGTAAACTTGGGCCAGTTTCCAGCCTGCCTTCTAGGCCTGCACAGAGCACCTCTAGAGAACTGGGGACTGCACACAGGGGAGCCCACTGTGGTAGACCAGCCAGTCCGAAGTCTGCCAATGACCTGGTCCCACGTCCACCTGCGGGAGGAGTCCTGCCACCGCCCACTGGAAAAGGAGTCTTTGGAGTATTAGACCTGCTTGCACGCAATGGAAGAGAACCTTGGTCTGGCATCCACCAGGAGACAGGGAGGCCCTATCAGTGCACAATGGAAAAAGGGATGGGTAGATGACAGTGTAAGAACAGAGTCAACAACAGAAAGATCAATATGACATCACCAGAGTCTAGGGACTCCACACCAGCAAGACCTGGTCATCCCAACACAGATGAAGCAGAAGAGAATGATCCTAAAAACAACTTTATGATGATGACAGAGACTCTCAAAGAGGTGATGAGGAAATCCCTTAAGGAGATAGAAGAAAAAAAAAAACAAAAAATTCACGAAATGGAGGAAAAGACAAACCAAAAAATTGCAAAAAAAAAAAAAAAAAAAAAAAAAAAAAAAACACTTCAAACAGTACGAGGATTGAAAGCTAAACTAAAGACAATTTAAAAAAAAAATCACCCAGTCTGAGGGAATGCTGGAAATAGAAAAACTGGGCAAACAATCAGGAATTACAGATGCAAATGAGTGCAAGAGATGAAAGAGAGAATCTCAGGCATTGAAGATACACTAGGAGAAATAGATTCATCTACCAAGGAAAATCTTAAGTCCAACAAATCCCTGACACAAAATATCCAGGAAATATGGGGCACTGTGAAAAGGACAAACCTAGGAATAATAGGTATAGAAGAAGGTGAATAAACCCAACTCAAAGGTGCAGAAAATATATTCAACAAAATCATAGAAGAAAACATTCCCAACCTACAGAAAAGCATGCCGCATGCCAATGAAAGTACAAGAAGCTTACAGAACACCAAATAGACTGGACCACAAAAGAAAAGTCCCTTTGCCACATAATAATCAAAACACCAAACATACAGACAGCAAAGGAAAAAGGCTAAGTAACATATAAAGGCAAACTTAATAAGAATTACACCTGACTCCTCCATGGAAATTCTGAAGGCCAGAAGGTCCAGGATAGATATTCTACCAATACTAAGAGATCACAGATGCCAGCCCATACTACTACACCCAGCAAAGCTTTCAATCACTATAGATGGAAAAACCAAGACATTCCATGGCAAAATCAGATTTAAAGAATATATATCCACTAATCCAGCCCTACAGAAAGTTCTGGAAGGAAAGCTCCAACCCAAGGAAGTCAATCAACTCTACCCACAAAAACATTGTCAGTAGATAATCCCACTTTATCAACAGCCTAAAGAAAAATGGGAGGGAATCCACACATGATACCAACAACAACAAATCCAAAACAAACAAGAATTAACAAACAATGGTCATTAATATCCCACAATATTAATGGTCTTAATTCACCTATATGAACCAACAAGCTAACAGAATTGATACAAAGACAGAATCCATCCTTCTGCTGCATACAAGAAACACACCTCAACTTCAAAGGCAGAGTCTACCTCAGAGTTAAGGGTTGGGAAAAGATTTTCTAATCAAATGGACCCAAGACACAAGCAAGTGTAGCTATCCTAATATCTAACAAATTGGACTTTAAACTAAAATCAATCAAAAGAGATGAAGAAAGTCATTTCCTATTCATCACAGGAAAAATCCATCAGGACGAAGTCTCAATTCTGAACATGGCACCCAAATACAAAGGCACCCACATTCATAAAAGAAACAGTACTAAAATTCAAGCTGTACATAAAACCTCACACACTTATAGTGGGAGATTTCAATTCCCCACTCATACTCTAGACAGGACCAGCAGACAGAAACTTAACAAAGAAACAAAGGAACTAACAGAAGTTATGACCCAATTGGCTTTAACAGACATTTATAGAAAATTCCATCCAAACACAAAAGAATATACTTCTTCTCAGCTCCACACAGAACCTTCTCTAAAATCAACCACATACGCGGCAATATAGAAAACCTTATTAGGTACAAAGAAAAAATTGGAATACCCCCTGTGTCTTATCAGACTACCATTCTTTAAAGTTGGAATTTAACAACAACACAAATTGTAGAAACCCTACAAACTCGTGGAAACTGAACAATGGGCGATTGCACCATTTCTGGGTCAAGGAATAAAGATAGAAATTAAAGATTTTCTAGAATTTAATGAGAATGAAGACACAACATACCCAAACTTATGGGACACTATGAAAGCAGTACTAAGAGAAAAGTTTATAGCACTAAGTGCCCAGATGAAGAAACTGGAGAATAGTCACACTGGAGAATTATCAGCACAACTGAAAGCTCTAGAACAAAAAGAAGCAAACTTGTGAGGAAGGAATAGATGCCAGGAAATAATCAAATTAAAGGCTGAAATCAATAAAATAGAAACTAGGAAAACAATACAAAGAATCAATGTAATAAAGAGTTGGTTCTTTGAAAAAAATCAACAAGATAGACAAATCTTTATCCAAACTAACCAAAAAGGAGAGAGAGAACATGCAAATCAACAAAATCAGAAATGAAAAGGGGGACATAACAACAGACACTGAGGAAACCCAGAGAATCTTCAGGTCATACTTTGAAAACCTGTACTCCACAAAATTCAAAAATTTAACAGAAATGGTCAACTTTCTAGATAGATATCACCAAAGTTAAATTGAGAACAGATAAGCAATTTTTATATAATTTTTATTTAAATTTGAAACAAGCTTCTTTTACATATCAATCCCAATTCCCTCACCCTCCCATCCTCCCCTGTCCCCCCTCACCAAGACTGATCCCATCCCCTTTCTGCTCCCCAGGGTGAGGCCTTCCATGGGGAGTCTTCAAAGTCTGTCATATCATTTGGAGTAGGGCCCAGGCCCTCCCCCATGTGTCTAGACTAAGGAAATATTCCTCTATGTGGAATGGGCTCCCAAAATCCACTTGGATACTAGGGATAAATACTGATCCACAACCAGAGGCCCCGTAGACTGCCCAGTCCTCCCAATTAACACCACATTCAGGGGGTCTGGGTCAGTCCTATGCTGGTTTTGCAGCTATCAGAATGGAGTCCTTGGGCTCCCCTTGTTGAAGTCAGCAGTTTCTATGGACAATTCTCTGGCTAGATATCACTTACCAAAATTAAATCAAGGACAGATAAGAAATTCAAATAGATCTATAACCCCTAAAGAAATAGAAGCAGTCATCAAAAGTCACACAACCAAAAAAAAGCCCAGGGTCAGATGGCTCCAGTGCAGAATTCTAGCAGAAATTCAAAGAACAATTAATACCAATACTCCTGAAAGTGTTCCACACAATAGTAGCAGAACATTGGTTACCAAACTCTTTTAACAAGGCTACAACTACATAGGCATCCAAGCCACACAAAGACACAACTAAGAAAGAGAACTACAGACCAATATCCCTCATGAACATTGATGTAAAAATACTCAATAAAATACTGGCAAATCAAATCTAAGAACACATGAAAGAAATCATCCACCATGACCAAGTAGGCTTCATCCCAAGGATATAGGGATAGTTCAACATATGAAAATTCATCAATGTAATCTACCATATGAACAAACTAAAAAAGAAGAACCACATGATCATCTCACTAGATGCTGAAAAAGCCTTTGACAAAATTCAACATCTCTTCATGATAAAGGTCTTGGAGAGATCAGGGATAACAGGAACATACCTAAATATAATAAAAAGTATTATACAGCAAACCAAGAGTCAACATCAAACTAAATGAAGAGAAACTCAATGTGATTCCTCTAAAATCAGGAACAAAACAAGGCTGCCCATTCTCTCCATATCTCTTCGGTATTGTACTTGATGTACTAGCTAGAGCAATAAGACAACAAAAAGAGATCAAGAGGATACAAATTGGAAAGGAAGAAGTCAAACATTCACTATTTGCAGATGATATGATAGTTTACATAAGCAACCCAAAAATCTCTACCAGGGAACTCCTACAGCTGATAAACACCTTCAGTAAAGTGGCAGGATACAAGATTAACTCAAAAATAAAAATCAGTCGCCCTACTATATACAGACAATAAAGGGGCTAAGAAAGAAATCAGAGAAACATCACCTTTTACAATAGCCACAAACAACATAAAATATCTCGGGGTAATGCTAACCAAACAAGTGAAAGACCTATATAATAAGAACTTTTAGTCTTTAAAGAAAGAAATTAAAAAAGATAACAGAAAATGAAAAGATCTCCCATGCTCTTGGATAGGTAGGATCAACATAGTAAAAATGGCAGTCTTGCCAAAAGCAATCTACTGATTCAATGCAATGCCCATCAAAACCCCACCACAATAATTCATGGACCTTGAAAGAACAATACTCAACTTTATATGGAAAAACAAAATACCCAGGATAGCCAAAACAACCCTGAAAAATAAAGGAACTTCCAGAGGCATCACCATCCCTGATTTCAAGCTCTATTAGAGCTGTAGTCCTGAAAACAGCTTAGTATTGGCACAAAAAAAGACAGGTAGACCAATGGATTCGAGTTGGAAACCCTGATATTAACCCACACACCTATGAACACCTGATTTTTGACAAAGAAGCTAAAATTATACAATGGGGATGGAAAGCATCTTCAACAAATGGTGCTGGCATAACTAGATGCTGATGTATAGGAGACTGCAGATAGACCCTTATCTATTGCCATGCACAAAACTTAAGTTCAAATGAATCAAAGACTTCAACATAAATCCAGCCACACTGAACCTCTTAGAAGAGAAAGTGAGAGGTACCCTTGAACAAATTGGGACAGGAGAGTGCTTCCTGAACAAAACACCAGTAGCTCAGACACTGAGATCGCCAATTAATAAATGGGACCTCCTCAAACTGAGAAGCTTCTGTAAGGCAGAGGACAGTCAACAAGACATAACAGCAGTCCACAGGCTGGAAAAAGATCTTCACCAACCCCATATCTGATAGAGGGCTGATCTCTAAAACTCAAGAACTCAAAAAGCTAGTCACCAAAACACCAAATAATCCAATTAAAATTCAGGAACAGAACTAAATAGAGAATTCTCAATAGAGGAATCCAAAATGGCTGAAAGACACTCATGAAAGTGCTCAACATCCTTCGCTTTCATGGAAATGCAAATCAAAACAACTAACTCTGAGATACTATCTTACTCCTGTCAGAATAGCTAAAATCAAAAACACCAAACACAGTTTATGCTGGAGAGGATGTGGAGAAAGGGATACACTCCTCCACTGCTGGTAAGAGTGCAAACTCCTACAGCCACTTTGGAAATCAGTGTGGCTGTTCCTCAGGAAAATAAGATTCAGTCTACCTCAAGATCCAGTAATTCCACTCTTAGGCATATACCCGAAAGATATACATTCATATAGCAAGGACATCTGTTCAACTATGTCCACAGCAGCATTATGCAGCATTATTTGTAATAGCCAGAACTTGGAAGCAGCCTAAATGCCCCTCAACTGAAGAATAGATGGAGAAAATGTAGTACATTTACACAATGGAGTACTACTCAGCAAGGAAAAAAAGACAATGGAAACTTGAAATTCTCAGGCAAATGGATGAAACTAGAAAAAAACATCCTGATTGAGGTAACCCAGTCACAAAAAGACAAACATGGTATATACTTACTCATATATGTATTTTAGACATAAAGCAACAAATTACCAGTCTACAATTTACACCATCGGAAAAGCTAGGAAACAAGGAGGACCCTAAGACATACATGGTCCCCTGAGAAGGGGAAAGGGACAAGATCTCCCAAGCAAACTGGGAGCATCAGGGGATGGGAGAGGGAGTTAGGAGGAAGAGGAGGGGAGAGGTGGGCATGAAGGGGCAGGAAGATTGGGTCAGGTAAAGAATAAAGGAGAGCAAGAAAAGAGATACCATAATAGAAGGAGTCGTTTTTGGTTTTAAGGGAATTCTGGCACTAGGAAAATGTTCAGAGAGCTACAAGGATGACCCCAACTAACAATCTAAGCAATAGTGGAGAGGCTACCTTAATCGCCCGTCCCCCATAATGAGATTGATAACTACCTTATATGCCATCCTACAGCCTTCATCCAGTAGCTGATGGAAGCAGAAGCAGATACCCACAGCTAAACACTAAGCCAAACTTCTGCAATCCAGTTGCAGACAGGGAGAAGTGATGAGCAAAGGGATCAAGACCAGGCTGGAGAAACCCACAGAAACTGCTGACCTGAACAAGGAGCAGCTCATGGACTCCAGTCTGATAACTGGGAAACCAGCATAGGACTAACCTAGACCCCCTGAATGTGGGTGTTAGTTAGGAGGACTAAGCAGTCTATGGGGCCTCTGATAGTGGATCAGTATTTATCCTTAATATATGAATGGACTTTGGGAGCCCATCCCACATAAAGGGTTACTCCCTCAGCCTAGACACATGGGGGAGGGCCTAGGCCCTGCTCCAAATAATATGACAAACTTTGAAGACTCCCCATGGAAGGCCTCACCCTCCCTGTGGGGCAGGGATGGGATGGGAGTTGGGGGGGGACAGGGAAGGAAGGGAAAATGCAGGAACTGGGATTGATATATAAAACTAGCTTGTTTCAAATTTAAATTTTTTAAAAAATTATCAAAAAAAAACAGACATGCTAATCAATGGAATTGAATCAAAGACCCAGACATAAATCCACAGACTTATGGGCACCTAGTTCTTTAATAAAGAAGTCAGAAAGACACAATGGAAAAAAGAGAGCATCTTCAACAAATGGTGCTGGTCTAACTCGATGTCTGCACATAAAAGAAAGCAAATAGATCCATATTTATCATGTGCACAAAACTCAAGTTCAAGTGGATCAAGACCTCAACATTAAACCAGACACATAACCTGATAGAAGAGAAAGTAGGAAATGACCAGGAATGCATCATCCCAGGAGACAACTTCCTAAACAGAGCACCTATAGTGCAGGAAATAAGATCAGCAATTAATAAATGAAACCTCCTCATGAAACTGAAAAGCTTCTGTAAGGCAAAGGACAACATCAATCAGCCTACAGAATGGGAATAGATTTTCACCAATTCCATGTCTGATAGAGGGCTAACATCCATAATATATTTTAAAAACTCAAGAAATTAGGCATCAACAAAACAAAATATCCAGTTTTTAAAAATAAATGGGATACAGAGCTAAACAGAGAATTTTCAATAGAGAGATCTCAAATCACTGAGAAACACCTAAAGAAATGTTTAACACCCTCTGCCATCAGGGAAATGCAAATCAAAACTTACTTTAAGATTCTATCTTACATTTGTCAGAATGGCTAAGATCAATAATACAACTGATGGGTAGTGCTGGCTGGGAAGGATGTGGACCAAGGGGGACACTACTCCATTGCTGGTGGGAGTGCAAACTTGTACAGCCACTATGGAAATCAATATGTTATTTCAGCAGGAAAATTTGGATTCATTTATCTGGGTATATCACTCTTTGTCATATACCCAAGTGATGCTCCATCCTTCCACAAAGACACTTGCTCAACTACGTTCATAGCAACTTCAGTCATAATAGCAGAAATTAGAAACAACCAGGATGTCCCTCAACCAAAGAATGGATAAAGAAAACATAGTCTATTTACACAATGGAGTATTATAAAATGAGTGACATTATAAAATCAGCAGGAAAATGGATGGAACTAGAAAAACTGACCCTGAGCAAAGCAACCCAGACCCAGAAAGACAAGCACGATATGTGCTCACCTATAAGTGGATACTAGCTGTTAAGGATAATCACACTACAATACATAGCCTCAGAGGTGTAGCGAGTATGTTTTCCGCCAGCCTGCCTGGTCCCATTGCCGTGCCAGCCCCCAATAACATGCAGGGACTCTGTATTTGATATAAGGCTGTTGGCCAGTTACTATCCTTTCTTATCGGATAGCTCTGTCTTAATGATTAACCCATTTCTACTATTCTAAGTATTTCCACGTGGCTCATCTTAATGGCCAGAGCAGCTGGCGTTTTACCTCTCGGGGCTCTCCATGTTGACTTCTCCCCACTACTTCCTCCTTCCTCCTTGTCTCCTAGCCCTGCCTGTCTTGCTTTCCCATTGGCCAACAGGGCTTTATTCATTAACCAGTATGAGAAACATATTTACAGAATGACATTTCCCATCACAGAGGTAACAAGGCGGGCTCTCGGGAGGACGCATGGCTCTCCCTGGGAAGGGGGAAAAGAACAGATTTTGCAGGTGGACTCGGGGCAGGTGGGTATGGGAGCTGGAGAGATCTGGTGGGAGACAGGGGGATGGAGGGAAAGAGTACAGGGGTGATGTGCAAACTTAGTACAGTGGAGAGTTCCTGGAACCTATGAGTAAGACCCTAGTGAGGACTCCTACTAATGGAGGATACAGAGGAACCAGCCATCTTCAGTAACACGGCAAGGCTCCCGGGGGTGGGGTGGAACACCATCCCAGCCACAAAACATTCAACCCACCCCTGTCGTGCCTGTAAGATGCACTGGAGCAATGGTGGCTCAGAGCTTGGGAGACTGGACTCTCTTCGGTCTTGAACAATTTTATTCATTTCTGGTGGGGGATGTCCTTCTGTATGCTATAAATATCTATCTCTTATTGGTTGATGAATAAATGCTGATTGGCCAGTAGCCAGGCATGAAGTACATGTGGAATGACCAGACTAGGAGAATTCTGGAAAGAGGGAAGACAGGGAGCAGTCGCTAGAGTGGGACTCTGTTCAGCCGTCAAAGGAGCAACATGCCAGAGCATTATGGTAAGCCACAGCCTTGTGGTAATACATAGTTTAATAGAAATGGGTTAATAATTAAGAGAGAGTAACCGATAAGAAGCCTGAGCCATTGGCCAACAGTTTATAATTAATGTAAGCCTCTGTGTGTTTATTTAGGGCTAAACAGCAACAGGATTGTACAGAACAGAAACCCCATCTTCATATTCCCTTCCACTGATAGATAGATACATAGATAGCTATGTCACTATTAGTTTTTTTTTCATTGATTTCTTTAAGGGATTTATTCATTCCCTCTTTACAGACCTCATCATATGCATAAAGAATGTTTTAAGGTCTTTCATTTGTGTTTTGGTTGTTTTTTAATATACAGGGCCTGCTGTGGTAAGGTTGCTAGACTCTAGTGAAAAATACTGTCCCAGGCATTTAATGATTACGTTTTTGTGCTGACGCCTAGGCATCTGGGATTGTGAAGATTATAACTCTAAGTGCTGACCTGGTCTTGTCTTTGTCGGGTGACTGTTTTATTCCTTGGTGTCTGTTTCCTCTCTGATTCTTAGGAGAGTGTTGTGGCTGTGTGATGCATGTCTTTTGGAAGCACACAGTGGAGAGGCCACAGCAAAAGATCAGCTACAGAGCTGAGGGGATAGCCTAGGACACCAGGAGGAAACCGCAGGGACCCTGTGGGAAAACATGGCAACAGTGCCGAGACAGAAAAGTAGCATTATGGAGACAATGGCAAAAAAAAAAAAAAAAAACTTGGAGACTCTGTAGAGACAGTGTGTGGGCAGCTTTGGGACAGTATGGACATTGTGGGGGCAGCAGGGGAACACTGAGGTGATGGCATTGCCAACTTGAAGAGTGTGACATTGGCACTGGCAGTAGCACAAACTGAGCAGGAAGAGGGTGATGAAGATGGTAACTGGCACTCAGAGCTCGTCCAGATCTTCATCCTGGGACTCAGCACAATTGTCATCCAGGTCCAGCTCTGCACAGAGAGGGACAGTCAGTGTTTGCCCCAACAAGGTAGGGCTAGGGTGATTTCCAATGCCATCATGCTTTAAGTTTTGTTGTGCACGTGGGATTGAGTTATCCCCAGGAAACTTTTATACAAATTGTGCTGTACTTAAATATGTCTAAAATAAACTTCCCTGTGTCAGACCCTGGATGTTTAAACCAATGAGTTGTGCTGGACTGAACTTCCCTGTTACCTCACACACACTGACACCCTGCCAGCTATTGCGTTTGCAGAGACCCCCACAGGCCAGATGCTGGTGGGCACATGCTCTGAGCTGCTGATGAAAAGGTCACTGAGCCCATCCCCATCCCTGGTCCACATTCAGAAAGAGCTGGAGCAGCTGTCCAGGAAGGCTGTCTCCATACCCCTCTGATGTCTTTGCCTCCTGTGCTTCACGGCTACAGGTCAGCTCAGGGGCTCCAGACGCTTCCCCAGCTCTGCCTGCCCTTGGCTCTTGCTGGGTTTTAGTTTCCTTGTCTCGCTCTGGTCTATTAGTCCCTTCCTTGACTCGTGGTTGCTGTTCTCAGGTCCCCCTGAGCTCTCAGCAATCCCAAAGACCCAGCCCTGGCTTTGCCCTGAAGGCTGTGTCTTCTCAAGTTGGCACTGAGAGAAACCATCAGCACCCTTTCCGGTGTAGGGACCCACACCTACCCTGAAAGAGTCCTCCAGGAGCCTCCTCCTCAGCCCAGGCCCCTCCCTAGCCACCCCAAGCGCCTAAATCTGTGTTCTACATCTCAGCCTTGGAACGCAGAGCTCTTGGAATGTCTTTCGCTTCCAGAGGTTCGCCACAGCATCCTATCCTACATTTCCCAGCACAGGAAGCCCTGACCTGTCCTATCCTCCCAGGTCAATACACCACTTGTTGTGGCTCACAGAGCAGCCTTCCTGATGAGGGTCCTCCTAACCTCCTGGCTTCCCGCCTTTCTCGTCCCCTTCACAGCACCTTCTGCCTTCCTTTTCCATGCATGACATGTCAGTGTCACTAAGTCTAGAGAAACACCTTGCCAGCCCCAGGCCTTCAGGGTGGGGTAGACCTTCACTCTCTCAGAGGCTGGCCAGTCCCTTGGCCCCTCTGATCCTATTCCCCTCCCTAGGGCACTAAGGACCTCCTTCCCCCCCTCCTGTACCCAGCCTCCTCCTGCCTCTGCCAAATGCTGCATGAGCTCCTTCCTCCACTCTGCAGGATGGCCTGACCATCTCACTGTTGAAGCAGGTTTGGTCCCCCTGTTCCGTATCCTCATGAGCCTCTGGCAGCAGAGCCTGAACCCTTGATTGTACAACTATAACCCATCAGGTTCCCTGGCAATGCCAGTTTGGGGACCTTCCAGACCATGACCAGGACCTCTTTTAATTTATCCGAGGGCTCCTCCTAAGTCTCAGCACAGCTCTCTGTAACCAAGATTTGTCCCGAGCTTCTTCCCTTTGCCATTCAATTTGTACTCCACACTCCATCACAGCCCTCGGTCTCTTCCCTGTGCCTCCAGCTTATCTGGGTTTTCTTGAGATAGCACTAGCTAGAGACAGGGACAGGGAGATATGGTCACCAAGGCTGGACTTAGGTCAGACCTGAATGAGAGACCTGGGTACTTTCCAATGAAACTTCTCCAATGAAGTGGTCAGGAAAGAGTGGGCATAATCACTCAGCCTCGGCCAGCCCAGAGAGCCCTGGAAGGCCCAGGTGCACAGACCAGGATGTACGCATCCAGGCTCCCTACCTCGTCCCCTGAGTTTCAAGGGTACCTACCGCCTCACCCACCCCCACACATCCACAAGAAGTAATGTCAGTCAGGTTTGGACTCTCCCTCACCCCCTAACATAGAAACCCCCAGAATAAAGGGGAACTTCAGGAAATGCCTTAGGCCACCCACTGGCTATCCTGTTCTTAGTCATGCATGGGGTGAGAGTGGGTGGCATCCACATCTCTGGGACAAGGGCTGTGATTCTGGGGAAGACAAGAGAAAGGCAGAACCAAACAAGAATAGAAGCAGATGCTTTCGCGGCGTCCACATGTGAGCAGGCTCAGCAGGGAAAGGCTGCCAAAGGGAGAGGACCAGAGGCTGGGGACGGTGGCCCTTCTGCGTTTCTGAGTCGTCATATCACAGGAGACTGGGAAGGAGCTGACAGACCAGCTGCGACAGAGGAAGCCTACATGTCGAAGGGTTCCTGCCTGCAGCCTGGTGTCAATCAAGCAGACGCTGAGAAGCCCAGGGATAGAAGCATAGGCAGCCAGAGCCACACACACCCACAGTAGGGCTGGCCGATGCAAACCTCACAGAGGCAGAGGGTATATCAGAAAGCCTGAGGGGTGGGTTTGGCCTGGACTACAAGTGGATAGAGCCAAGGCAGCTGGGGAAAAAAGAGTCAAAAAAGAGTCAAAGGAAAGACAGAGCAGAGGCCCGAGGTAAGTGGAGAGTGGGAAGTGTAACATCCCGGAGCTCATCTGGGATGAGCCTGCAGGCCTGCTGGGAGAGAACATAGGCACTCTGGCGGTCAAGGATCGTTCCAGGGATAAAGCCAAACCTGAACTGAAAGAAGGAAAGGCAGGTAAAGAGGAGCCCAAAGAACCAGGCAGGACAGCTTTGGTGAGCACGGATAACAGGGCTCTGGAGGGCGGGCAGAGCAATCCTGGGAAGTCATGGGGACCAGCAGAGCAGCTTCACGGGTCTCAGGCGGAATAAGGAAACCCCGGAAACTCAGGGAACAGGCTAAGAACTGTCCTGGGGCTGAGGGATGTGCAAGCATGGGAACACTAGGGGGTTAAGGCTGAACAGCTACACGGGATTGGGTAGGCCGGGTCATCTCCAGCAGCACAGGAGGCCGAGCTCGGCAATAAAAGTAACCTGGGGCAGGCAGGACTGCTGGGGATCAAACTGAGCAGCTACAGAGAATTGGAGCAAGGGGAAGTTAGACATGCGGACACAGCCTGGCCAGCATATGGCAACTGAGGCTGAAAAAAGTGTTGGGTCCAGGGCATCCCAGAAAGCTCAGTGGACCAGGAACTGGAACATGGAAGAATGGGGAACCAGGATGAGCATCACAGGGGAGCTGAGGGGTGCGGGGCATACTAGAGTTTGCTGGGTAAGCAAAGGAACTCAGGACAAAGACAAAACACATGGAGATGTCCTGGGGATGGGTGGAAACGCTGTGTATCAGGGTAGTCCCAAGAGTTTAGAGAACCAGGCTGAGCAGCTACAGGGCTGAGGTGCTGGTCAAAATATGGGAACCAGATCAGGCAGGTAACTACCAGGGAGCTGGGGAGATGAGGTTAATGGGGGTCCAGAACAGCCCCAGAGCTCCAGACAAAAGAAGCCAGGCTTTAAAGAGATTTGTGCCCTTCCAAAAGCTGACCTGATACCCTCAATAGAGGCATCTGAGGGCTCAGAGCTCGGGTCAGACTCCCTTCTGAGCTAAGAACAGAACAGGGGACTGGGAGAGGCAAGCAGTATCTGGAGGCCACAGGAGTGTCCAGGGTTGTGGGTAGCAGGCCAACAGGAGTAGGACTAGTGAGGCGAGCAAGAACAGGTGACAGAGCTCTAACCACACACCATCCCAGGCTGAAGTGCGCATCACTTCCCACCAGCATCAGGTGGGAGCTGAAGCAGGCAGAAGTGATAGGGACCATCTGAGACACTCTGGAGAACAAAGGTATGTGGGGAATACAGAGATTCCGGGAGGCCTCAAGAGTTGCGAAAACAAGACTGCACACCTACAACAGAGAAGGCAGGGAGGGTGTGAATGGTTTGAGACAATACACTAGACCCAGGGTATGTCAGGGCCAAATGGTTACAGTAAACTGGGGAAGATCACAATGTGGGGAGCCAGGCAGAGCATGGACAGTGGAGCTGAGGCAGGGGGTGAGCAGGGAGCCTGGCAGAGCAGCTACAGGGGAGCTGAGGCAGGGGGTGAGCAGGGAGCCTGGCAGAGCAGATACAGGGGAGCTGAGGCAGGGGGTGAGCAGGGAGCCTGGCAGAGCAGATACAGGGGAGCTGAGGCAGGGGGTGAGCAGGGAGCCTGGCAGATACAGGGGAGCTGAGGCAGGGGGTGAGCAGAAAGCCAGGCAGAGCAGATACAGGGGAGCTGAGGCAGGGGGGTGAGCAGGGAGCCTGGCAGAGCAGGGACAGGGGAGCTGAGGCAGGGGGTGAGCAGGGAGCCTGGCAGAGCAGATACAGGGGAGCTGAGGCAGGGGGTGAGCAGGGAGCATGGCAGAGCATACAGTGGAGCTGAGGCAGGGGGGTGAGCAGGGAGCCTGGCAGATACAGGGGAGCTGAGGCAGGGAGTGAGCAGGGAGCCAGGCAGAGCAGATACAGGGGAGCTGAGGCAGGGGGGTGAGCAGGGAGCTTGGCAGAGCAGGGACAGTGGAGCTGAGGCAGGGGGTGAGCAGGGAGCCTGGCAGAGCAGATACAGGGGAGCTGAGGCAGGGGGTGAGCAGGGAGCCGGGCAGAGCATGGACAGTGGAGCTGAGGCAGGGGGGTGAGCAGGGAGCCTGGCAGAGCATGGACAGTGGAGCTGAGGCAGGGAGTGAGCAGGGAGCCGGGCAGAGCAGATACAGGGGGGCTGAGGCAGGGGGTGAGCAGGGAGCCGGGCAGAGCAGATACAGGGTGGCTGAGGCAGGGGGTGAGCAGGGAGCTGGGCAGAGCAGGGACAGTGGAGCTGAGGCAGGGGGTGAGCAGGGAGCCTGGCAGAGCATGGACAGTGGAGCTGAGGCAGGGGGTGAGCAGGGAGCCTGGCAGAGCAGATACAGGGGAGCTGAGGCAGGGGGTGAGCAGGGAGCCTGGCAGAGCAGATACAGGGGAGCTGAGGCAGGGGGTGAGCAGGGAGCCTGGCAGAGCAGCTATAGAGGAGCTGAGGCAGGGGGTGAGCAGGAGCCTGGCAGAGCAGATACAGAGGGGCTGAGGCAGGGGAGGGGGGAACAGGGAGCCTGGCAGAGCAGATACAGTGGATCTGAGGCAGGGGGTGAGCAGGGAGCCTGGCAGAGCAGATACAGGGGGGCTGAGGCAGGGGGTGAGCAGGGAGCCGGGCAGAGCATGGACAGTGGAGCTGAGGCAGGGGGGTGAGCAGGGAGCCTGGCAGAGCATGGACAGTGGAGCTGAGGCAGGTAGTGAGCAGGGAGCGGGGCAGAGCAGATACAGGGGGGCTGAGGCAGGGGGTGAGCAGGGAGCCTGGCAGAGCAGATACAGGGGAGCTGAGGCAGGGGGTGAGCTGAGGGAGCCGGGCAGAGCAGGGACAGGGGAGCTGAGGCAGGGGGGGTGAGCAGGGAGCCTGGCAGAGCAGATACAGGGGAGCTGAGGCAGGGGGTGAGCAGGGAGCCTGGCAGAGCAGATACAGGGGAGCTGAGGCAGGGGTGAGCAGGGAGCCTGGCAGAGCAGATACAGGGGAGCTGAGGCAGGGGGTGAGCAGGGAGCCTGGCAGAGCAGCTACAGAGGAGCTGAGGCAGGGGGGGGAACAGGGAGCCTGGCAGAGCAGATACAGTGGATCTGAGGCAGGGGGTGAGCAGGGAGCCTGGCAGATACAGGGGAGCTGAGGCAGGGGATGAGCAGGGAGCCTGGCAGAGCAGGGACAGTGGAGCTGAGGCAGGGGGTGAGCAGGGAGCCGGGCAGAGCATGGACAGTGGAGCTGAGGCAGGGGGTGAGCAGGGAGCCTGGCAGAGCAGATACAGGGGAGCTGAGGCAGGGGGTGACCTGGGAGCCTGGCAGAGCAGATACAGGGGAGCTGAGGCAGGAGATGAGCAGGGAGCCTGGCAGAGCATGGACAGTGGAGCTGAGGCAGGGGGTGAGCAGGGAGCCTGGCAGAGCAGATACAGGGGAGCTGAGGCAGGGGGTGAGCAGGGAGCCGGGCAGAGCAGATACAGGGGACATGAGGCAGGGGGTGAGCAGGGAGCCGGGCAGAGCAGATACAGGGGATCTGAGGCAGGGGGTGAGCTGGGAGCCTGGCAGAGCAGATACAGGGGAGCTGAGGCAGGGGATGAGCAGGGAGCCGGGCAGAGCAGGGACAGTAGAGCTGAGGCAAGGGGTGAGCAGGGAGCCTGGCAGAGCATGGACAGTGGAGCTGAGGCAGGGGGTGAGCAGGGAGCCTGGCAGAGCATGGACAGTGGAGCTGAGGCAGGGGGTGAGCAGGGAGCCTGGCAGAGCAGGGACAGTGGAGCTGAGGCAGGGGGTGGGCAGGGAGCCTGGCAGAGCCGATACAGGGGAGCTGAGGCAGGGGATGAGCAGGGAGCCTGGCAGAGCAGGGACAGTGGAGCTGAGGCAGGGGGTGAGCAGGGAGCCTGACAGAGCAGGGTCGGGGGTCCTGAGGCAGGGAGTGAGCAGGGAGCCTGGAAGAGCTGGGGCAGTGGAGCTGAGGCAGGAGATGAGCAGGGAGCCTGGCAGAGCAGACACAGAGGGGCTGAGGCAGGGGGGGGAACAGGGAGCCTGGCAGAGCATGGACAGTGGATCTGAGGCAGGGGGTGAGCAGGGAGCCTGGCAGAGCCGATACAGGGGAGCTGAGGCAGGGGGTGAGCAGGGAGCCTGGCAGAGCAGGTACAGGGGAGCTGAGGCAGGGGGTGAGCAGGGAGCCTGGCAGAGCATGGACAGTGGAGCTGAGGCAGGGGATGAGCAGGGAGCCGGGCAGAGCAGGGACAGTGGATCTGAGGCAGGGGGTGAGCAGGGAACCTTGCAGAGCATGGACAGTGGAGCTGAGGCAGGGGTGAGCAGGGAGCCTGGCAGAGCAGATACAGGGGAGCTGAGGCAGGGGTGAGCAGGGAGCCTGGCAGAGCTGGAACAGGGAAACTAAGGTTTTGGTAGTTTTGTTCCAAGCTGAGCAGCTGCAGTGGAGCTGAGTTTAATAGTGGTGTAGCAGACCATGCTGAGCAACTATAGAGGATCTGGGGTAGATGGGCATGTGGGGAGTCTGGCATGTGAGGAGCTACTGAGGAACTGAGTTAGCTAGGTGTGTAGGGTTACAGAAACTTCAGGGAAACTGAGGCAGGTAAGAATATGGAAACTAGAATGGGCAGCTGCAGGAGAGCCTGGGTAGGTGAGAGTCCCGGAAGATAAGGAAAACCTGTCATCATAGCAAGTAGGAAACCAGAGTGATATCTACAGCAGAGCTAAGGCAGGTGAGGGTGGGGCAGGTGAGGGTGGGGGATGGGCTGAGCAGGTTCTGGGGTGCTGGGGCAGGTGAGGGTGGGGCAGGTGAGGGTGGGGCAGGTGAGGCGTGGGGTGGGATGGGCTGTGCAGGTTCTGGGGTGCTGGGGCAGGTGAGGGTGGGGGATGGGCTGAGCAGGTGCTGGGGTGCTGGGGCAGGTTCTGGGGTGCTGGGGCAGGTGAGGGTGGGGCAGGTGAGGGTGGGGGATGGGCTGAGCAGGTGCTGGGGTGCTGAGATAGGGTTCCAGGGAGGTGGGAATGTGAGGGAACCAGGCTGAGGAGTTGCCAGACCGCCCAGCAGAGCCTGTGTCCTTCCAGGAGCTACATTAGCTGGCCTTAGCGATCACTGCTGGGTATTAAGGGCGGCTGTTTGAGGAAGGAGCCGGGTTGAAATGGAGGCAATGGAGGGTATGGGGCCCTGGCAGTGGGATCAGGAGGTTGAAATGGAGGCAATGGAGGGTATGGGGCCCTGGCAGTGGGATCAGGATCGACCCCTGCTGCACGAGCAGGCTTTGTGGAGTCCAGGCCACGTGGCGGGATGCCTTGCTAGGGTCCTGGGCCTGCCGCAACTGTGCTGTGCTTTGTTGACTCCCCATGAGAGGCCCTGCCCTTTCTGAGGAGTGGATGGGGGAGGGTTGGGAGCGTGGTGGAGAAGAGGAAGGCGGGGAAGGAGTAGGAACTGTGGTTGGCATGTAAAATGAATACAAAATTTTTTTTTAAAGGTGGTAGGCAAGCTAGGATGCCAGCGACAGAGGGGAGGGCAAGCGATCCTTACTTCACGTGAGAGTGCGTGGAAAATAGAGAGGGTAAAAAGCCAAGAGGTGAAGAGGCTGAGGCTGATCCAGCTGCTGCAGGGTGGTGAAATGAGGGGGGTTGATCCAACAGAACAAAGGGGGCCTAGCGGAGCTAGGAAGCTCTGGAGCTGAGATCAGCAGAAGCAGGCAGAGTCCAGGAGATCATACGGAAGGGAAGGGACAGAGTGGGAAACTCTGCAGCGGAGGGCCCCTGGGAGGGAGTAGGTGCCCCTTGGGGGCTCAGGAAGCAAGCCTAGTGTCAGGAGACATTGGGGCTGGGAGAAGGCTGGATGGCAGCAGGCAGCCCAAGCGTGCAGCGGGGAAGAGGTAGATGGGAAAGGGGTCGGGTCTCACAAAGGCTACCTGAGATACTGGGAGAGGGGAAGAACTAAAGGAGGGCTGCACGCGGAAAGAGCTGCACTGATACAGGCAGCGAGAAGAGCTGAGGGTGGGGGAGAGCCAGTCGTGGGGGTGCACAGGGCAGAAAGGGCCTCCGGCTGAGCAGGAACACAGGCAGGGACAGATCCTAAGGCAGCAGTACCAAAGGAAGTATACAGACTGCATCTCTCAAGTCAGGGGCCCTAGCTATGAGCCTGGGGGTTGTGAAAACATAGGGCAGGAAAAGCAAACCTGTCTGTCCCAGCAACATAGGGTGCCCAGGGCCAACTCACAGAATGAGGGAAGGGTGTGGACTAGGAGCAGAGGATGTCAGAACTGAGGACCAGGGGAGGACCTGGAAATAAAGGAAGGAACCAAGGATAGAGGGGGCAGGGGAGGGGTTGTTCTGGCCAGCTTCATGAAGAATGTGTGCTTTTTTCCACTTCAAGGACCCAGGGATACTGAATAGGGAAAGGGACTACTCTAGGATCTGGCAACACAAGTGTCATGAGAAAAGAGAGCCCAGGATAGTGTGAAGGGCACGACTGGAAGAGAGAGGGAAAGCCAAGGCTGAGCTCATCAGTGAGATCAGCAAGGGCGGGGCCGGCCAGCTGAGTACCTGTAAGGCGGAAATGCTGCTGGTGAACTGTAATTGCTGAGAGGAAGGCCTGAGAAGAGGTTATGGTACAACGTAGTGGCCAAGAACACACATTTAGGAGCCTAGGCTGACTTGAGAGGGGGTAGGTCGAGGAGGGGAATCCTAGAAGGTTGTGTTTGCACAGGATGTGGGTCTAGCCCCAGGAATACGGAGTGCTGACCCTACTCAGTTCACAGTCAGCTAGGAAAGACACCACCTGCACAGCAAAGCTATGGCCAGAGCTCTGGGATTGTGGAGAGTTTGGGGAACCTAAGAGCGTGGGCCATGAGTCAACCACCAACCCACCAAGGCGCCTAGGAATTGGCAAGAGCCAATATGGCTGGGCAGACAATTCCAGGACGGGGCTGCAGGCTGCAAAACTGTTCTGCCTTTAGTTTGTCGTTCAGTGTTGCCCTGATTGTGTGCAGCCACATGGCATAGGCATAGGAGACCAGAGTGAGATGCAGACACCCACACCAGACAGCTGGTATGGCAGTTTCTGAAAGTCTAATAGCAATGGACTGAAAGTGCCTCAAGCCTGACCTAACCTTGTCATCCTGACTTTCACCAACCCAACCATTGGATATTGCCTACACCATGTAGAGTCAGGGCTTGGGGGGTGCTGAAGACAGAGGCCTTCTGGAGGCTTGAGTCAGCCAGGACTGACAGCATGATCACACATACCCTTCCTCTTGCAGCCACAACAACAGCCCCATCTGTCTACCCACTGGCTCCCGGCTGTGGCAGCACAACTGACCCCACGGTGACCCTGGGATGCCTGGTCAAGGGCTATTTCCCTGAGCCGGTGACCGTAACCTGGAACTCTGGGGCCCTGACCAGCGGCGTGCACATCTTCCCCTCCATCCTGCATTCTGGGCTCTACTCCCTCAGCAGCTCGGTGACTGTACCTTCCAGCACGTGGCCCAGCAAGACCGTCACCTGCAATGTAGCCCACCCGGCCAGCAGCACCAAGGTGGACAAGAAAATTGGTAAGAGGATGACCAGGGTGGGAGTAGCTCTCCAGAGGTGGGGCTTAATGCATTTGCCTTCCTAGACCAACCAGGCTGGGCTGCCATTGCCAGGGAGGGGACCTCAGCCCAGGACAGCGGGAGGGCCTGTCTGTGTTCCTTCTGGAGACTTCTGCCCATGTTCTTTATTTACACTCATGGAATAGTACTCTGGGCTGCATGCCCGTGCCCCTCATTCTGGACACACCGAGGCAGACTCAGATATCAACCTGCTGAAGGCCATACTCAGGAGCAGCCTGGCCTGAGCCCATGCATGAGCCAAACTCTCCTCTCCCCCTTCTTGGTGCCTTCTCATTTCCAGACCTCAGTAACACACAATCTTCTCTCTGCAGTGCCCAGAGATGGAGGCCATTGCAAACCTCACATATGTCCAGGTAAGTCAACAGGCCTTGCATCCCAGACCCCTGTATGCAACAAGTGTCCTAAGTGGCCCATGTTGGAGAGTGGCCCGGGAATTGACCTATTTCTATCTTTCTTGTTTATCTACAGGCCCAGAAGTATCATCTGTCTTCATCTTCCCACCAAAGCCCAAGGATGTGCTCACCATCTCTCTGAGTCCCAAGGTCACCTGTGTTGTGGTGGACATTAGCCAGGATGATCCTGAGGTCCAGTTCAGCTGGTTTGTAGATGGCACGGAAGTGCACACAGCTCAGACGCAACCGCGGGAGGAGCAGTTCAACAGCACCTTCCGTGTGGTCAGTGTCCTCCCCATCCTACACCAGGACTGGCTGAATGGCAAGGTATTCACATGCAGAGTCAACAGCAGAGCCTTCCCTGCCCCCATCGAGAAAACCATCTCCAAGTCTAGAGGTGAGCGTCATGGAGCAGCTGTGCCAGGGTGCCCACGGAGCTTGGCACACACAGACTTCTGCCCTGTCACTGACCTCTGTGCTGACCACTCTCTATACCCACAGGGCAACTTCGGGCTCCACAGGTGTACACCATGCCCCCACCCAAGGAGCAGATGGCCAAGAAAGAGGTCAGTCTCACCTGCATGATAATGGGCTTCTACCCCGAGGACATTGACGTAGAATGGCAGAGGAATGGACAGCCAGAGCAGAACTTCAAGAACACCATGCCTGTCTTGGACACGGATGAGAGTTACTTCCTCTACAGCAAGCTCAATGTGAGGAAGAACGATTGGGAGAGCGGAAATATTTTTACCTGCTCTGTGGTACATGAAGCCCTGCACAACCACCACACAGAGAAGATTCTGTCCCACACTCCCGGTAAATGAGCCCAGTGTCCTGTGAGCCCTCTGGTCCTAAGGGACACTCACCTACCTCTACCCCTTCCCTGTGTAAATAAAGCACCCAGAACTGCCCTGGGACCCTGCAAAAAAATGTCCTGGTTCTTTCTGAGATACAGTCTTCCTAGGTCATGGGCTGTGGGGTCTCCAGGGTTTGAGGCCTGAGTTACCACTAGGGAGAAAAACGTGGGCCTGAACTGCCAGAGCCAGCTCTTGAATCTGCCTAGCCTCACTGGGAAGCCTTACCCCTAGGCAGTGACTCTCACTTGCCCTCCCCACAACTAGCAGTTCATCTGCTCTGGGCCCAGCGATGTGCCTAAGACACCCCCAAAGAAAGGAACACACAAACACCATCACCCTCCGTCTGTCCTTGCTCCCATCCCTGTCCAAGGACACATCTGAGTGCACTGAAAGGTCTATGTGGCCAAAGGCATGCAGACAGACACTTGCTCAATCCAGGAAGCTTTCCAGGGGCTGGGTCTATGCCATATGGTGAGAATGAAGGCAGTTCTCACTACCCAAGAGAGGGTCTATCAGATGTCCATGTGGATGCCAAACCCAGATCTAGTAGGACCACACGAAGAGCAACACCCAGTCCACAAGGCCCAAATCTCACACACACACACACACACACACACACACACACACACACACACACACACACACACACGGGACCTCACATGGGCACATTGCACAGTATTCAAAGTCAAAAGAGGTATGGAGTCTTTCCACACGCCCCTCCTCATCACCCACAAGTGACCCAGCTGAGACAGATACAACTTTTCTCTGCCAAGGATGCCCACACCCTGCTCCTACACACATAATCTGTCCCTGGATGCTCACACATTTGAAACTACTCCAAAGCTGTATAACGTGGCCCTCTCCCCAGTGGGAACCTTGCCTGAGGTCCAGGCAACATCAGGCACAGGCTGTACCAACGCTGTGGCCCTCTGGGCTTGGTCACCAGGGGACACACAGATCAGGCAGGCTACACAGCCACTACCCACAAGAGTCACAGGCCCTGACTCAGCCTAGCCAGTCCCAGAACTGAGGAGCAAACAGAATGGTCTCCTGCACAGTCCGGGTCACCACTGGGCCCAGTGTGTCTGGATGAGCCCAGGAACAAAACCGGGACACTTTTGGGATCTGAGGTTTCTAATCCAAAGAGAGCAGAATGAAAGCTGGTCCCAAGGAGGGTCTGCTGGCCCCAGGGAGGGTCTGCTGGCCCCAGGGAAGGTCGGATTGCTGTCCCAGCCCAGCTTGTCCTTCCACCTCTGCCTCCATGCAGACCACTTGCCACACAAGGGATTGCCCAACCCCACCTTGTTGTGACAAACACTGACTGTCCCTCTCTGTCCAGAGCTGGACCTGGACGACAACTGTGCTGAAGCCCAGGATGAAGAGCTGGACGGGCTCTGGACGACCATCACCATCTTCATCACCCTCTTCCTGCTCAGTGTGTGCTACAGCGCCACTGTCACACTCTTCAAGGTCAGCCACACTGTCCCCACAGTGTCCATACTGTCCTCGCCCTGCTCCCACTGTCACCATACTGTCCCCATACTGACCCATGTCACCTCTACACGTTCCCTACCTTGTCGTCATGCTGTCGATATTCTGTCCCCATGCTGTCCATTCTACAGCCCATGGTTTTGCGTTCTGTCCCATACTTTGTCCCATGTCCTACTGCTCCCCTCACGGTGTCTCCCATACCATCCCTCTGATGACCTACGCCCCACACTGTCCCGTGCTATTGAGCAATGCTGTCTACCCTGCTGTCTTGACACAGACTCCACAGTGTCCAATGCCATCTCCGTGATGCCCCAGGCTGTCCCATTCTATCCTGTGCTGTCCTCGTGCTGCTTCACGTTGTCCCTTCCTAGCCACTGTGCTGTCCCATGCTGTTTGTTTGTTCTTTTGTGCTATCCTCATTACCCCATACTGCCCATCTTTTCCCCCAAATTGTCCACACTCTGCCTCATACTACACACACACACACACACACACACACACACACACACACACACACACACTGAGCCCGACTGCCCCACAAGGTTCCCTTGCTGAACCCAGCCCTATCCCTACACCATTCCTACACTGTCCCCCTTAATTCTCGTGATGTTCCCAGACCACCTGTGCTATTTCCCATGGTGTCCAGTGGTGCCTGACATTCGGTATCTTACGCTGTCCCGACACTTACCTATAATATCTAACGTGCGCCTTGTTGTCCCACACTCGCCTCACTCAACTGCTCGTTCTGTCACCACACTGTCCCTATCCACTACCCGCATTACCCTCACACTGCTCCATGTTGCATCCTCAGCCTGGTCCCATGCTGTCCACCAATCTATACCACACCACTCCCACGTTGTATCACCACAACTCCCCGCTCCATCTTCTCTGGTCCCGGTGCCATTCTCCAGACTCCAACGTGGCTGGAGAGGGGCTCTTGGCATGGGCATTTGCCTAGCTTGCCTACATGTCTTCATGTAGGTAAGCTAGGCTTACCTAACTTCAGGTGAGACAGTCCTTGATTTACCCACAGGACAGACTGCAGGCATGATCCTTGTCTTACCCACCCTGCCCCACAGGTAAAGTGGATCTTCTCCTCGGTGGTTGAGCTGAAGCAGACACTGGCTCCTGACTATAAGAACATGATTGGACAAGGGCCTTAGGACATCTGCTTTGATGGACAGAGGGTTTCCCAGGCCCAAAAGGACCCTATCCAACGTGCCAAGCACCCTGACTCAGATCACACTGTCCATACACGCTTCACTACCCTCTGACCCTGAGACCCAGCCACCCTCCATTTGTCCCTCGTTGGAGGACCATGTGAGGAGTAGATTCTGTCCCAGGTGACAGCCACCTAAAACACCCTCACAGCAGTAGCCAAGATACTGGGTAGGGCCAGAAGGACCATCGCTTCCTCCACAGTATACCCACACAGTTGGGACAGAAGAGCACTCACTGAAGAGACGAGAGTCCACATTGCCTGTGTCCGCCTGGAAAGGGACCGACACTGAGCCAGCCCTGTCCACATCGTACTCTGCCCAGGGATTCCTGACAGAAGAGGCAGTTTTCAGATCCCCAAGAGGAGGCATCTTTCAACCAAGCCAGGAAGGCCAAGGAGACCATGGCCAGCTGAAGATCTCTGGAGTTCGCCAGTGGTCTCCGCATCCCCCTTGTCCAGTCAGGCTCCTTCCTGTCCCTTCCACAAGCCTTGGGATAAGGGAAAGGCCTGTGTTTCTCAGGGACTTGGGACCGACCCTTCCAAAGGTTGGGCTCCTTGTGTAGATCCCTCTTCTGGACACTGGTTCAACATACTAGATTCTCAGACAACCCTGACCCCACAGCCTTGAGACCTGGACACTGCCACCCTCCTGGACGTCTCAACTACACTCTAGGGACAGAACAGAGGCGAGACTGGGCTTCATGGCCTCTGTGTGGCCCTGGCGGGTGCAGGTACAGAGGACACTGATCAGGTCCTGGAGAGGGACCTGAAGAGCAGGTTCTAATCAAGACAGAAGACAGAAGACAAAGAGCAGTAGAGGTGGAGAGGCGCCCGGAAGAGCCATGGACAGCAGGCTCATCCTCCAGGCCTGACATCTGCCCCAACACTTACAGCCACTAGTAACAGTTGGAGGAGAAGCCCAAGGAATTGCTATGTCCTACAGAGGTCCAACACCTGCTTCTCCATCATTTCCCAGCCAATGAAGGGACAGGAAGCAAAAGGAAAGGAGGGAGGGCTACCCTTTGGTGACTGGCAGGAAGTTCTTGGAAGACTTGGGGCTTTGGCTTCTTCTAATTTCCAAGAGGTCATCGATACCTTTAAGATCTCTATCTATCTATCTATCTATCTATCTATCTATCTATCTATCTATCTCGTTGCAGTTTGTTTGTTTGTTTGTTTGTTTATAATAAAACATTCTTCAGATATTCTACAACCACCGTGTTCTTGCATGGACTGGCATTTACATTCAGGAACAAGGCACAATTCGGCAAACCAGTGAGCCACGCAGGCTCCTCTACCTCCCTCCTGGTCCTGTGTCCTCCTAGGCCTCCCCTAGTAGCCCTTCATTGCTAGGTTGTAGCTCTGTCACCTCGTACCACATAGGTCCTCAGCATTTCCTCTCTTCAGGCAGTTTCTTCCCAGCTAGAGGCTACCCTGAGGCCCAGGGTGGTCCCCAAGCTGGCCAGACAAATCCTCCTACACCAGCCAAGAAGCATGTGCCTCCCAGTGACTTCAGGCTGCTGTGACAAAGGACAGGGATTTAGCTGCCTCCAAAAACGTATGTTTATTGTCTCAAGCCCTAATAGAAGTCCCAGATGGGGTGTTGACAGGGTGGGTTCTCAGCAGGGTCTTCTCCTCTGTGTGTGTCCGTGTCCTGATCTCTCCTCCTGAGAACACAGTCAGGCTGGAGGAGGTACACCCTAGCCCTCATTATGACTTACCTGTTTAAAATCCTGTCTGTGCCAGGTGGTGGTGGAGGCCATGGTGGCGGTGCACGCCCTTAATCCCAGCACTCATGAGGCAGAGGCAGGCATATCTCCATGAGTTCAAGGCCAGCCTGATCTAAAAAGCAGGGCTGTTATACAGAGAGAGAGAGAGAGAGAGAGAGAGAGAGAGAGAGAGAGAGAGAGAAGCATAGGCACAGTCTGAAGTCCTAGGGACCTTAATGTCAACTTGTGAATCAATCTACTGAGGAGAGAATCTAGCCCATAATAGTTTTCCCAATGGCCCCAAAAAGCTCATATCTTCCCTACATACTATGTCCCCCATGCCAACATCCCAAAGTCTCGCCTATCCAGTACTCGGCTGTATCCCAAATACCCTCCAAATGCCTGCTGGTTGGGTAAGGGTGAAATGTGAATGAGATGCCTTCTGGGTCAAATTCAGACCATAGCTGCAAATTCAGGGTATACAGGCCATGGCGGTCAGGAAGGAGGCCAAGCAGTAGGCACAGAGCAGACATTTATACCAGGGTGGTCTGAGCAGATACTCAAGTTCCAAGGCAGATTATCGACCGATTACATGCTACAGGGAAGACAGGCCATTGTGTTCCTGTCCCACTAGCTCAGGACAGCACCCTTTCTATGGAGAAGTAGAGGACTAGGAAACAGAAGAATTATCGGAATCGAGGAAGACAAAGACTGCATAGGGACTGCCCAGTGTCTCCTGTGGTGCTGCGTGTGTCTGTGTCCCACCACAGCTGGATTCTCTCTTCCCATGGAGAGCATGGGACACGGACCCCATGACCTGAGGTGGCCATGTAAAGAGATGTCTGGGGCCCAGAAAAATGACTCTGGAATGTAAGGAGCATTAGCATCAAAGGAAAGAAAAGATACACAAAGGCACAGGTGCTAGCTGGTCGGGGAGTTCTCCTTGACTGGCGGAGGCTGTTCGTGTCTGAGTAACCACTAGTGGTGGCCAAACCCGGGAGCTCAGCTGGTCTGGACTGGTCAGGAGAGGACCCTGTCAGCACAGCTACAGTGAGAACAGAATCCAAACTAACCAGTGTCATTGCAGCTTCTGGCGTTGGGAAAGGTGTGTTTTACCCAGGGCTGGGGAGCAGCACTCTCCTGTGAGTGTTGTTGCTGCTATGGAAGCTGTAGAGAGGTGAACAGAGGAGGCACTGGATTTGTGGCTCAGACACAGAAAGCTGCATGGAGCCTGCGCTTTGGCCATGTGTCCTGGGCCACTCATACAAAGCTCCACACTCAGCACACAGAACTGGAAGCGAAGACAATGGAAGCCACAGTACAAAGAGGACAGACAGCTCTGCCTTAGTCCTGAGGAAAGCTGTTTAGTCCGCCACAGACTTTCCTCTTAGTTTGTGGCCAAAATGACCTCCCAGCAAAGTGAGGGAGACTGGCCATAGAGGTCTTTAGAACATTAGGGCCAGGGACAGTCTTGCTGCTCTGCTAAAACACCCTGTGAAAGAAAACCTAAGGAAAGAAAATTCTATTTTGCCTCTAGCCCAAGTGTACAGTCCATCATGGCAAGTGTCTTAGTTTCATCTCTGTTGCTGTGATTAAAAAATCAATAGCAGCTTTATCCTGCCTGTGGTTTGGGGTCACAGTCTATCACTGTGGGAAAGTTCCAGTGGGAAAGCGGGAACTTGAGGCACTAGTCACATGCACAGCCCAGAACAGACAGAGTCAATGCACGTGTGTCCACTTCTCACTGGCACATAGTTAGAAAGGAAACTGAGGGAACGTAGGGTGGATTTTATCGAAACACACTATATGTGTATGTATGAAATTCTCAGACGATATAGAAAATACTACAAGAATAACCCAGCAGATAAAGACACCGTGCATGAAGCTGTGATGGTGAAAGCCTAAAAGTATTGAAAATCTAGGAGCTATGTTTGATCACCAGGATCCATACAGTACAAGGGGAAAAAACAAATTACTTCCAAAAGTTGTCCTCCTACCTCAATATGTACACACACACACACACACACAGAGAGACACAGACACACAAACATGCATGCACACACTCAACATAAACACAACATACATATAGACACATACACAGAGACACACAAACATGCATGCACACACTCAACATAAACACAACATACATATAGACACATATACAGAGACACACAAGCATGCATACACACATTCAACATAAACACAACATACATATAGACACATACATAGAAACACACAAGCATGCATGCACACATTCAACATAAACACAACATACATAGAGACACACACACAGAGACACACAAGCATGCATGCACACATTCAACATAAACACAACATACATATAGACACATACATAGAAACACACAAGCATGCATGCACACATTCAACATAAACACAACATACATATAGACACATACATAGAAACACACAAGCATGCATGCACACATTCAACATAAACACAACATGCATAGAGACACACACACAGAGACACACAAGCATGCATGCACACACTCAACATAAAAACAACATGCATAGAGACACACACACAGAGACACACAAGCATGCATGCACACACTCAACATAAAAACAACATGCATAGAGACACACACACAGAGACACACAAGCATGCATGCACACACTCAACATAAAAACAACATGCATAGAGACACATACTCACATACACACACCACACACACATACATGCACACATGTATACACACGCGCATTTTTTTAAGGACTGCATCCTTTATCTGTCCTCCTGCAGGCATTTGTCTGCACAGCTGAACGTGTCCATGCCCCTATCCCTGCCCAACAGCAAATTTTGCACATCTTCCCGCTCTACTGTCTGCTCTCAGTGTAAATCTGGTTTTGAGAAGTGAGTCCTCAACATGCCACAGCCTCAGTGTGACACTGACTTGAAATGTCCTCCACCAGTGGGGAGGGGGAGGGAGGGGATGGGAGGGTGGTCGGGAGGGGGGCATGGAAGGGAGGGAAGGAAGGAGGCAAGGAGGGAGGGAGGGAGGGAGGAAGGGAGAGAGGGAGGGAAAGGGAACTGGAATAGACATGTAAAATAAGAAATAAATAGTAAAAATTAAAAAAGAAACTATATCTTGCCTTTGAAGAAAAATCGCTCACGTATTTGCTAAAATATTTGCCATTCTTATAACCTTAACTGATAGGTCATTTTCTCTTTGAATCGTATTCCTCTTTAATATTTCTTCCTCTGTCTCTGTTTCCTCCTCCCCTCTCTTTGTCTCTGTTTTTTCTCTGTATTCCCAGAGAGCCCCTCAGTTGCATATTTTCTTATGTTTCTTTTAGGTTATGTATCGGGGACAATGGTTTCAATCTAAACTCACTAGATTCACTCCCTGTCTTCCTTCTGTTTTAGGTGACCTCCTCTACACTGATACGTCAACAACGTAAGTACATGACTCGGACACCTACGCAAGCCCACCTTGACCCATGTTTTAGTAGCTACAGAAAGAGCAGCTCCTCAACCTAAATCATGCTTACAATCCTTTAACGGTCCCCGCCCAAGAGTCTTCAAGGAAGATTTTACATTTTAAAGCGTGACTTTGGTGACATTCTATAATGCAGATCAACTTTGAACTTTCTCGGTTACTTCACCATAACATGGATGTTCTGTTAAAACTTCCAACATTTCAGTCTGTGAAATGTTCCACTGCTGTGTGCAAAGGCCCAGGAGACACTCCATTTGCCTGGAATAGCATCCGTGTGCCCCACCTATCCACCAGCATGACTCACACGTGTCTTCTAACTTTGATTTTCCTTATATGTGAAATATTTTTATATAGATTACAAATGGCACACATTGTATTACATAAATCTGTTAAGACATTTACTTCTTCATTTTTCTGCCAATAAAAAATGAATGGCAGTGACAGGGTTAATTAATGACATATTGTCACAAGGCTTGTACCTTGAGTAAAAACCTTTACCTCTATATGTTGAAAATAGTCATAAACTTCCTCTGAGCTCCATTCATGAAAATGAAAAAGAACCCTCTTAGTTTAACAAGAAAATCAACTAGGCACAGGTTGAAAAGCTAATTAAAATAATTAGTTTAACATATATGTTTCCTTAGGTTTTAGTAGACATGAAGGTATGATTGATGCTTTAGGAATTAAATAAAAGTTTTTTGTTAACATGATAAAAAAAAATGTCCTCCACCAAGTAAATTATTCTATTTCTTCTGAACACGGCCAGATGCTTTTCTAGAATGTAAAAGGGTCTCCAGGTCAGTCTGGAGGAAACTTGTCGCCTTCCAAACCTCATGAACTGGAGCTTTGCTGTCTGCATCTCCTTTCTGGTGTTTGCCTGCCCTGGGATCTCTCTTCCTGTAACGTTATCCTTCACTGTGTCCCATCATTTCCTCTGCGCACAAATCTGTCCATCTTATCTATCAAGTTCCTAGATTGGGTATATTCTAAGACAGTATTTATTTACAACCAGAGAAGTATACATTTCCCATCATTCCTTCTGTTCTAGCTATCGATGCCATTGGTCCTTAACTTATGTTTAGCCTTTAAGATGACAAAAACCCATCTTCTCCTTTCACCCCAGCTCTCTCTCCCTCTCCCTCTCCCTCTCCCTCTCCCTCTCCCTCTCCCTCTCCCCTCTCCCTCTCCCTCTCCCCTCTCCCTCTCTCCCTCTCCCTCTCCCTCTCCCCCTCCCTCTCCCTCTCCCTCTCCCTCTCTGCATTTGTGTGAGGGAGAGGGGGATAACAGATGGAGGGAGGGAGAGGGGGGGAGAGAGAGAGAAAGAGAGAGAAGGGAGGGAGGGAGGGAGGAGGAGGAGGGAGGAGGAGGAGGAAGGGAGGGAGGGAGAGGAGTCTGTGAGGGTCGGAAAAGGCATGTGATCCCTTGAGGCTAGAGTTACAGGAGGCTGTGAACCCCCTGGCATTGGGTACTGAGGGCCAGACTCAGGTCCTCTGGAAGAGCAGCATGTGCTCTTCACTGCTGAGCCATCTCTCCAGCACCCCGGGTTTTCTTTTGAGGCCTTGAATGTCATCCAGAATAAACTCAGCCAGTACATATTCCACACAGCCCAGCAGGGGCAGGACAGCCAGAGCTAGAGGCTTGGAGGACTGAGCATCCTTCCAGCTGGGTACTGAGACCTGGTTTCTGCTAGGTTAGAGCTTCCATCCTCAAAATGAAAAAAATAGAGCCTTCTGGGCCCCAGAGCAGGCCTGCGCCCTTGCTTTCTGTGTGGGCAAGCATGCGTCCTGTTTGTCACCACATCTGGAAACAGATGCTTCTGCTGAGAAGCTGCCTGTGAGGAGGCTGTTGATACAGACGAGTTGTGGAGCGTGGTAACCGCTGCAACCACATGACGGGCGGAGCTACAGACTGTGGCTTCGGTACCAGGAAACGCATCAACCAACAGTCCTGCAGAGGCTCTAGAGGGACAAGGTTACCACATGTCTGGAGCAGATGGATGTCAGTCGACCCTTCCACGACACAAGAAGGGAGTCATGTGGCAGGCATGTCCTTGTGTTGCTGTGCAGAGAGTAGCAAAGCTAGGGCCATGCTTGAAAACCTTGGCACCAGAAGGGCTTTCTAAAGCATTATCACAAGCATCATTGCAAAATGTTTATCTTCTAACCAGAGAAAAGCTCCAGTACAGACTCTCAGGAGCAAACCAGGCAGCTTCCATCCCCATGACAGGCCATGGACCTCCAGCCTTCGTTCTCCTTTTCCCCTAGGGCTGCCCCGGGCTGTACATGGGGTCTCTGGTGCAAAACATCAAACAAGAAAGCCAGAGGGGAATCTGGGTACAACTTCCCAGGGCCAGCAGAGCAGTAGCCATAATCCCTCCAGGAAGCCTTCTCCAGTAGGCTAAGGTAGGCAGTCCTAGGGAAGATGCCACCAGTGTCTGGAGTGGCCTTGCAGGCAGGCCCTGATACATTTGCTGACCAGCAAGGTCATTTGTCTACTTATTACTTTTGGTGTTTTTTAATAGGTGTGTGTGTGTGTGTGTGTGTGTGTGTGTGTGTGTGTGTTGCTGGGGAACACGTGCCACTGAACACAGAGAAATCAGAGGACTTGCAAGAGTCAGCTCTCTCTTTCCACCAATGTGGGTCCTAGATATTAAACTCCGGTCCTGGAGTTTGGCATCCTTACCTGCCGAGCCATCTCACCGGCCCGTTCTTTCTGTCAATTATTGCTTCATTCTCCCATTCGTTCTCTCGAGGCCAGAGTGTGCCCTTTGCCCTCCAGCCTCCGGAGCCAGATGGCAAGCAGGGTGATAGTGATGAGTGAACACACAAGGGAAGAGGTATGCCACAGATGAGGCCAGGGTGAGACAGCGCACCAGTGCCAGGAAAAGGGGGATGCACTGGGGGAGCAGGCGAGGCCCTGCTGTATCAGAGACTCCGCACTCCAGGCCAATGATCCTAGAGAGGCTTCATTTCTTCTCCCCTGTGGCGGATGTATTTTTTTGAAAGGACTGTACTGACCTGTTGGGCTCACTCAGAACTGGGCTCAGCAGTTGGGGTTTGAAGCTGGAGCATCCACAGGAAGCCTATGGGGAGGTG
This sequence comes from Cricetiscus sungorus, assembly GCA_030556225.1. Lineage (NCBI taxonomy): Eukaryota > Metazoa > Chordata > Mammalia > Rodentia > Cricetidae > Cricetiscus > Cricetiscus sungorus. Next base: position 347,187 of record JANBXA010000588.1, read on the forward strand.
GACACGCCTATATAAGACTGGAACCCATTGGGGATTTGCTAGTCCGATTGAAAGGTGATGGTCACTGCTGGGCCATAGAAAAAGACAGGGCCTTAGCGATCTGGTGTATATGTGACAGGAAGGAGAGGCTGTCAGGAACAGGAAGACACCCCAAAGTCCTCTGAGAGCTTCTGCTCTGTTACCTTTTCTAAGTCTCCTGGCTGGTACCCTGAAGCCTGTCAGGAACACCAGCTTCTCCTGGGGGAGGGGGCTCAGAATTGTTACTTTCTCGTTTGAATTGCTTCTGCACAGCAAGTAAGGCTACCCTTGTTCTCTTTCAATGTCTTCCCACTCCATTCTTGAAGGCTGCACAAGAACTCAAGATAGGAAAATGGATCACTTCAATATAGTCCCAAACGTATGCCCTAAGTGACCTACTTCCTCCACTAGATTCTCCCCGCTCCATCACCACCTCCCAACAATGGCATCATATTCTGAATCCATCACGATGGATTGACCCATTGATGAGTTCAGAGCTCTCAAGATCTAACCATCTCTGGGAAGTCCTGCATAGATGCCTCCAGGGAAATGCCATCACGTGATCCAATCAAGGTGACAGTCACGTGAACCATCTCAACAGAGAAGGCAGAATCTCGCCACAAGTTCACAACATCAGCTCCTGCCTCAGTTTCCATTCTTGCCCCAGGTAAATCAAACTTAGCATCCACATGTCCAGCCCGACTGTGTAGCCGGTCCCTTATCAGTCCTCAGTCCCTCCCCCCATTCTTCTGTGTCTGGGTCTCTATCTGTCTCTATAACCATCCCTCTGGAGCTCTATTTCTGTGTATCCCCATCTGTCGTTTATGCCTATCTCTGTCCTTCCTCTGCAGTCTCGCTACCTATCACCTCCATTCCATCATCCTCTGTGTCTATTGTATCTATCATCTACTGTTTACACCTATCCTCTCTCTGTCATCCATCCATCATCTTGTTCTGCTCCTCTGAAGACTCTTGGATACTCATCTCTGAGACTCTGAAAGATGAATAAGCTTAGTGTGGTGTCAGGCAGACGTAATGACTAGACTGTGCTTGTTTGCAAGTTTGCTCCAAGTTGGAGGGACCAGCATTTGGATGGTGTCTGAGTCAGTTGTACCAGGGATAGCTGTGGTAACAAGAGCCACCTGGAGAAAAGTCTCCTTCTAGAAGACTTCTGCAATGTGTTTTGCTCTCTCTGGGATTCTGGTCCAAAAAACAGGTTGTTTCTGGAGCATGATTGGCAAGTGTCTCACCCTATATTGGATGTCCACCTAGTCCCTAATCCACATATGACCCTGGTCAGAAGGTTCATTGGGGGTCAGGGACCTGGTGTGACTTTGTAAGTGGCCAGGAGTTGGATAGACTCACAGACATGGAACTGGGGATATTCCTGTTGCCAGAGTTCAGGTTCCGTGGGGATATGGACATCCGTGATCATTTCATAGAAGGAGATGCACAGAGAGTTATAATGTCGGAGGGCACTGAGTCCAGAAGGCAGTGTGGCCTAGGTATCATACAGATAAGCAGAATGGATGAGATTGTAGGCAAGTCCTGGGCCTCTCAAAGATCCCCTGCCCAGTCATGTTCCTATAATTGGAGGGCATCTTCTGTTTCTAGAAAAGGTCCACTTCACCTGTTGGGCGAGGTATATGTGATGGACCAAGCCCACACTGAGGGCCCTTTAATTTTGTGAATTAACCAAAGGTAGCTCCTGCTACGTAGGAGCCTGGAAGCCGGTGTGGGAACCAGGGAGAAGTTAGAGGTGAGAAGTATGGGGATGGATGGAGGTACAAGGAACATCATGGTGTAGCAGGCATTCAGTGTGAGGACAGTGTGTGGGCAGAGGGAACAGCCCCGAGGACAGCTTCTGCAGAATGGGACAATAACGGGATAGTGTAGGGAGGTCTGAGCACATTGTGATGACCTCATGAGGATGACAGTGAGTGTCAAAAACACTGTAGGGCAGGGGTTCGCAACCTTCCAAGTGCTTTGACCCCTTAGTACAGCTCCTTCTCTTGTGGTGACCCCAGCCATAAAAATTTCCCATTGATGCTTCGTAATTATAATTTGGTACTGTTATGAATCACAACATAAATATCTGATATGCATGATAACTGATTTGTGACCCTCCAGGGGCCATGGCGCGCTTTGAGAACCACTGCTCTAGGGGGTTACAAGGGACACCACGGGGAGACCGTGAATGGTGTGGGCTCTCATAAGGACAGGATGGGGATGGCAGGGTGAAAAGCATAGCGACATGGGACACTGGGTGAGATGAATGGAACCGTGTGGAGACAGGCAGGAAGCCGTGCAGGGATGATGTAGCCGACCTTGAAGAGTGTGGCAGTGGGAGCAGGGTGAGGACAGTATGGACACTGTGGGGACAGTGTGGCTGACCTTGAAGAGTATGACAGTGGCGCTGTAGCACACACTGGGCAGGAAGAGGGTGATGAAGATGGTGATGGTCGTCCAGAGCCCGTCCAGCTCTTCATCCTAGGCTTCAGCATAGTTATCGTCCAGGTCCAGCTCTGCACAGAGAGGGGCAGTCAGTGTTTGTCCCAACAAGGTGGGGCTGGGCAATCCTCTGTGTGGCAGGTGGGTCAGCAGGGAGGTTCAGGAGAAAGGGCCAGCTGGACTGGGCCACCAACTGCTCCAGCTCAAGTCCTGGGCTCAGCCAGACACACTGGACCTAATGTCAACGTGGGCTGTGTACGAGCCCTGCCTATCAGCTCCACCCCTCAGTTCTGGGGCTGCCCCTGACCCACTCCGCCTGTCCCCAAGCCCAGAAAACCAACGTGATGGCAGAGCCTGGGCCTGGTAATGCCTGGGCTTCAGAGGAAGCCCACACTGGGGAGTGACTCTGGCCACTCAGTTGTGTGGGGAGGGGATTATTGCTGGAGTCCAGCTCCACAGGGTTCTAAACCACAGGATGGAGATGTGAAGTTGCAAAACAAAAAAAAAAAAAAAATGAAGGGTCTGACCATGGTTATCCTTTAAACAGATGGCGTCGATAACTCAAGCCATTTTTATTTATACAAGTTCCAATGCACCCAAGCATGAGCGTTCTCAATACATTTCTCTCTCACGTTTTCCAAGAATCATTAATATTTACCCATCTTATTTTTTCCTCTCCCCCACTCCCTTGACACCGCTGACCTTTACCCCATATCACTAATTTTTATATTAAAAGACAATTATATCTAGCCAGGCATGTCTTACTCATACTATGCCCTAGCCAGCAACAAACATGCAGTTTGCAGAGAGAGAGAGAGAGAGAGAGAGAGAGAGAGAGAGAGAGAGAGAGAGAGAGAGAGAGATTCAAGCCTTATGATTAGTACTTAACGATGTGATATGTTTTTTTAACCATCTGAGTGTATGATGCCATACCTAGGAAATCATTTTCAGTTATAAGTCAACTTCTAAATAATCTGTATATCACTTTTACAATAGTTATAATCCTATTCTTTATAAGTTCTCAAGATGGTAGTGTCCTAACTCTGTTAGGACAAAATTTCCATTCTTCTTGGCAGTTTCTACATATAATTTTTACTTCTAAGGGAACTGGGAGTTTTACTGAAAAAAAAAATATCTAACCATTCATATCCTGGCACCAGAGAGGTGTCTGACTTTTCATATCCTTTGTGTCCCGGTAAGCTTTTCTAATGTCGTCTTTTAAGAAACCATCTCCCAAGTCCTTGAGGTCTTTGGAATATAGTTATCTCTTTTCCAGGACAGTTAAGTAAGAATCACTAACCTCAGTGAGTTTTTCCCACTTACTCAAGACAGCTGCAGAGGCAGCCAGGGATGACTGCAGAGACCAGAGAGCCTTAATTTCTTCATAGAAACTTTTAGAAACGCTATCAGCTTTCTGTTCCCAGTAAACTCAGCTATAAACACAACTGACAACGCAAAAAACATTACAATAAGAGCAAGCACAGTGAACGTCAGAGAGGCTCGAAGCCCATGAGCTCCCTAGGATCAGCTCATGGGTCCACATCATGGCTTCCACGGGCCCTTGCCTGGTGGGTGGGATCCTCCAAAGGACCTCGCCATAAGGAGCTCCCACCAGATTGTCATCTCTGTGAAATGGAAGCCTGTGCTTCTAGGAACAGATTGACATGAGAGACCATGTGCTGTAGGGCTGGCAAGGGTGCAGCTGTCTGTCTCAGCTGACCCGTATGTGAACATCAAAGAGGAGCCCATGAGAGTCTGATGTCTCTCTGGGTTTGAGTGTTGCACGGGGCGCATATGAGTATGTAAGGCTTGGGTATATGTTCATGTACATCAATGTACATGTAATGCAAGTGTCATGTGGGCTGAGTGAGTGACAGTCACCAGGCAGGTTCTAATGGGCCTAAATTCTGCATCCATGTATCTGGACAGTTCCGCCCTTGAGGTGACCTCATCCCTAGAGTCCAAAGATTGAGTATCCTCTGGATAGGCAATGTCTCCACAGGTAGGCAGCCTAACCCAAGTCAGGCAGAGCTGACTGTATTGGGTGTGTTAAGTTTAATGGTCAGTCTGTATGTATGTGGCTAGAAGCGCCTCTGCAAGATCACAGAAGAAAAAAGAAAACTTGATCAGAATGGGGACAAGGACAGACTGACAGGAGCAGGGTTAGTGTGCTCCTTCTCTTGAGGCATCGCTAAAGGAGACCCCGGCACGATGTTGAGCAGCAGCCAGGTGGAGAGAGGACCTAAGAAGCCATTAGTTAAGGTCAAGCCCCCTCCCCTGTGAGAGATGGCTTTGACCTGGCCAGGTAGACCCATATGCTCTAGGTAATGGCAGATGTCAGTATCCCCTGGGACCCAAGGGTGAGCACTGCACTCATTTACCTGGGAAATACGAGAGCATCTTCTCTGTGTGGTAGCTGTGTGAGCCCTGCTATGCCACAGGGTGAACAGCTCCCTCCTGTTGGCTGTTCTTGTCCACAGGAGTTTGCTGCAGAAGCGGGGCTCATTGAAGCCCAGGGTGAGGTAGGTGCTCTTATAGTTTCTGATCTAGTTCCCATTGCTATACCATAGGTGGAAGCCATACACCGTTGCTATACCATAGGTGGAAGCCATACACCGTTGCTATACCATAGGTGGAAGCCATACACCGTTGCTATACCATAGGTGGAAGCCATACATGTCCAGGTGGTCAGACTGACTTTGTTGTTAGTTACCCGTTCCTATTGGGTGGAGGCATGGTATAGCCTTCCAGCACAAGGCCAGCCCCCTGTGCAGACAGGTGACAACACACGTGTCACTGTCTAGGTGGAAGGCTCTGCCTGCGTGTCCATCACGCTCCACGCAGTCCACCCCATCAGCTCCCCCATCTTTGAGTTTAGAGGTGGGTCTCCCAGTGGGGGCTGGGAGGGCGCTGTTATTGGCCTTGTACTTGAACTCCTCACCCTCCAGCCTGTCCAGGACACAGAAGGTGTGTTGCACCACTCCTCTGAGGGCTGCGTCTGAGCTTTGTGCACCTCCGCCCCATCCATGGACTTTGGAGTCATCCTTGCTAGAGTCCATCACCACACATGCGATCCTTAGAGACGGGGAAACCATGCATACACCCTGGTGCTTTAGGGGGAAGATGACGGTCTGATCAGAAAGCAGGAGCTGGTGAGAAAAGGAGATGGGTCAGCACCCTGTACTGTAGGGTATCCTCCTGGAGCTAAGAGCAAGGCCTAGCGACTCACCTAGACACTCTGACACAGGTTTGGGCACAGGGCCCCTGTGTCTATAGGCAGAAAGTAAAAGCACTGAGTGTTACTGGGGTCTGGGGGGAAGAGAAAGAACCAAGGTACGTGGATGAGAGTTTAGTTCTAACGTGTGCTCAGGTCAAGCAGCTCCTGAATGATATTGGTGGGTCAAGACCCGTGTCCACTTCTGCATCCAGGATATGAGACATGGACACCCAGCCCAGAAAATTGCTCTCCAAATAGGAGGTCCATGGACAAAGACAGATGCACAGAAGTTCCTGTGCTTTGGGCTGAAGTCCCATCCCTGCACACAGCTGCTCATCCCGGTTGGTCTAGGGAAGAGGATGACATCAGCCTGACCTCCGATGGACCATCCCTCTGCAGGACATCCTCTCAGACATTTTCTCGCAGGGAGCGGTCTGGCTGGTGCAGGTGCGTGAGATCCTGGTGATGGGTAGCTTGAGCGACAAGGCAGCTGGAAAGTTGAACGCAGGGCTCCAGAGTTCCAAGACGTGGTTACTGGCTCAGGAAAGTCCACCCAGGTCACTGCAGGAACCAGGCAGTAGGTGGACAGGGACATACTTCTGGCTGAAAATATGAAGGAGTGATGAGCGAGCATGCTGTCTGGCCTAGAAAAGCCCTTTTCTCCATGCAGCCCTGGGCCCTCTAGGATAATATGCACCCCTGCTCCCCGTGAGCCTGACCAGTCTCTGTCCCCTCTAACCCTGGGCTCTACTCTTAGTCCCGGGGTCCCCAAACCCTTACCCTGCCAGCATCTGCTCTGACCCCAGTGGGCTCTCTTCTTCCCAGTACAGGGTTAACTGCTCTGAGTACTCCTCCTGCTCCCTGTTTCCTGTGAGACCCCAGACTCAGACTCCTGGTCCATGGCCACAGAAATAAAACCTATGTCGTTCCAGCCCTGGAGACCCTTCCTGTCCTGCCTAGCCATCCTCTCAGCTCAGCTCAGCTCAGGGCAGCTTCTGAACCTTTGCCCATCTCTTCACCACCACAAGATCCACTACTTGCCAGCACAGCCAGAGCACCTACCCCTCCCCATCTAATCTGCGCTCTGCCCTCCCACTCTGAACTTCGCCCCCCCCCAAGCCACAGATGCTTCTGGGCTCTCCTAGGCTGGGTATAGGTCAGTGAGAGTGAGAGACTTCTCCAAAGAGGTGATCAGGGGAGTGGACATAATCACTCAGCCAACCTAGGACTCTAGATTGTGACAGCTAGGATTCACACCTTCTATGGGCCTCAAGAGTACCACCTCACCCACCCCTACATGATGTAACCCAGACCATAGCTGGACTCCCCCTTGTCTCTCCCTACCCCAGACACTGAAACCACCAGAAGAAAGAGGAACTTCAGGAAGCGTCCCGTGTCACCCAGTTTCAATCCTGTTCTTAGTCTGTTCTGGGTTGGGAGAAGTGTGGCGTTCACACCTCTTGGGCAAGGACTGTGAATCCTGGAAGAATGAGACAGAGCTCAGAGCTGAGCTGTTAGTAGCCCAGAGCCAAAGCAAGAAGCAGTGGGGACTGAGGTCAGCAGAGAAGGCTGCGTCTGGAGAAGCCACAGCTAGGGACAGCAGTGGGTCTTTCCAGGCCCAACAGACAGCAGATCACAGGAGGATGGGAAGGGGGGGCCTGTCCATTACAAAGGAAAGGAGTCTGCCTGCAGCTCCCTGTCACCCAGACAGTCTCCAGGGATTCCATAGACAGACGCACATCCTCTGAAGCTGTGTACACCCACAGACAACCAGAGTGAGCCTCAAGGAGTTGGCAGGGTAGACCCAGAAACCTGGGGGATGGACTTGGCCTGGCCTAGAGGCTGATAGACCCAAGGCAGCTGAACCAGCAGGGAAGGGGGAGCCCAGGGGAACAAGGGGGAGCAGAGGCCTACAGAACTGAGAAGGGTCAAGAGAAAATGTGGAGGGGTGGGGTGTCCATGGCGCTCATCCAGCTGATACACCCGATGGCGAGAATTTGAGTAAGAGTGGATGTCCTGGTGCTCGGGAATCAAGCCCAGCATCGGAGAGCAGACTCCAGGAGTGGAGATGACAGAAGGTAAGTTGGGCAGGAGGGAGCCTGCCAAAGGACCTGTAGGGACCAGGCAGCTCAGCTTCAGGTGGGCTCTGGAAGGTGAGACTACTAAGAGTCAAAATAGCTGCAACTGCTCGAGGGCAGGTATGGGAAATGTGGGGCGGGTGGGAGTCTGGGGCAGGTATGGGAAATGTGGGGCGGGTGGGAGTCTGGGGCAGGTATGGGAAATGTGGGGCGGGTGGGAGTCTGGAAAGCTGAGCCAGGCAGCTGCAGGCGAGCTGGGACCGGTGGTGGCATGGGCATCAAGCTAAGGGGCTACCGGATAGGGTGGAGCTGTGTCACGTGAGATTACTAGAAATCTGGGGCAACCCCAGGGACCAGGAAAAAGCTTCTCATGGAATCCAGAGCAGACGAGAGCTGGGAGGTCAGGCTGAGCAACTATAGGGAAACTGTGACAATTGCAGGGTTTGGGGCCCAGAGAAGGCCTAGGGGCTTAGGGAACCAGTCTGAGCAGCTGTAGGGGAGCTGGGAAGGATTGTATACCTGAAGAACAGGCAGCCCCAGAAGCTCTGAGGACCAAATTGTCCAGCAACAGAAGGGATGGGGCAGCAGTACTGAGGGCTCAGGATGGGCAAGTCACTCGAGAGACGAGGGCAAAGCAGTAACGGGGGTGGGCAAGGTGAAAGTGCTCGGGTGCAGAGCAGCCCCAGTAGCTCTGGACACCAAGCCAAGCAGTTAAAATAGGGAGTACAGGGACAGCATGGGAGCTAGGGGACCCCGGTAAGCAGATACAGGAGGCCTAAGGCACATAAAAGCTGGACAAAGCAGCCCCAGGAGCTGCGGGACACGGCTGGCAGATTCAGGAGAATCAAGGCGGGTAGAAGGGACTAGAACAAGTAGACATGAGGAAGACGGGGCTGGCGGGAGTACGGAGGCCATGCCCAGCACCTATGAGGGGATGGGAGAGGCGGAGGGAAAGGGAGGCGGCTGGGCAGCTACAGGTAGAATGAGGGCAGAACACAGCCAGGAGCTGCGAGGCAAAGCTGGACAGCGCAGCGACTGGGGAGCTGAGGTTAGGGGAGGAGTAGAGGACAATTAGAAAGTGTAGGATGTCAGAACCAGATGAGGGGGGAAGCAGCCCAGGAGCTCTGCAGACAGCCTGAGAAGCTATAGGGGAGCTGAGGCAGGTGAGAGAAGGAAAGACCAGGCCCAGCAGCTATGGGGCAGCAGGGACAGGTGGATGTGTGAGGGATCAGACCTAGCTTCTAGGGGGAGCTGGGCAGGTTGGGGTGTGAGGGAGCCGACCTAGCAGCTATGGGGCAGCAGGGGCAGCTGGGGCAGCTGGGGCAGGTGGTGGGGTGTGCGGGAGCCGACCTAGCAGCTATGGGGCAGCAGGGGCACCTGGGGAGGTGGTGGGGTGTGCGGGAGCCGACCTAGCAGTTATGGGGCAGCAGGGGCAGCTGGGGCAGGTGTGCGGGAGCCAACCTAGCAGCTATGGGGCAGCAGGGGCAGCTGGGGCACCTGGGGCAGGTGGTGGGGTGTGCGGGAGCCGACCTAGCAGCTATGGGGCAGCTGGGGCAGCTGAGGCACCTGGGGCAGCTGGGGCAGGTGGTGGGGTGTGAGGGAGCCGACCTAGCAGCTATGGGGCAGCTGGGGCAGCTGGGGCACCTGGGGCACCTGGGGCACCTGGGCAAGTGGTGGGGTGTGCGGGACCAGACCTAGCAGCTATGGGCAAGCTTGAGTAGGTGGTGGGATGTGAGGGAGCACACCTAGCAAGTGTGAGGCAGCAGGGACAGCTGGAGTGTGAGGGAGCCGACCTCCCTAGCTCCTATGGCAGAGCAGGCCAGGTGGGGGTGGGAACGTAGCTCTTGTGAGGGAGCTGGGGTAGGTGGGGTGTGAGGGAACAGACCTAGGAGTTTTGGGGGAACTGGGGTATGTGGGGTGTGAGGGAGCTGACCTAGGAACTACGGGGCAGGTGGGGCAGGTGGTGGGGTGTGCGGGAGCCGACCTAGCAGCTATGGGGCAGCAGGGGCAGCTGGGGCAGGTGGTGGGGTGTGAGGGAGCCGACCTAGCAGGTATGGGGCAGCTGGGGCAGCTGGGGCAGCTGGGGCAGGTGGTGGGGTGTGAGGGAGCCGACCTAGCAGCTATGGGGGAGCAGGGGCAGCTGGGGCAGCTGGGGCAGGGGGTGGGGTGTGCGGGAGCCGACCTAGCAGCTATGGGGCAGCTGGGGCAGCTGAGGCAGTTGGTGGGATGTGCAGGAGCCGACCTAGCAGGTATGGGGCAGCTGGGGCAGCTGGGGCAGCTGGGGCAGCTGGGGCAGCTGGGGCAGCTGGGGCAGGTGGTGGGGTGTGAGGGAGCCGACCTAGCAGCTATGGGGCAGCAGGGGCAGCTGGGGCACCTGGGGAGGTGGTGGGGTGTGAGGGAGCCGACCTAGCAGCTATGGGGCAGCAGGGGCAGCTGGGGCAGGTGGGGCAGGTGGTGGGGTGTGAGGGAGCCGACCTAGCAGCTATGGGGCAGCAGGGGCAGCTGGGGCACCTGGGGCAGGTGGTGGGGTGTGAGGGAGCCGACCTAGCAGCTATGGGGCAGCTGGGGCAGCTGGGGCAGGTGGTGGGGTGTGCGGGAGCCGACCTAGCAGTGGGGCAGCGGGGCAGCTGAGGCAGTTGGTGGGATGTGCGGGAGCCGACCTAGCAGGTATGGGGCAGCTGGGGCAGCTGGGGCAGCTGGGGCAGCTGGGGCAGGTGGTGGGGTGTGAGGGAGCCGACCTAGCAGCTATGGGCAGCAGGGGCAGCTGGGGCTGGGGAGGTGGTGGGGTGTGAGGGAGCCGACCTAGAAGCTATGGGGCAGCAGGGGCAGCTGGGGCACCTGGGGCAGGTGGTGGGGTGTGAGGGAGCCGACCTAGCAGGTATGGGGCAGCTGGGGCAGCTGGGGCAGGTGGTGGGGTGTGAGGGAGCCGACCTAGCAGCTATGGGGCAGCAGGGGCAGCTGGGGCAGCTGGGGCAAGTGGTGGGGTGTGAGGGAGCCGACCTAGCAGGTATGGGGCAGCTGGGGCAGCTGGGGCAGGTGGTGGGGGTGTGAGGGAGCCGACCTAGCAGGTATGGGGCAGCTGGGGCAGCTGGGGCAGCTGGGGCAGCTGGGGCAGCTGGGGCAGCTGGGGCAGGTGGTGGGGTGTGAGGGAGCCGACCTAGCAGCTATGGGGCAGCAGGGGCAGCTGGGGCACCTGGGGAGGTGGTGGGGTGTGAGGGAGCCGACCTAGCAGCTATGGGGCAGCAGGGGCAGCTGGGGCACCTGGGGAGGTGGTGGGGTGTGAGGGAGCCGACCTAGCAGCTATGGGGCAGCAGGGGCAGCTGGGGCACCTGGGGAGGTGGTGGGGTGTGAGGGAGCCAACCTAGCAGCTATGGGGCAGCAGGGGTAGCTGGGGCACCTGGGGCAGGTGGTGGGGTGTGAGGGAGCCGACCTAGCAGGTATGGGGCAGCTGGGGCAGCTGGGGCAGGTGGTGGGGTGTGCGGGAGTCGACCTAGCAGCTATGGGGCAGCTGGGGCAGCTGGGGCAGTTGGTGGGGTGTGCGGGAGCCGACCTAGCAGGTATGGGGCAGCTGGGGCAGCTGGGGCAGCTGGGGCAGCTGGGGCAGGTGGTGGGGTGTGAGGGAGCCGACCTAGCAGCTATGGGGCAGCAGGGGCAGCTGGGGCACCTGGGGAGGTGGTGGGGTGTGAGGGAGCCGACCTAGCAGGTATGGGGCAGCTGGGGCAGCTGGGGCAGGTGGTGGGGTGTGAGGGAGCCGACCTAGCAGCTATGGGGCAGCAGGGGCAGCTGGGGCACCTGGGGAAGTGGTGGGGTGTGAGGGAGCCGACCTAGCAGGTATGGGGCAGCTGGGGCAGCTGGGGCAGGTGGTGGGGTGTGAGGGAGCCGACCTAGCAGGTATGGGGCAGCTGGGGCAGCTGGGGCAGCTGGGGCAGCTGGGGCAGCTGGGGCAGGTGGTGGGGTGTGAGGGAGCCGACCTAGCAGCTATGGGGCAGCAGGGGCAGCTGGGGCACCTGGGGAGGTGGTGGGGTGTGAGGGAGCCGACCTCCCTAGCTCCTATGGCAGAGCAGGCCAGGTGGGGGTGGGAACGTAGCTCTTGTGGGGGAGCTGGGGTAGGTGGGGTGTGAGGGAGCAGACCTAGGAGTTTTGGGGCAGCTGGGGCAGGTGGGGTGTGAGGGAACAGACCTAGGAGTTTTAGGGGAGATGGAGTGGGTGGGGTGTGAGGGAGCCGACCTAGGTGTTTTGGGGGAGCTGGGGTAGGTGGGTTGTGAGGGAGCAGACCTAGGAGTTTTAGGGGAGCTGGGGTAGGTGGGGTGTGAGGGAGCCGACCTAGGTGTTTTGGGGGAGCTGGGGTAGGTGGGTTGTGAGGGAGCAGACCTAGGAGTTTTGGGGGAGATGGGGTAGGTGAGGTGCGAGGGACCAGACCTATGAGCTTTGGGGGAGATGGGGTAGGTGGGGTGTGAGGGAGCAGACCTAGGAGTTTTTGGGGGAGCTGGGGTAGGTGAGGTGCGAGGGACCAGACCTAGGAGCTTTGGGGGAGTGGGTGGTGGGTGTGAGGGAGCAGACCTAGGAGCTTTGGGGGAGATGGGGTAGGTGAGGTGTGAGGGACCAGACCTAACAACTGCAGTGGGATTAGGACAGGTGAGGTGTGGGAAACTTAATGAAGCAGCCTCAGGGGAGCTGGAGCAGAGAAGAATTTGAGTTAGCAAGTCAAACAGCTATAGGTAAGCTGGGCTTTGTTGCAGTTTTAGCCTGATGGCTACAGGAGCGCTGGGGCATGTCTGTGTGAGAGGAGCCAGCCAAGCAGCTCCAGAAGCCAAGCAGCTAGTGGAGAGCTGGCTTAGCGGGAGTAGGAAGGACCAGGTCAAGCATCTCCAGGAGATGTGGGGCTGTGGGAGCTGTGGGGGACTGGCATGCTGTCTGGAGCCGTGGAGTTGATGGTCCAGGGGAACCCAGGAGATCAAGAACTAAGATAACCCATGGAGCAGATAGGAAAGCGGGACAAGCTGAGCATTTACGCAGAGCTGTGGTGGGTGTCAAAGTCGTGGTCCTAGAGCAGCCCCGGATGTTTAGAGGATCCGGGCAGAGCTTCAAGGGCTCTAGGTGGGACAGATGGGAGATCTGGCGTCCAGAGCTCGGGGGATCAAGCCAGGCAATCACAGGGGAACTGGGGGGTGTGGTGTAAGAGACAAGACCGTGTAGCTACAGAACAGTTGGCAAAGACAGGAGTATGAAAGACCCACAAGCTACTGAGGAGTTGAGTTGGTATGGGGCCGGGAAGCAGGGCCCCCAGCTATATGGGAATTGGAGTGGAGGCAAGTTCTAGCATCAGAGGCCCTAGCTATGATCCTGGGAGCTTATGGCAACACAAGTAAGTGCGGGGTGGGGGAAGGGTCGAACCTGTTATGGCAGCATGAGTTATACCCAGAGTTGACCCATGGAAGAGAAGTAAGGTAGCTGGAGATGGGAGTTGTGGAAGGTAGGGTTCAGGGGAGGTAGAGAGAAGACCGGAACGGTCTGGGGATAAGAAGAGTGAGTCATAGGATTTGTGTGTGGTTTTATTCAACAGAAACAAAGGCAGGGAAGACAGAAGCAAAACTATGTCCTCTTTTGCAACCCATAACTCATTGTTCAATACAAGTTTTGATACGTACAAGAAGAGATGTGCGATTAAAAAGAAAAGAAGGAACCAAACTCAGAAGGAATGGGAGACTAGATGCCTTCCTGAAGAATGGGGCATACTCTCCGATTTCAAGGGCTACCTGGGAAAGAAAGGAGCTTTTCTGGGGCCTGGCAGTATTACCACTGTCAGGGAAGACCCAGGGCAGTGTAAAGAATAAGACAGGAGGGGTGGGTACCTGAGATCATCAGGCTTTCATCACGAGGACCGAGCTGACATAGATCAAGGAGCATTATCGTGGTCAGCCAGGTCAAGACAGAAAGGGTTCCTTCCCACACGCCGAGTGTGCAGGGTAGGGGGTTGGCAGCCATCCTCGGGAAGCAGGGAGGAAGGAGTGCCAAAGGCACGGATAGGGACCAGGGGCACAGGCTGAGGGGCCAAGCTTGCAGAAAGATAGAAGGTCGAAGAGGGGCCCCTGGAAAGATAAGGGCCTCCGGGCTGCAAAGATGTGCATTTTAGAGCACTAGCCACTCTTCCAGGGGACCCCGGTTCGGTTCCAGTATCCACATGGCAGCTTGCAACGCCAGTTTTAGGGTATCCAGCACCCTCTTCTAGCTCCCACAGGCACCAAGAACACACACAGTGCACATACTCATATGCATAAAATAAAATGACATTAAAAGTCCAGGGTCTAGAGGAGGAAGCTGCTGACCGTACTTGACTCAGAGCAACTCAAGAGGACACAGCCTTCAGAGAAAAGCTAAGGCCAGTGCCTCTTAAATATCTGGCCCACCATGTCAGACAAGCTCACACATCTCCCTCTCTTGCAGCCACAACAACAGCCCCATCTGTCTATCCACTGGCTCCCGGCTGTGGCAGCACAACTGACCCCATGGTGACCCTGGGATGCCTGGTCAAGGGCTATTTTCCTGAGCCGGTGACCGTAACCTGGAACTCTGGGACCCTGACCAACGGCGTGCACATCTTCCCCTCTGTTCTGCATTCTGGGCTCTACTCCCTCAGCAGCTCGGTGACTGTATCTTCCAGCACCTGGCCCAGCCAGACCGTCACCTGCAACGTAGCCCACCCGGCCAGCAACACCAAGGTGGACAAGAAAATTGGTGAGAGGATGACCAGGGGGGAGTAACTCTCCAGAGGTGGGGCTTAATGCATTTGCCTTCCTAGACCAACCAGGCTGGGCTGCCATTGCCATGGAGGGGACCTCAGCCCAGGACAGTGGGAGATCCTGTCTGCCCCCCCCCTCCCAGAGGCCTGTGACCATCCAACCCAAGGAGTGACCCTCTGGGACAGATAGATATTCCTGTCTCTCGGGTCTTAACCCACCAAGGGTCATTTCCTGGATCAGCCTGGCCTAACCCCATGACAGACAAACTCTCCCCTCCCCAGCTTGGTGCCGTCTCTCCTCCAAACCCCAGTAACATCCATCCTTCTCTCTACAGAGACCAGCATGAGGCCCCCGAGTCCCACATGTCCCAAGTGTCCAGGTAAGTCACTAGGCCTTGTGCTCCAGCCTCAGAAGGATGGTAAGTGCACTGAGCATCCCTACATTGGAGGGTGACCAGGTACTGACACATTCCCATCTCTTATCAGCTCCTGAACTCTTGGGTGGACCATCCGTCTTCATCTTCCCCCCAAAGCCCAAGGATGTGCTCATGATCTCCCTGACCCCCAAGATCACATGCGTTGTGGTAGACGTGAGTGAGGAGGATCGAGACGTCCAGTTCAACTGGTTTGTAAACAATGTAGAAGTGTACACAGCTCAGACAGAGCCGCTGCAGAAGCAGGATCACAACGGCACCTACCGTGTGGTCAGCGTCCTCCCCATCCAGCACCAGGACTGGCTGAGTGGCAAGGAGTTCAAATGCAAAGTCAACAACAAAGCCCTCCCAAGCCCCATTGAGAAAACCATCTCCAAACCCAGAGGTGGGTTATGTGGCGTTAATGGGGCGGTGTGTGATATACACAGAGAACGGGGCCTGGAATGGACCACTCTCCACTTAAACGACCTCCTTGTCTACTTCTAACCCCACAGGGCAAGTCAAAATGCCACAGGTGTACACCTTTCATCCGCCTGCGGAGCAGATGACCAAGCAAGAAGTCAGTGTGACCTGCCTGGTCACGGGCTTCCTCCCTGAGGACATCCACGTGGAATGGGAGAGCAATGGGCGCCAGGAGCAGAACTACAAGAACACCGCGCCTGTCTTGGACACCAACGGTTCTTACTTCATGTACAGCAAGCTCAATGTGCCAAAGAGCAGATGGGATCAGGGAACTGTCTTCTCCTGCTCCGTGGTACATGAGGCTCTTCACAACCACCACATTACGAAGACCGTCACCCGGTCTCTGGGTAAATGAGCTCAGCACCCAGAAATCTCTTAGGTCCTAAGGGACACTGGCACCCTCCTCCACCCTCCCCCTGTATAAATAAAGCACCCAGCACTGCCCTGGGACCCTGTGAAACTGTGATTCTTTCTGAGATGTAGAGGTGAGGTCATGGGCTATGAGGTCTGGCCAGGGTTTGAGGTCGAGGTTGTCTTTAAGAAGAGAATGAGGTTTCCGCACTTCCAGATCAGGAGCTCTGAACTGAGTGCCAGGGCTTAGGCTTAGTCAGTCCCTCTTCCTTGCCTTCCCGCTAACCAGCAGCTGCTTCACAGAGAAATACACCTAGAAAACCCCCAAGAAAGAAAACAAGCCCACCTCCTTCAGTCTATTCTTGTCCCCCTCCCCCACCTCCCTATCCAGGGGTTTCTCTGAATACAGCACAGAGGCATGCAATGGCCATGGGCAAGCCAGAGACTCTTGCCATCCCTACACTCAACTCAGGCAGCTTTGCATGGGCTAGGTCTGCACACCCATAGGGACACTGCCCAACCACTGCACTGTCACTCCTATGCCACAGGGTACTGAGGCATATGGCTCTTGGTGCCCTGAGAGAGAGACTACTAGGTACCCACATGCATGCTGAACCCTGACCCGTTAAAACCATCTTGCTGAACATTGCCCAGCCCATATGGCATATGAATACACATGCACATGTACAACGTTCACACCTAACACATTGTGACTTTAATCTGCGTGCCCTGCATGACACCTACACCTAGCAATGTATCAGAATACCCTCAGCCACAACCTTAATGTCCACGCTGGTGCCAGTACAATCAAACCCAGCTTTCATCTTCTGACAGCACCTGCATCAACACAAGTTCTCTGAAGCCAGATCTGACTCTGGTCCCTCAGAGTCACGTTTCAACCCCACATAAACTACACAACCCATAGGCATAATGGTCTGTATTGCTTCACAGTGTACAACTTCTGTAGTCCAGGCACGGACAGACATGACCGGGCACAGGCCCTACTGGTGACAGGGGTACAAGCAAAGGGCTAGGCAGGCTACACAGCTACTGTTCACAGTAGCTACGGGACCCTACTCCCCAGCCACTTTCTCCTGCCCTGAGCAAGAAAGGCCTTTGCTCGATCCAGGCCACCCTCAGGTCTGTTGTGTCTGGCCAATCTGAAGGCAGTTGAGGGCAACTGAGACCAATGTCCCAGAGGGAAAATAAAGGAGATCTGGCCCCCAGGAGGATCTGCTGGCCCCAGGGAGGGTTGCCGGCCCAGCCCAGCTGGCCCTTTCTCCTCTGCCTCCATGCAGCCTCACCTACCACATAGGGGATCACTCTCTGTCCCACCTTGTTGGGACAAACACTGACTGCCCCTCTCTGTGCAGATCTGGAACTGGACGACAACTGTGCTGATGCCCAGGACGGGGAACTGGACGGGCTCTGGACGACCATCACCATCTTCATCACCCTCTTCCTGCTCAGTGTGTGCTACAGCGCCACTGTCACACTCTTCAAGGTCAGCCACACTGTCCCCACAGTGTCCATACTGTCCTCGCCCTGCTCCCACTGCCACACTCTTCAAGGTCGGCACGCTCCTGCTGCCTCCTGCAGTGTTCTATGCTGCCCCCAAATGTCCCCACACCCCTCCCCTGATGCAGTATGACGTTCTTGCTGTCCCCCACTCTGTCCCCACACCATTCCCACCGCTCCCTGTGCTGTGCGCATTGCTCTCTGTGACTCTCCATAGTGTCCCACGCTATCCTTCTGTCTCTGTGATACCCTACGTGATCCTCAAGCTATCTGCATTCTGTCTTATGAAACCTCCTTGTATTCCACACTACCCCTCACGACGTCCCTTGCTGTCCTGTGCTAACTACCACACTACACCCTTGATGCCCCCAATAGCCTCACCATGGCCCGATGTAATCTTCACGCTATCTCCACACCGTCGCAGTCGCAACCCCCACAGTGTCTCTGCACTGTCTCCTAGTCTGCCCCATCCTGGACCCTCACCATGCCCAGTCTCCTACCTATATGAAAGGAGCTGCAGGAGGAAGGGGCCTCTGTCTCCCCCACCAGCTTGGGTGTGCCCTCTGACCTACTCTCACCTCCCCACAGGTGAAGTGGATCTTCTCCTCAGTGGTAGAGCTGAAGCAGACAATCTCCCCTGACTACAGGAACATGGTTGGGCAGGGGGCCTAGGCCACTTCCTCTGGGATGATCAGGGCTTCATAGGCCCTGCAGAACCCCGTCCATCTGCACTGCCCTGTGACATTGCCAGCCTACACCTCTCTGAATCATCACTCTGGATTGTTGACTCTTTGGAGGACCATGCGGGCAGCATGCTTTGTCCCAGACCTGGGCAACACCTTCACAGCAATTACCAGATAAGTAAGTTGTTGGGGCTAGAAGGACCATCTCCCTCCAAACCAGCACCAGAGGATCTGAGGCCTCAGAAGTCTGCCCAGGAGAAGCCGGGAGCCCACATTGCCTGAGTCCAGCTGCATGGGGATCGGCCTTGGAGCTTTCCTCACCCACACCATCCTTTGAAAGAGATTTTCCCAGAAGGGGCAACATTTTTAAATCCTTGGAAGGAGACATCTGCTGGGGAGACCAGGGTCACCACAGCCCAAAGGGAGCTCCAGAAGAAACTTTGGAAGGTCACTCTGGTAGCCTTTGGGTCAGCTATGCTTGAACAGCTTCCTTCCTGGGACTTCTGTGAACTCCAGGCCGAGGAAAGAGTTTGTGTGTCTCAAGTTGTTGGGCGACATTCCTGAAGATGGAAGTCCTTGCACAGGACCCTCCTCCTGCCACCCACTCAACGTGCTGGGCTCTTAGACTCAGGACCTCAAGACAAGACCACTGCCACCTCCACAGAGACCCCAGCCACACTCTGGAGGGACACTTGGAAGGACTGCGTTGTCTGGCCTCTGCAAAGCCCTAGCAGTGACAAGTGCAGAGGTCACTGAGTTCTGGCTGGCCACCTCCAGGAGAGGGCCCTGTGAGAAGACAGAGTTGGGGTACCAGGGCTGCTGTGACCAAGGGACAGTAGCCCTGTGTCCATTTCTCCATCCCCTCTCAGGGCCAGTGAGAAGTCAGAGTCTGCAGAAAGGAAGAGAAAGTAGGCGCCCGCCCTTCTGTGACTGCCAGGAAAGGCTTGGAGAACTCAGACCTTTAACAGCCTCTTTCTTGTGGAGATTACAAATGTCTTTAAGGTCTCTCTGTGTGTGCCTGTATGTGTGTGTTGCTGTTGTTTATGTATTTTCAATAATAAAACATTCTTCTAATGTTCTGTCTCTCACTGTGCCCTTCTTGTGTGGACCAGCCCTGGCATGCAGGAACAAGGCATAGTTAGGCAGACCTGACCCATGCGGGCTCCTCTACCTCCCTCCCGGTCCTGTGTCCTCTCAGGCCACTCCCACTGTGTGGCTCTCAGCTGTGCTCCAGCCCTGCCACCCTTGGGCATCTCCTCCCTTCAGATAGTTTCTTCCAAGCTGGAGGTTGCCCTGACGACATGGGCAGGCTGGGAAGCAGGGTCAAAGCCCAGGGTGGCCCTCAGGCTGGCCAGAAAAGCCCCTCTTCCTCTTCCCCCTCTCTCCCCCACAATGCTCTCAATTTGTTCAGGAGCTCTTGTCCCTTTCCCCTTCTCTGGGCAGGGCAGGGGTGGTCCATGTATGGGTCCCTTATGTTCCTCCTTGACTAACCTGGAAACTGTCACAAGATACAAACATCAGTTATAGCACCAAGTCACTGGCCTGCATGAGAAGTGACATATGCATACATATGACATGTGCACACACGAAGACCATCTCAGAAAACACATAGAGACATGTCTGCATGGGGATCACAGTAATCACAGATATCGTGCAATAGCCACAGCACAGGGATTATACAAGACACAGTCACACAAGTGCTGAAAAAACATGCATGCTAGCTAATTCCCAGCACCTCTCCCCTCGGATGCAGTTCTGACCGTCCTGGCCCAGCAATGCCCCTGCCTCAAGCTTTTGCACACACAGCTCCTTCATTGTCCTCCCTTCCTGTGTTTATCCCACCACCTCCAACATACCACCTCCTTCTCTTCTACGACTGTCTCCACCCTGCCCATCATAGCACCCACCTCTGTGCTAGCCTCTTCCACTCAATGACCATGAATGTCGGTCTCCCAGTGAAACTTAAGCTCTGGAGACAAGAATGCCTGCCCAGATCCATGTTCCTGCAGGTTCATCCAGCTGCCGGGAACTTGTGATGAAGTCACACCAGGTCCTGTCCCTAACTAGCCTTCTAATCTGGCAAAGATATGTGCCAGAATCTAAATGGGTGGTCAAGGTAGGGTGTGGCACTGCACAGTTGTGCAGAGCACACTCCAAGTCACACATACACACACCATGCAGAGCAGACTCCAAGTCTCACACACACACACACACACACACACACACACACACAACACACACACACACACCATGCAGAGCAGACTCCAAGTCACACACACACACACAACACACACATACACACACACACACCATGCAGAGCAGACTCCAAGTCACACACACACACACAACTCACACACATACACACACACACACCATGCAGAGCAGACTCCAAGTCACACACACACATACACACACACACACAACACACACACACACACACCATGCAGAGCAGACTCCAAGTCACACACACACACACAACACACACATACACACACACACACCATGCAGAGCAGACTCCAAGTCACACACACACACACAACTCACACACATACACACACACACACACCATGCAGAGCAGACTCCAAGTCACACACACACATACACACACACACTCACACACACACATACAGAGACACAGAGAGACACATACAGACACACACACACTCACACACACACAGACACACACAGAGACACACACACACAGAGACACACACTCTGACACAGAGACACATACAGACACACACAGGCACACACACATACAGACACACTCACACACTCACACAGAGACACACACACATACACACAGACACACACACTCACACAGACACACAGGCATACACACTCACACACAGACACACACACATACACTCACACACGCAGACACACACACACATACACTCACACACACATACACTCACACCCACACACATACAGTTACACACTCACACACAGACACACACACACAGACACACACACACTCTCACACAGACAGACACACAGTCACACACATGCACCATGTAGTAGCCACAGAATCTTTCCCTGTGGCAGGCTGCAAGTCCCCATAGAGAAGAGACCAAGTGGTGGAATTATTCTACATCAGGTGTGGGAGAGTCAGGCCACAGGGTGCAGAGGACATGCTGGAGCCTTCCTTCCATGGCTCCCCAAGCACAGCTTCATCCTGGTAGCAGCCCCTCACCATTCACTCCCTCACCGTCCGTTCACTCCACGCTCAGGCATTCTGCTGGCCTCAGTCAGGACGTTTGTAAGAGTGTGGGTCCATAAGGCTCTGTTCTCCTACCCCAATAAGAGTGTGTATGTTAATTCTGGTCCTGGGATAGGATATAGCTGGCGGAGTACTTAAATAGCATGCGGAAAGTCATGGTTTAATCTCCATTACATAATAAACCAGGTGTGCTGATGCATGCCTGTAACCCCAATACTCCAAAGGCACACCAGGAGGGCCAGAAGTTTGAGGTCATTCTTGACCTCGCAGAAAATCAGAGGCCAACCTCATCTTTAAAAAAAAAAACCCTGATCTTCTACTTGAAGTAGATGTAGCCAGTCATTGTCCTGTGTTAGGTTGTGTTTCAGACTTCCGGAGACAAGTACCTGAGGCTCTCCCAAGAAGCACTAGTGAGAGGTGACGGGTAGATGATGAAGGGTGGATGAATGCATAAATGATATATGATAGAGTTAGACAGACGGCAATAAAGCTGATAGGTAGGTAGATAGCAGATAATAGGATTTTTATGGGTCAGCTTGACTGGACTAAGTGATAGGATGCCCGTGAAAGACTTTACATAGGGGGTTAAGTCTTGGGGTCTCCAAATAACCAGCGGATCAACCCCTTGGTAGAGTCAGAACGTGGTGGCACTACGGAGATGTGGTGGACAGTAGGGGAGGGCGGGCAGGTGGCGACGTAGGTCAATGTGGGTATGTATTTGGCATTATAGCTGACCCTCAACACTATATCCCCTTTATCTCCACTTCCCATCTGTCAAGAAATAAGTAGCCTCTTGCACACACTCCCACTGCTATGACCTTTGACTAAGCATGTGAGGCCAAGCAAAAACAAATCTTCCCTCACTTTCGTTGTTTCTTTGAGGTATCTGGCCACAGTGCAAAAGGCTCTAACACATCTCACAAATCCGGCTTTACTGGAAAGCCCTTCAACCAATCAGATGAGGCCAGCCCCACGATACCTCATTGTAGGTAGAAATTTCTGTCCCTCCAGCCAGCTCCCAAATAACCACACAGAGACTTATCATTAATTATAAAAGCTCCGCCCACAGCTTAGGCCTAACTAGCTATTACAACTTAAATTAACCTATGTCTATTATTGCGCATGCTGCCACATGGCTCATGGCTTGTCACCTCACCTTCTACACATCCTGCCCCCTCTGCATCTGACTGATGACTCCACCCTTCTTCCCAGAGTTCTCTCAGGCTGGCTACTCCTCCCTAGCTATTGACCAGGTCGGCTCTGTATTAAACCAATGAAAGCAATGCATCTTCACAGTGTACAAAAAGATTATTCCACAATATTTCCCTGGATGCAGAACTCTGAGGAAACTTTAACAGATATTCTCTGAGAGGCTGGATCATCTAGGCCATCCATTTTCATTAATGTCTGCTCCCCTTGTTCTGAAAACACATAAACTTCCAAAGGTAACATACATATCTGCATTAACACAAATGTGGAACATCCCGTGTTCACGTCAGTTAAATATGGGGTTTTTTGTTTGTTTGTTGTTTGTTTGTTTTTTGTGTTTTGGTTTTGTTTGGTTTGGTTTTTTTTGTTTTGGTTTTTTTTTTTTTTTGGTTCTAAGCTTGAGTAGTAAAAGGTATCTGTAAACATTATAAGTCCATTTGGGCTGTATAATCAAACTTTAATATAAATCTCTATCCATGCCATATGAAAGGATGGCATGTAACAGTAAGTCATGAGGACACTGCAACCACAGGATTGATCATATTTTATTTTATCGCATCTCAGAGCTATTCCCCATGTCAAAGGATCAGCTTACAAATCACCTGTCCTATAGTCATTGTTTTTGGCTTCCTCCCCATGTCTGTAGCCAAGATACTCAGGAGTTCTCCCCCAGTCGAATCTGATCTCTATTAATCTAGATGAAATCTACAGTCTTTCCCTTCCTATGGAAATAAAAATGTAGATTGTCCCCAAAAGTAATGAATTTTTTACTTTCATTTTGAAGTTAAGGCATTTTTAGAATATATGCTTGGTTTTAATTTAGCTGTTTCCATAATCCAGTGTCTCCCAGAAACTATCAAAGTCAACACAATACCATACAGGATCCAAACGCCCCATGCGTTTTCCATCTTTATGTGGGCTTTTTTATTTTCCTTTATATTACTTTACTTTTAAACTATTTTTCTATGACTGTCTATACCCTTTTTTCTTAAGCCTACACACATTGTTAAACACACTATATTCTGTTTAGTGTGTGTGTGGTTTTTTTTTTTTTTTTATCTGAATCTGCTTTGCTGTGCATCTGAAACCTTTTCTGTCTGCATGAGCAAAACCTTAAACTCACCAAGTGCTCATGGTGCTGTGGTGGCTCAAGCTTTCAGGCTACAGCTGAAAGACAAGTCTCTCTACAGCCACTGACAGGAGACACAAGACTAGGTAGCCACACTTTTATGTGTTTAGAACCTGTTTTTTAATCTTTCTCAGATCTTGTGTGGATATGCATGGCCAGACATAGGGCCACTCCTGTGTTTTCAGTGTTTTCAGTGTTTTCTTTGCAGCTCAAGGCTCTGAAGTATTCAAAGCAGCTGGAATGCCTGGATGACAATCCTACTGGTCTCTAAAAGAAATATAAGACTACTTAGTAGAGGAAACAGCCAAGCCTAATACATCAAAAGGTCAAATTGGCCTGGCCCCCCAACAGTCCATTTTACATGAAGAAAATGTGAGCATTGCAGTATTCCCAATGAAGACCCGCCATTACACATACACTTGCATCCTTGACATCACTTAGCAGATAACCCTAAGGAGAGCTGGGCACTCTTGTCTGCCTCACCTCCACGCAGCCACCAAAGCATCCCTGAGGCACACTTCCACAATTTACAGAACTCCTGGGTAGCAGTCAGACCTTTCCCTGACTCCTAAGTTATGCTCACACCTACAAACACAGGCATGCACACACATACACAAAGATGTGTGCGTCTTAGACACAACCCATCCAGGGACAGATCTGTTCCTGTCACTGGAATAAAGGAGCCACCCAGAGGGATGGCTAAAGGGGGAATGGATCCGGTGGAACCTGGCCCAAGAGAGGAGAAGGCGAGGGCAGGGCATGAGCACTAAATGCACCTTGCTGCTGGCACTGATGGGGAAGAAAAGGAGTTGTCAGCCTGCGGACAGGAGGCCGTGGGGCAAGGAGGATCCCTGAAGACCAGAGGGGTCACAGTGGCGTCTGCACCAGGAATGAGACAGAGCTCCCAGTGGGGCCTATGACTTCAGAAGCTTCAGCTGCCTCCTCTCCTTCCAGGGGGTCACCCACTGACACCCAACGCAGAACTCTGAGGTACCCAGAGCCAGCAGCCCAGCCCAGCCCGGGTGTCAGGGAAGAGCCAGGTCCAGGCATGCTGGATACAGAGGTTCTTGGCCCCCGTGCTCCCAGCGAAGCGGAGCCTCTCCCACTGTTCGGGGCACACCACAGGCAGCCGCACCTGATCCAGCTGGAACACGGGCCCCTCACTCCTACATTTTCCCCTCACTCCTTCGACTGATGTCTGTTAGAAGGCTGAGGGCTGAGCCCACAACCTCAGACAGACAGTGTATCTGAAAAAGACAAGGTCAGGCAAGGCCCCGATTCCCTCAGATATTACCCCTATTCCCCTGAAGTTGCTAACTACATCTGACCACACTGGTTCAGCTCCCAGCCTGCCCAGCCCTGCCATTGTCAAGTAACTCTCTGTTATCTCCCAGTTATAACTGAACACTCTTCTTGGAAGCCAGACGTGGCGAAGCCTAAGTCCCCTGGTCCTTTGCGCTGGTCTAAGACAGAGGTCTGATCTCCTTCTCCAAACCTCTGTGTGCCTCTCAAGAGTCAACACTCACAAAGCTAAGTTGGTGGCTCCTATTGCTTGTGCGTGTGCTCTCATGGAACTCCTGGGAACCATGGGCCTACAATGACACCAGAGTGGAGAGGGATGGCCAGAAGACGGCCTTGCTCTGCACAGGTCAGTGAAGCGCCAGCTATAGCCAAAACAGACATTGCTAGTCCCCCTAGGGAAGCTGCTGAGCGAAAGCCCAGCTTTCCACATTGTCTTTCCTCGCCTTCCTTGCCACAGCGCAGACATAGACCTGAAGCCTGGAAGAGACGCTGGCTGTTTCTACACAGTTCCATAAAACCCAGCCACAGCCCAGATGTGCCCCGGCCTTCTGGATTCCTTGCCAGAGTAGCAGGTAGGGGACCCCCAGCTGAAGGACAGTCGCTTATGAGCGAGCACCAGGGAATGCCACTCTCCTCAGCGTGCCAGCTCCAGAGCTGAGGCGGGAGCCAGGGTGCCACTGCAAGGACCTTTGTGCCTCGTTAATCACTCAAGAAGTGGTTGGGCTACCGCACTCCCCTTGAAGTGCTGCCAAATGACCAGAAAAGGCACTGGCGAGAGCACCCAGAGCCTTCTCGGGACAGTGTCATTCCAAGGAGGTAAGCACCAAGATGAGAGCTGTGCAGAGGAACCCTGGGACCAGACAACAGAGAGGAGCATGCCTTGCCCAGAGCGTGCAGGTGTGTCTCCTAGAAAGAGGCCTCACCTGAGACCCCAACTTCCCAAGAACACAGTAAAAAGGGAACTTCCAGGGCTGCTAAAGTCGGGGGTTCCCACCCCACTTTTAGCCGAGGGCACTGAGGCAGAGCCTCCCCTAGGTACGACCATATGGGCATGAATATAATGATGGTTACCAAAGATTCGTCTGGCAGCCTGTACACGGACAGAGATGGCTGCAGATGAGGACAGCCGGGACAGCCAGAGGACCTCAGGTATTACAGCCCCAGGGACCCTCAGCAAAGGGGTTGCCTAAGTAGCAGGGAGAAACAGGTTCCAGGGTCATGGATGGAGAAGGGGACACCTGGACTTCCTTCCAACATAGACTGAGCCTCTTGGTTATTGAATGATTGAATGTCCTCCGGCTATAACTTTCCTGCACTACGCTCACTGATATTAGAGAATGCTACAGCTGTCCACAAAGATGGGGGACCATGAATCTCAGTCAGGCAGGGCTGAACAAGACAAACTAAAGATGCCGAGCGCTCTAAAGCCCCAGAATAAACTGGGCATGAATCTGCCTGCAAACCACCATACAAGAATGCCATCGAGAGGCAGCAAATGGCCGCAAGCAATTGTCCGGTGATGACCTAACTATAAAGAGGACAGGGTTCACAGTTGGGCCAACCGAGGCAAACTGAGCTGGGTTGGGTGGGGCTAAACTGATCTGGGCTGGGCTGGGCTGGGCTGGGCTGGGCTGGGCTGGGCTGGGCTGGGCTGGGCTGGGCTGGGCTGAACTAGTTCAGGTTGGACTGGCCTGGAGTAGGCTGAGCAAGTGTAAGCTAGAGTAGGCTTGGCTGATCTGAATCAGACTAGGCTAGACTAGGTTGAGCTAGGCTAAGCAGGGCTGGGCTAGGTTGATCTGGGCTGGGCTGGTCAGGGCTGGGCTAAGTGGGGTATATTCAGCTGATATGGGTTAGTCTGAGCTGGACTGGGCTAGGCTGAGCTGGACTGACCTGGGCTAGAGTATGCTAAGCTGACCCAGGCTGGACCAGACTGGGCTGAGCTGGCCTGAACTGGGCTGGCTTCACTTGGTTGAGCTGAGATGAGATGACCTAGCCATTTTAATTTGAGCTGGGCTGAGCAGGACAAAAACTAAGCTGAGATAGGCCAGGCTGGGGTTGGCTCAGTTAAATTAGAAGGGACTTGGCCAGGCTAGGTTCAGTTTGCACGGACCTGAGCTAGTTTGGGTGGACTAGGCTGAGCTGGACTGGGCTAGTTTGGACTGGGCTGACCTGAGTGACCTGGGCTATGCTATACAAGACTATGCTAAGCTAACCCAGGCTGCACTGGGCTGGACTGGGCTGCACTGGGCTGGGCTGGGCTGGGCTGGGCTGCACTGGGCTGCACTGGGCTGGACTGGGCTGGACTGGGCTGAGCTGGGCTGGGCTGGGCTGGGCTGGACTGGGCTGGGCTGGGCTGGGCTGGGCTGGGCTGGGCTGGGCTTGGCTGAGCCGAGCTGAGCTGAGTTGGCCTAGGATGATTTGAACTGGGTTGAGCAGGGCTGATGTAGACTAAGCTAAACTGAACTAGGCCAGCCTGGGCTGGGCTGGGTTAAACTGAGTTAGGCTGGTCTCAGCTGAACTATACTGAGCTGGACTGGACTGAACGAGCTAACTTAGGCTGTGTGGACTGGGGTGAGCTGTGTTAGGTTTAGTACTTTGGCTTTGGATGAGCTGAGCTGATCTGAGCTAAGGAAGGCTGGATTGGAATGGCTGAGCTGGCCTCGGCTGGGCTACACTAAACTAAGTATGGCTGTCCGTGACTGAGCAGGACTGGACTGGACTGGACTGGGCTGAATTTAGTTGGAATGGGCAGAGTTATCTTGGGGTGGACTGGGCTGAGCAGGACTGATCTGAGCTAGGCTAAACTGGCCTGGCTGGCCTGGACTGAGCTGGGCTAGGCTGGACTGCACTAGACTGAGCTGGGCTGGGCTGGGCTGGGCTGGGCTGGGCTGGGCTGGGCTGGGCTGGGCTGGGCTGGGCTGGGCTGGGCTGGGCTGGGCTGGGCTGGGCTGGGCTGGGCTGGGCTGGGCTGGATTGAGCTGGGCTGAGCTGGGCTGAGCTGGGCTGGGCTGGGCTGGGCTGGGCTGAGCTGGGCTGAGCTGGACTGAGCTGGGCTGAGCTGGGCTGAGCTGGATTGAGCTGGGCTGAGCTGGGCTGAGCTGGGCTGAGCTGGATTGAGCTGGGCTGAGCTGGGCTGAGCTGGGCTGAGCTGGATTGAGCTGGATTGAGCTGGGCTGAGCTGGATTGAGCTGGGTTGAGCTGGATTGAGCTGGGCTGAGCTGGATTGAGCTGGATTGAGCTGGGCTGAGCTGGATTGAGCTGGGCTGAGCTTAGCTGGGCTGGACTGAGCTGGGCTGAGCTGGGCTGAGCTGGACTGAGTTGGATTGAACTAGGTTGGGTAAACTAGCCTGAGACAGACTAGGTTGGCCTAGGCTGAGTTGTGCTGGGCTGGGTTGGGTTGAAGTGGCCTGTGCTAGGTTAGTGGACTGGGTTGGGCTGAGCTAAGCTAGCTTGTATGGGCTGAGTGAGGCTGAGTTGGGCTATGCCAGGATGAGCTGGCCTAAACTAGGCTGAATTGGTATAGGTTGAATTTAGCTGAGTTGAGCTGGGTTAGACTTCTGTAAGATGGCTGAGCTATGCTAGTCTGAGCTGAGCTATGTTGAGTTGAACATGAATGAGCTAGACTAAGCTGGGATGATCTGGGATGAGCTGAACTTGGCTAGTCTGTTCTGAGCTCTGCCAGGTTGGATGGGCTTTGGTTTGGTTTGGGTTGGGTTGGGTTGGGTTGGGTTGGGTTTGGGTTTTTTGAGACAGGGTTTCTTTGTAGTTTTGGAGCCTGTCCTGGAACTCACTCTGTAGACCAGGCTGGCCTGAACTCACAGACATCCACCTGCCTCTGCCTCCTGAGTGCTGAGATCAAAGGTGTGAACCACCACAGCCTAGATGGGTGGGCTTATTGATTTGAGCAGGGACAGGCTAAGATGGACTGACCTGGGCCGCAGTAAACTGGGCTGAGCTGGGATTGGCAAGGCTAGGCTGAGCTGGCTAAGCTAAGTTGTTCTGGACTGGGACAAACTGTTGTGGGTCTGTTGGTCTGGTTGAACTTTCTGATGTTAAACTGAACTGGGTTTAAGATAGATTGTCCAGAATCATTTATGGGTGTTTTGATTATCCTCCAAGAAGGTTGTCCTGTTGTAGTCAGATAGACTAATTAGGTAGAGCCAAGCAGGTGTAACGATATCCTGTGCTTTCTGGGGACCAGGCACAGAGCTGAGCTGGGCCCCAGGCTCAGGGGAATAAGACAGGCATGTGTGCACAGTAGAGAAATGTAGGCAGCCACTAAGGTGGTTTCTGAAACGTATGTGCTGTCTGGGACCCAAAGGGGTCGCCTGGGAGGCAGAACACTATGCAAGCTGGGCTATAGCAAAGGGGAAACCAAGGCAGGACACTCGTGTGACGGAGAGGCTGAGGCCAACAGCCTGGGGAGCAAGTCTCACCTCTGTTCTCCATATGCCCAAAGACAGATTTAACAGAGTCACAGAGGAACTGGTGGTCCTGGGAAGGCCCTGAATCCTCAGTTCCCAAGACTGGGGACAAAAGGGACAATCTGGCAATTCATTGGATCTCTGGGGACCCAAGCCCTATGGGGAACCTGTTCCCTGGAGTTAAACCTAAGGGATAGCCTGGTCCCTCTGTCAATATCACCTAGCCCACTTTGAAGCCACTCCATTTCATCCTGTGAGCTGAGGGGTTCCTCTCCCACCAGTTCCCAAATAACCACTCTGAGGCTTCATGTTAATTACAAGCTGTTTGGCTGATGGGTCAGGAGTCTTACTGGCTAACTCTACATATACCACCACATGCTCCATGGCTTATTGGCAATGCTCGGGCATCTTACTCCTCCAACGGCTGCTGGCCTCTCTTAGACTCCACCTCCTTTTCCCCTGTATCTTTACGTGGATTTCCCACCAGGCTGTGTTCTGCCTGGGTATTGGCCAAATCAGCTACTTTGCTAGCCAACGGTAATAAAACATACTCTCAGCATGCAGAGACATCCCACATCAATCGTGCAACCCTAATGCCTTCCAGTCTGCCACCCAGATCTACTGCTTCATGAATAGCCATATCCTAGGTCACTGTCACCTGGCTAAACTTCCACATAATTTCCCAAACAAGAAAGAGGGAAAGTTTTCTCCTTCTTCCAAAGCTCAAGTTCAGCCCTCCTGAGCTAAGCCAGCTGGGACAATGAGTGAGAAAAACCCGGAGGGATCTAAAGAATGGGGAGGTAGTGGGGGCAGGGGACTCCCTGGGTGTAAGCTTGGGCTTAAAGAATGCCTCCCATACTGGAACAGGGTCCCCAGAACCCTGCTTCTGTCACAGCCACCCTAATCAGACCCCCAACCTGCAGCACTGCAGTGAGCTGAGGCCAGTCTAACCTAGATCCTTCCTCACAGCGGCCGTCCAGCCCCCTGTCATCTACGCCTTAAAGCCCTGCAATGTAGACACTGCCTCCATGACCCTGGGCTGCCTGGTAAAGGACTACTTCCCTGATCCGGTGACTGTGACCTGGCATTCAAACACCCAGAACATGAGCATCGTGAATTTCCCCTCCCTGAGCTCCGAACTCATGGTCACCACCAGCCAAGTGACCACCTGGGGCAAATCAGCCAAGAACTTCACTTGCCAGGTGATACATCCCCCATCCGGGTTCAGCCAGAGTAAGGTGATCAAAGGTAAGCAGGCCTGGGCTGGCTGCGGTTACAGCAAGGGAGAACGTGGTCGGGGCAGGAAGGACTTCTCACGCCCGCCTGTGACAGGAGGACGGGGAGCCCAGCATGCTCGGGGAGCCTGGGCTGAGGCTTGAGGGAACACATGGCTGGGGAGATACTCACAGCTCACTGCCTCTGCCCTAGCGTCACTTGTCAATATCACCCAGCCCACCTTGAAGCTACTCCATTCATCCTGCGACCGCAATGCATTCCACTCCACCATCCACCTCTACTGCTTCATTCAAGGCCACATCCTGGATGACATCACTGTCACATGGCTGAAGGATGGACAGGAGATGCCCAGTGCATCTCCCAAGGTTTCCCTAATCAAGAAGGAGGGCAAGCTAGCCTCTACCTACAGTGAACTCAACATTACCACGGAGCAGTGGATGTCTGAGAGCGTCTTCACCTGCAGGGTCACCTCCCAAGGCGAGGAGTATCAGGCCTCTGCCCAAAAGTGCTCAGGTGGGCCCCCACTTGCCTGATGCCCAGACCTCGGCGTTCTGAGGGAAAGGTAGGGTCTCACACAGCCCTTTCCCACCCCACAGAGTATGAGCCACGCGGCGTGAGTACCTACCTGATCCCACCCAGCCCGCTGGACCTGTATGTACATAAGTCTCCCAAGCTTACCTGCCTGGTGGTGGACCTAGAAAGCAAGGAAAACGTCACCGTGGAATGGACCCAAGAGCATAGGAAGCCTGCAGGCTCGGCATCCCAGAGTTCCACCAGGCACCGCAATGCAACGACCAGTATTACCTCCACCCTGCCAGTGGACGCCAACGACTGGATTGAAGGCGAAAGCTATATGTGCAGCGTGACCCTCCCTCACCTGCCCAAGCCCATTGTGCGAATCATCTCCAAGGCCCCGGGTAAGTACGGAGACGGAGAGTACGCCAGCCCTCCTTCACGGTCAGAGACGCTAAAGGCTGGCTAACCAATGTCTGTCCGCAGGCAAGCGCTCAGCGCCCGAGGTGTATGTGTTCCCACCGCCGGAGAAGGAGAACGAGAACAAGCGTACACTCACCTGCCTGATCCAGAACTTCTTTCCTGAGGACGTCTCAGTGCAGTGGCTGCAGGATAAGACACTGATCCCAAACACCCAGTACCGAACCACAGCACCCCTGAAGCCCAGTGGCTCCCGTCATGGCTTCTTCATCTTCAGCCGCCTAGAGGTCACTAAGGCACAATGGGCACAGAATAAACAGTTCACCTGCCGAGTGATCCATGAGGCTCTGCAAGAACACAGGAAGCTTGAGAAAACAGTGTCCAAGGCCCCTGGTAACTGATGCCTCCCTCCGCCTTTCCCAGGGCTCCGCATAGCTGTGCAGGGGAAGGCGGGTGGCAGGCCTCTGCCCACTGCTGTAACAACCGGGAAGCCGCCCCAATAAACACTCAGTGTCTGCTTAGAGCCCTGGGTGCCTGTTCTTGGGGAGGGCAAGCTGTGGGCCAAAGTGTCTTGGCTGTGTTGGGTGTTTGGCAAACAGGACATCACAGAGGTTCAGCATAGGCTGCCCTGGTCCTTCCTGCCCTCTCACTGTGTGTCACGCACCTGAAAGTGATCCACACAGACACCCAGGAGGTCTCTGGAGGAGCCGCTAAAATGGACCAGCCTGGGAGGCCTCAGCACCCACCCTTCAGTCTTGCAAGTTTCTGCTCCCCAGGTATAGAAATGGCCAAAGTCGGCATCTTGGAAGGCAGGACTCCACATGGACCTGCTCCTTCCCCTCTGTGCCCAGCAGCCACTGGGGCTGAGCCCTCAGCCCTGACCACACACACTGTCTAGTGGTCACAGCAGGCCTGGGTCAGGACCCGGTGTCCTCATCTTACTTCCCAGCCTCGCTCCAACCCAAATTCATCTCAAGGACTAGAATAGGCTGCCAGCCTCACACGTTTGCCATGTTTGCATGTGCACCTGCACACGTGGCGCGCGCACACACACACACACACACACATAGCACACTCACACACACATAGCACACACAGCACACACACACACACTCACACACACACACACACATAGCGCACACACACATTCACACACACATAGCACACACACACACATAGCACACACACACAGCACACACACTCACACACACACTCACACACACATAGCACACACAGCACACACAGCACACACAGCACACACTCACACACACTCACACACACATAGCACACACAAACTCACACACACACACACTCACACACATAGCACACACAAACTCACACACACACTCACACACACATAGCACACACACTCACACACACACACAGCACACACTCACACACACAGCACACACTCACATACAGCACACACACACTCACATAGCACACAGTTGCAGGTACCTGATAGAGCAACACGCCTCACCCATGCTCACGGGTAACCCGTGCTGGGCTTCCCACTACCGTCTGCTAGCTCAGGTCATCGAAGATGCACACACAGGAACACACACACACACACACACACACACACACACACACACGCAATGCAGGTAGGCTTCATCATGCTCTCTGGTTCAGCAATAGATCAAAGTAAGCTGAAAGTAAGCTGTGCATCCATCCCAGGCTCAGAAGAATAAGGAGTCAAGAGCCAGGACACACCCACACCCCCACCCCAGGCCTAAGCACCAGCACATACGGCTCACACACCTGAGACCAGAGGCCCACCTCACACATACACAGCCGCGCACCAGAGCCTATAGACACCTACCATATCCAGAGATGAGTGTCCAGCCTTTGGGTCTGAGAGACCTAAAAGGCCCACCAATGGCAGAGTTAGCCAGCACCCCGAGGCTGCTTCATACACTTCAGCCAATGCCAGCCCATAAGAGACAAAGGGCTGTTTGGTAATAACAGTAAAGCAGACAACAGGAAGACTAAGGCAAGAGTAGGGCCCCTACAAGGCCAGAAGGCCCTCACTAGAGTACCACAGGCCTGGGCTCAGAGCCCATGTGTCCTGATCTGCCCTCAGAGACCACAGCCAAGATTCCTGGAACCAGAGCCTTCATGCAGGTCCTGCCAATGGGCCTGTGAGCTCAGAGCCCTTCCTGGAGAGCCCTGGGCACTCTCTGGAGGACACGCCCGCAGGCTGGAGAGAGGCGTCCTGTGGCCAGCAGAAAAGCTATGCTGAGGTGGGGGACGGAATGAGTAGGCAGGGTCAGGGGGAAAATAGAGGGCTGCTGGCTTCCAGGGACAGCTAGAGACTCTGGACCGTCCTAGAGCAGGTGGGACGGGGACCTCTGCCATCCCAGCTTCATCAGGACTACCAGTCTAGGCTCTTTCCTCCCCCACTGTCACCTGGAGTCTGGGGAAGCTGACTGGCTGGTCCCCCCTCCCCAGAGCTAGACCTCCAGGACCTATGTGCGGAAGAGGCCGAGAGCGAGGAGCTGGACGAGTTGTGGACCAGCACCTGCATCTTCATCACCCTGTTCCTGCTCAGCGTGTGCTATGGGGCCGCTGTCACCCTCCTCAAGGTGGGGTCCTGTACCTCAGTGAGTGGGGCCAGGGAGGGCTAGGCCAAGCTTCAGAGCCATCTTCATATACACCTCTTCTCCAGGTGAAGTGGGTCTCCTCCACACGGATGCAGGATACGCCCCAGACCCTCCACGACTATGCCAACATCCTCCTCACCAGGGCATAGGCACAGTGCCAGCTTCCATGCAGGCCTGCAGCCATGTGTGTCTGAGGCTCCTGCTCTGCCCTGGGTGGTAGGAGGGGGCAGAAACCCCCCAAAAGGACCAGATTTGGGAACCAACAACCGATATATCAGCATCCAGAAAGTTTCAGATCGAAGCACCCATGTGGAGTGCCCTACACGCAGACACTTTGAGACAAGCTTTGGAAGAACATGTGTCCCTCATCAATTTGACCCGAGTTTTAGGGTAGATGCTGACCACCTGGGCTCACCCAGACCAATGGGCTAGGCAGAGAGTCCTATTAGAAATGGATTCCCCCGGGGCAGCAGCAGAGCCTAGCCCTGAGGTCGCACGGACTCCAAGCCTCAACCAGCAGCTCTACTCTGTCTCTGGGTTCCTTAGTAAAGTTTTTCCCCGTAAGTCCTGACAGCACTTTGAGGAGGTGTTTAAGGCCACCGTTGGAGTTATGGGTACCAAGGACATGGACAAGGACCAAAGGGTGAGGAGCATGGGAAGCAAGCAACCACCTCTGTGGGGTCCTCTTCAAAACCCAGGGTTTCTGGCCCAGCCTCCACCCAGTCCACCACTCCTGCTGGCCTCCAGCCCAGACTCCCTTCCCACTTCCTAAGGCGAGGTGAAGGGGCTAATGGCGGGCTCGGAGCTGGACCCCATGGGAACATGGGAGCAGGTCACTCTCCAAGGCCACACTCTATCTACCCACTAAGTGCAGGCAGGCAGGCTAGTCCCCAACCCTGGAAGGACTGAGTGAGGACACACAGGTGTGTGAAAGCCTGGTGTTACCATCCTTAGGACATGAACTCACGTTACAAAAGACAGGATTCTCTCATACACAATGCTGGCTCGGGAACCAATAAAAAGAAAGACGTCTTCATGGGAGGAAAATTCAGTGGTCAATGACTTGCAGAAAATGCTTAAGTTTTCTTCTTATTATAAATGTTCTCAAATCTAGTAAGAAGGATGCTAGGGTGGGTGTGGCCTTGCTGGGCCCTGATTGAAGGCATGAGAACTATTAAGACCATTTTGAGGGTCAGCCAGCCAAGTGGTGATGGTCTCACAAGGATGGTCTCCACATCAGGGTTTCAAGTTCAGCACCATAGGACTTTGGGGAAGCTAAGATGGAGATAAGCCTGCCAGGACCAGACCACAGCCCCCAGGCGTCTGGGCCATCTCCTCTACTGTGCAGTCAGGCTCCTACTGGCCTCGGGGCACCCACGGAAGGCGTGGGTGGTGAAGGCACAAAGGAACACTCCTGCTGGATGCAGAAGCCCCAGACTGAAAGGATAAGTGGTCTGACTGCTCAGGATGCGCCCTGAGCCCCAGCCCTGGCGAGCTCACACTAACATGTGCATTCATGCTAAGGAACACACCGTCCCTCACATTCAAATGTATGTCAGACACGGTCACACAGATTTCACAGACCCACTCAAATGCATCCAGAGTCAGGTGCCAGGCACATGCGAGTGTTCACGCACACGCGCGCACACACACACACACACACACACACACACACATACACACACACACACACACACCAATCTAAAGCACACGTCTGCTCCGTCTCATAATCAAACACACTCTGTCTTCCGAAGACAAGACCTGGTCCGCACCTTCATCTTGCCAGAGTCTCCTAAGCCCTACTCACTTCTAAGCTGAGGCCTACACGCCTCTCCCAACTAGCGCCTAGACCGGCATCCTTAAAGGCACAGCTCAGTGACTTCTAGTGACCACCCTCCAAGCCATGAGACCTCACAGACAGCACAACGTGGCAGCAACTGTCACATATCAGCAAATCCCAGCTGGAAGGAAGGAGAGTGCACAGAGAGCTGGACTCAGCCCAGACCGCCAGGCTGGTGGCCCTGCTTCAGTACACCATGAGTGCCCTCCTGGGACCAAGAGGCCACTTTGTCCTCTCCGTTCCCTTATCGGTCCACTTGGGAAGTCCCCAAGAGACACAATCCCATCATGGAACCCATAAGTGTGGTCTTTGGAGGATGGCTCTTCACACTGTGACCAAAGTAACTATCTCAACATAAGGTCACCAAGGACTAGCCTGGTGAACTTTAACCCAGTGACAAGAGTCGTAAGAGACAGAAGCAGGACCTGGGGAGTCGGTGCCCGTGTCCCCCACACCAAAATGTGAGAACTGAAAGACAGCAACCAATGCAGAAGCACTGTGCGTGCCCAGCCCTGACCAGGACCGTGTGGCAGGCTCCCAAGCTGCCACCACAGTCCACATGCTGCCACCATAACCCCACACAGAAAGCAACTCTGTGGGACATCAGCTGAAGTGCTGGCCCCGCCTCATAGCCATGGATGGATGCTGTACCTGAACCCCATGTCCCGCGTGCATGCTTCTTACCCTTGGCGCCATGCTGTAGCCAGCTGTACTGTGTAAGCATGGTGTCCTGGGAGAGTGTCCCGTGACTTGGGCTGGCAAACCCTAAGACCAAAAAAAAAGGGGGGGTGAGTGGGTCATGAGAGTAGTCTCACAGCCTCTGTGGACTAGGAAGCCGCCTTTACCACACTGAGCATACCAGCCCCATGCTTCTCACTTCCAACTTTGAACCAAGAGATGAACCTGTGTTGACTAAGCCCGTGGTATTCTGTAAGAGCAACAGAGACGACTGAGATGCGCAGCCACAACGTCCCCCATTGCTGATGGCTCCAAGTCGTGCCTAGACTGATGACAGAACCTCCAGAACCTCTTTGAGACAGGCCTGTGTGTCCTGCCAGATCTCTGGAACTCGGGACCATGCTTCCCCACCTCTCCTCTTCCAAACTGCCTCCACTGGCCTCACAGTTAAGGGGGCTACCATTTGCTCCACACTTTCCAAGTCTGATGCAGCAGCCCTGCCCTGTGAAATATCTATCCAAGACCCCAGAAAAAAACTAACTTCCGCAACTCAGCACCCAGCACCGTTGTCATGCCTGATGATTTACAACCTTCCGCTCCAAACAGGGCCATTATTCCTGAGCAGAGACTATCTGGTGCCTGTGCGAGGCTCCGAGGTCGTTAGGATACAAACGGGGCACAATGACAGAGGCAGCCTACAATGGGAAACGCCGTAGGGAGGGAGCAGTAGTACGTGTAGAGGACTAAGTGAAGGATGGCGTCTACCCTGACAATCTCTGAGGGGCCCTGTAGGGCAAAGGCCCATCCTGGGAAAGCTGTGACAGGAGGCTGACTCAGGCCTGCCTACGAGGGATATGAATGAAGGGAGCCACATTGGCCCTCAGCCCGGGCCATCTACTCTCTCAAGGAACTAGCCATGGGGGAAGCCAGAGCTCATGATGAACGAGCCATTCCAGACACTTGTCCCATGCTGACGTCGAAGGTCTTCTCGGAAGCCTCCTGGGCTTAGGGATCCCCCTGGAGTAGCCTTGTTCCTCTGGCTCCCTGACAACGTGTTCTCGAGTCTCCCCTCTCCTCTCGCTCTCCGTCTCCGTCTCGGTATCTCTGAGCAGCTAGGTGTTTATTTCATTCCCTTTCCTGCATCTCAGGCCCCAACCTACCGCTATGGCCACATATGCGGTGTCCTGGCCCCACCAAGGCCCATGTGGTCAGACACACCTGTCTCCACCACAGCCAGACCACAGGCCAGACATGACGTGGAGGCAAGCAGCCACAAAGTGGAGGTGGAACAGGAAGTGGCTGAGGGACCCCATCTAGGGGCCAGACTCACAGTCATGCAGCCCCCTGAGCCCCAGCCTGGCCCATCCACAGGCAACCACGCCGAGACAGCAGGGGATGCTGGGGACACAGCTTCCAGCCGAGGCCTTGTCCAGTCCCAAGCTTTCTCCCATAAGGCACACAGCCTGTAGCCAAGAGGATGACCCGCAGTGTGAGGCCACCTGGCCGAGGGAGGCCTGGCCGTTCCCTGTGGAGGACACAACAACCGTGGGCAGGTGGGTCCCAGTAAGGTCTGGACTCCTCTGATCGCTGGTGCACTGAGGGGTCTCAACCAGGCCAGGCCTGGGGACACAGAGCAGAGAAGCGTCAGGAGGAGGGGACTCAAAGAGCGAGAGTCAGGGGAATACAGGACATGAACACAGGCACAAGGACGTGCCGGGGGCTAGTGCAGGAAAGAGAAAACTTGATGAAACCCAACTTCCTGGAAAGCAACAGCAAGAGGCTTAGAGGCAGATGACAGCAAGGGCGGGGTGACTCAAGTGTCTGAGGCCAAGCTGAGCTGCGCTAGGCTTAGCCGAGATGAAGCAGGCTGGTCTAGGCTGAGCTGGAACAAGTTAAGCCAAGTTGGGCTGACTGGACTAGCCTATAATGGGCTAAACTGGGCTGGGCTGGGCTGGGCTGAACTGGACTGCACAAGGCTGAGCTTGGCTGGCATAAACTTGGCTGGATTGGATTAAGAAGGGATGAGCTATGTTGGCTTGGCCTAAATTGGACTGGGCTAGGCTGGGCAAATCTGAGATGGGCTGCTCTGGGCTGAGATACAGCAGGCTTAGCTGGGCTGCCTTAGCTAGTCTAGAATGGACTGAGCTGGGCTTTGGGTGGTCTAAATTGGATTGAGTTTATCTAGGCTGGCCTGGGCTAGGCTGCATTGAGTTGAGCTAGGTTAGATTGGGCTGGTTGAACTGGCCCTAGCTGGGCTGAATGGATTGAAATTGACATAGGTTGGGATGGGCTTGCTGAAATGGACTGAGCTAAAATAGACCAGAATGGGATTAACTAAAATAGACTTAGCTGGGCTAGGATGGGATGGGGTGGGGTGGGGTGGGATGGGGTGTGGTGGGGTGGATGGGGTGGGATGGGATGGGGTGGGATGGGGTGGGGTGGGGTGGGGTGGGATGGGGTGGGGTGGGATGGGATGGGATGGGATGGGGTGGGTGGGATGGGATGGGGTGGGGTGGGATGGGATGGGGTGGGGTGGGATGGGATGGGGTGGGGTGGGGTGGGATGGGATGGGATGGGGTGGGGTGGGATGGGGTGGGTGGGATGGGATGGGGTGGGGTGGGATGGGATGGGGTGGGTGGGATGGGATGGGGTGGGGCGGGATGGGATGGGGTGGGATGGGATGGGGTGGGGTGGGGTGGGATGGGGTGGGGTGGGGTGGGGTGGGGATGGGATGGGTGGGTGGGTGGGATGTGGGTGGGATGGGGTGGGGTGGGGTGGGGTGGGGTGGGATGGGATGGAGTGGGTGTGGGATGGGATGGGGTGGGTGGGATGGGATGGGGTGGGGCGGGATGGGATGGGGTGGGGTGGGGTGGGATGGGGTGGGGTGGGGTGGGATGGGGTGGGGTGGGGTGGGACCTGGTGAGCTAGACTGAAATAAACGAGATGACTGGGCTAGTCTAAGCTATGCTGAGCTGAGCTGGACTGGGCTGGCATGAGTTGTGCTGGACTGGGATAAATTAGACTGGTATAGCCAAACCAGTTTGGCCTGGGGTAGTTGATCTGGGATGGCTAAGCTGGGCTGAGCTGAGCAGGACTGAGCTGGGCTGGGCTGGGCTGGGCTGAGCTGGGGTGGGGTGAGCTGGGATGGAGTGAGCTGGGGTGGGGTGAGCTGGGGTGGGGTGAGCTGGGGGGGTGAGCTTGGGTGGGCTGGGTGGGGTGAGCTGGGGTGAGCTGGGGTGGGCTGGGTGGGGTGAGCTGGGGTGAGCTGGGGTGAGCTGGGGTGGGCTGGGGTGGGGTGGGGTGAGCTGAGCTGGGGTGAGCTGGGGTGGGGTGAGCTGGGGTGGGGTGAGCTGGGGTGAGCTGGGGTGGGGTGAGCTGGGGTGGGGTGAGCTGGGGGTGAGCTGGGGTGAGCTGGGGTGGGCTGGGGGTGGGCTGGGGTGGGGTGAGCTGAGCTGGGCTGAGCTGGGGTGGGGTGAGCTGGGGTGAGCTGGGGTGAGCTGGGCTGGGCTGAGCTGGGGTGGGCTGAGCTGGGCTGAGCTGGGGTGGGCTGAGATAGACTGAACTGAGCTGGGGTGGGGTGAGCTGGGGTGGGCTGAGCTGGGGTGGGGTGAGCTGAGGTGGGGTGAGCTGGGGTGGGCTGAGCTGGGGTGAGCTGGGGTGGGGTGAGCTGGGGTGGGCTGAGCTGGGGTGGGGTGAGCTGAGGTGGGGTGAGCTGGGGTGGGCTGAGCTGGGGTGAGCTGGGGTGGGGTGAGCTGGGGTGGGCTGAGCTGGGGTGGGGTGAGCTGGTGTGGGGTGAGCTGGGGTGGGGTGAGCTGGGGTGAGCTGGGGTGAGCTGGGGTGAGCTGGGGGGGTGGGGTGGGTGAGCTGGTGGGCTGGGGTGAGCTGGGGTGAGCTGGGGTGGGCTGGGGTGGGGTGAGCTGAGCTGGGCTGAGCTGGGGTGGGCTGAGATAGACTGAACTGAGCTGGGGTGGGGTGAGCTGGGGTGGGCTGAGCTGGGGTGGGCTGAGCTGGGCTGAGCTGGGGTGGGCTGAGATAGACTGAACTGAGCTGGGGTGGGGTGAGCTGGGGTGGGGTGAGCTGGGGTGGGGTGAGCTGGGGTGAGCTGGGATGGGGTGAGCTGAGGTGGGGTGAGCTGGGGTGGGCTGAGCTGGGGTGAGCTGGGGTGGGGTGAGCTGGGGTGGGCTGAGCTGGGGTGGGGTGAGCTGGGGTGGGATGAGCTGGGGTGAGCTGGGGTGGGCTGAGCTGGGGTGAGCTGGGGTGGGGTGAGCTGGGGTGAGCTGGGGTGGGCTGAGCTGGGGTGAGCTGGGGTGGGCTGAGCTGGGATGAGCTGGGGTGGGGTGAGCTGAGGTGAGCTGGGGTGGGGTGAGCTGGGGTGGGGTGAGCTGGGGTGGGGTGAGCTGGGGTGAGCTGAGATAGACTGAACTGAGCTGGGGTGGGCTGGGCTGAGCTACGATGAGCTAGACTGAAATGTGCTGATCAGAACTGGACGAATCAGAACTGGGCTGAACTGGTCTGGCTGGGCTATGCTAGAATGAGCTGAGCTAGGCTGGGGTGAATCAGGTTGGACTGGATGAGGTAGGCTGGGATGGTCTAGCTGAGTAGAGGAGGGTGGGCTGAGCTGTAAGGAGCTGGGCTGAACTTGCTAGGCTGGAATGGATTGAGATGACTTTGGCTGGGCTGAGCTGACTAGAATGGGCTGGTCTGAGCTGGTCTGGGCCAGCGTAAACTGAGCTAGGTTAGGCTACTTGGGCTGGCTAGGCTGGGTGTAGCTAAACTAATCTAGATGGGCTGGGCTGAACAAGGCTGAGTTTACCGAGGCTGGGCTGACCTAGACAGGGTGTAACTGAGCTAAGTTACACTGGGTTGTCTCCGATTGGCTAAGTTGAGATGAGCTGAACTAGGGCCACGATGGACTTGCTGAGCTAAGCTGGGCTGGGCTGGGCTGGGCTGGGCTGAGATGTGCTTAGCTGGATTGAACTGGGCTGGGCTGGGCTGGGCTGAGCTGAACTGTATTGAACTGGGCTGAGCTGGGTTGAGCTGAGCTGGGCTGAGCTGGGCTGAGCTGGATTGAACTGGGCTGAGCTGGGTTGAGCTGGGCTGGGCTGGGCTGAGTTAGACTGGCATGCATTGGATGATTTTGCTGGGCTGAGCTGGGCTGAGCTGGATTGAGCTGGGCTGAGCTGGATTGAACTGGGCTGAGCTGGGTTGAGCTGAGCTGGGCTGAGCTGGGTTGATCTGGGCTGGGCTGGGCTGAGTTAGACTGGCATGGATCAGATGATTTTGCTGGGCTGGGCTAAACTGAGCTGAGCTAGTATGGTATGGAATAGGCTGAGCTGGGCTGAGCTGAATTGGTCTTGTTGGGTTGATCTTGTTAAACTGGGTTCATCTGGGTTCAGCTGGCCTTCCTAAGGTGAGCTGGTCTAGAGTATCTATCTGTGCTTGTCAAAAAGCAGAGCTAGGATGGGATCAGGATAAACTGTGTTTGGCTGGTTACAATGAGCTAATATAAGATAGGCTGGGCTGGGCTGGGCTGGGCTGGGCTGGGCTGGGCTGGGCTGGGCTGGGCTGGGCTGGGCTGGGCTGGGCTGGGTGGGCTGGGTGGGCTGGGCTGGGCTGGGTGGGCTGGGCTGGGCTGGGCTGGGTGGGCTGGGTGGGCTGGGCTGGGCTGGGTGGGCTGGGCTGGGCTGGGTGGGCTGGGCTGGATTGAGCTGTGCTAGGCTCGGCTATGAACTGGACTGAGATAAGTTAGGCTGGCTGGACTTGTGCACAGTTCTAGCCTAAGCTTTGCTGGGTTGTTAAACTCAGTGCTGAGGTAACTGGAAAACTTTAGACTAAATGTAGACCAACCTTTGTTTCACGAGCACAGCTTGTTCTGTTTTATGGCAACTCAGTATCCATTTCTCATGCCCTCTTCTCCAATTGCCTGGTGGAAATTCAAACATACCTGTAGGTAGCGCCTACACAGCCGAGGCAGTGCTCAGATTTAGGTGTCTGATCTTGAAGGTCTACTGCTCATTAGGTAGGGTGGTAGAGTGGTGAGTGATAGGTCTGAGGCCCTGACAAGGCAAGTGTAAAGTGAAAACACAAACAAAATGGCCTTCTCCTCCCCAGTGAACCTCCCCAATCAAGCCAGCTCTTCCCTGACCACCCCTGACCACTCCTGCCCTGTGGGGCTGAGCTGCAATCTCCGGTTTCCCATGCCTGCTCAGGCCCACCCGTTGTGACCCTCCAGACCCTGGGGTTGAGAGCATGGCTGTGACCACTGCCCAGACAGGAGTGAGATTGCTCAGTAGCACGGTCCCATTTATAAAGACACTTGTAGTATGTGCAAACTCCTGCTCAAAGCATTTGGCCTGGTC
Source organism: Cricetiscus sungorus (assembly GCA_030556225.1). Classification (NCBI taxonomy): domain Eukaryota; kingdom Metazoa; phylum Chordata; class Mammalia; order Rodentia; family Cricetidae; genus Cricetiscus; species Cricetiscus sungorus. The sequence continues at coordinate 390,074 of JANBXA010000588.1, forward strand.
CTTGCAAAAGGCAACCTGAAGGTTATGTTCAAAGTCTCTGAAGCCAGATCAGTTCCAGCTGCAGGCACATGATACAGCGGCTGTGTGGTACTGGGCTGGGTTCTCCCACGTAGAGAAGAGAAACTCATGGCCCTTTCCCCAGGCACTGTCTCTAGATGGACAGTGTGCAGACTACTATCTCACTCATGTTCTGTGTTCCAGAGCCCCAGAGAAGCCCCACCATCTACCCACTGAGCCTCCCATCGTCTCTGTCAAAGGACCCAGTGGTAGTCGGCTGTCTGATTAAGGATTACTTCCCACCTGGGACTATGAAAGTGACCTGGGGCAAGAGTGGGACAACCATAAACTTCCCACCCGCCCAGACCTCTGGCGGCCCGTACACCATGAGCAGCCAGCTGACCCTGCCAGCTGCCGAGTGCCCAGAACAAGAGTCTGTGACATGCTCCGTGCAACAGGACTCCAACCCCGCCAAAGATGTGCAAGTGCCGTGCACAGGTGACCGTCTGGACCCATGCCCCCCATCAGGGACCCTCGGAAGCCTCTAGGACAGCTTTTCTAGCAAGTCCATGGAGGGGTGTGGATAGACCAGGGGGAGCTGAGGCCCGAGGATGCCCACAGAAGGGGACCGCGAGGGAGAGGGGAGGCACGCACTGATTTTCTAGGACTTCTCTTTCAGTTCCAGATTCTTGTACCTCTTGTCCCATAAAATGCCAACCCCGCCTTACACTGCACCGGCCAGCTCTTGAAGACCTGCTCCTGGGCTCAGATGCCAGCCTCACATGCACACTGAGTGGTCTGAAAAAACCCGAGAACGCTGCTTTCACCTGGAGTCCCACCACTGGGAAGGATGCAGTGAGGAAGGACCCTGTGCCGGACTCCTGCGGCTGCTACAGTGTGTCCAGTGTCCTGCCTGGCTGTGCTGAGCGCTGGAATAAAGGGCAGAAATTCACATGCACAGTTACCCACTCTGAGTCTGGAACCCTAACTGCCACAATTGGCAAAGAGACAGGTGGGCCTAGCTGCACCCTGGGACATGGTGTGAAAGTCCATGCTTACATGCCTGCCTCCAACACATACCCTCAACTGCTCCTACCCTTGTGTCACAGAGGGAAGCCGAGGCTATCTGAGGGACTGCTCGGAAGGGTAGGGCAGGAAGGTCCATTGATCTCCCTCTCTGAGCCAACTCTTCTCTCTGCTTTCCAGTGAACGTCTTCCCACCCCAGGTCCACTTGCTGCCGCCGCCGACGGAAGAGCTGGCCCTGAATGAGCTGGTGTCCCTGACGTGCCTGGTACGGGGATTCAACCCTAAAGACGTGCTGGTGCGTTGGCTGCATGGAAACCAGGAGCTGTCCCGTGAGAACTACCTAGTGTGGGAACCCCTGAAGGAGCCAGACGAGGGTGCCACCACCTATGCTGTGACAAGTGTGCTGCGCGTGACAGCAGAAGCCTGGAAACAGGGTGACAATTACTCCTGCATGGTTGGCCATGAGGCTTTGCCCCTGAGCTTCACCCAGAAGACCATCGATCGTCTGTCGGGTAAACCCACCCAGGTCAACGTGTCTGTGATCATGTCAGAGGGAGATGGTGTCTGCTACTGAGCCACCCTACCTGCCTTTATTCCTTAAATAAACTCTGTGCTCATCCAAAGTATCCCTGCACCTCCATCCAGTGCCTGTCCATCATATCATCCTTAGGGTCTAAAGAACACTGGGATCGGCTAGGGCCAGGGAGGGAGAGCACCCACCAACTGAGCCTCTGAGGCCTCAGAGACTGTGAAGACCTTTCACGCCTCGAGTGTGTGTATGTGCGTGTGCCTGTATTAGTGAGTGTTTGTGGAGATGTGTCCATGTGCCTGTGTGTGTGCCTGTGTGTGACACGGGGGGAGTGAGTCTGTGTGTGCTTATGAGTATATAGGAACATATATGGCTACAATAAGTGCATACGTGTATGCCTATAAGTGTGAGTATATCTGTGTCCCTATGAGCATGAGTGTGCCTGTGTACACCTGTGAGTATGCATGTGCCTGTGAGTGTGTGTACCTGCCGTGTGCATGTGCAGTGAATGGGAGGAAAGGATAAGCTGGGGGTGAGATCTGAGATGAGCAGACTCAGCCAAGACAGGCAGAGCTTGGGGGAGAGTCCCAAGGGCAGTGGTTTGCTACAGAAATACTCTGAATGGTGGGTGGTATGGCTGTTTGTGTATCAGATTGCAGCTTCTGGCTCTAGCAAGAAAAGGGTAGACAGGACAAGAGAGTAGCAAGATCAAGGCTGATACCATCTGGGGGTCAGAAAATAGAGATAGTGAAAGAGTGAAGGGCTGAATTCAAGGGGCACTTTGAAAAAGAAGATGCCCCCCACCCTCAGTGGAACATCCCTGATGGGGACATGTATAGCCATGCAGGGTGATCACTGACTCATATGGAAAGAGATGATATGGGCACAGACAGCCCCCAGCTACACTCTACCCTGTATACATGTGCATGCATGCACACACACACACGCACTTACATTTGCACACTCACACAGACCTGAACCCTGCAAGAGGAGAAAGCTCACACCCCACACTCTACTCTGTATACATGTACATGGGCATACATGTGTACACACACACACTTACATTTGCACACTTACACAGACATGAACCCTACAGGAGGAGGAAGTTCACACCCCACACCCGGCTTCTGGAAAGCAAGGGGAGTCCCCTCCCAATCCCCCAGTAGAGTTCCCAGGCCCAACTTTGAGAACTACACATACCTAACAGACAAGGCCATAGGCTCATCCCAGGTGTCCCTCGCACCCAACCTGCCCTTTCTAACTTAAATCTCCCTTCCCACCCTGAGCCCAAGTATATCAAACCACAAACAGGGTAGATAGGGGCAAATCTGGGGAGGAGGCAGGAGCACGCCATAGAGACCTCTCCCACATAGACCTTCTACATGGGCACCCTCAGAACACAAGGTTCTACAACCAGGTACACTCGGCACCAGGATGCCCACAAGAGGGCAGTGGGGCCCCTGCTCCTATCTCACTGGCCTGCAGAGCATCTCCAGGGAGCTAATTTCTAACAACTTCCCTCTGCTCTCGGAGCTGCAGTAAAGGCCCAAATACACCCTCGGCACTCTCAGCCTTGAGAGTCCAGTTCCCTGAGAACTGCAAGAGCAGCAGAGCAATTTGAGAAACCTGACCCAGAAACGTACTCCAGCCAAGGCCTGATGTGTTACAGGGAGTTCTAGAAAGGAGCCAATAGGTGAAGGGCTGAACCCACACAGGGGGATCAGGCAGAGAAGCACAAGGATCACAATGGATAGACGGTCAGAAGAGAGGATGGGTAGGTGGGTGAGTGGACGGGATGATGGATGGATTGACAGATGGGTAGACTGATAGGAAGATGCGTGGTTGTCTATATCAGCAGCGTATGACGAACCGTTCCCGCTTGCACTCAGTATGGAAGTTCTGTGCACTGGGCCCCTGAGGGCAGCCTGGTTGTCTGAGCAGGAGGCCTTTAAAAGTCTAATGGCACCCCTCCTCCAAGTAACAATTCTTAATAATGCGACAGAGTCCTCTGGTCACATGTCCAGCCCTCAGTAGGCCAACCTCAGATCCAGAAATTGTGGGAGGGTGTCTGATCTTGTCCAGCCCCAGTACCCAGGCCATCTTCAGCCTAAGAACCCGGGCTTAGTGAGAGATTACTAAGTATCTAAATAGAACTAAGACCCAAGTTGCCTTGGGTTCAAACTGTTCTTGGAGCCACAAATACAGCAATGACCCTCCTGGCAGGTCAGTCCTTCAGTTACAGTCCCCTGAGAGTGATGGATCTTGGGAGTATCTCAAGAACTGCAAGGGTTCCAGCCCCTTACCAGGGACACTGCTTCCTCATCCTCCCAGAGACAAGGAACTCCCACAGCCATGTCCCCAAAGCACAAGGCATGGAAAGGGAAGCCTTAGGCCTGGGCACCCATTCCCGTGGGTTTGGATCTAAAAGGTCTTCTATGTCTTACAGAATTTCAAGATCCATTCCCCTGTGTGATACTGGACCAGTCACAAGACACCCTGGAGGAAGACACACCGGGGGCCAGCCTGTGGACCACCACTGTGACCTTTCTCACTCTCTTCCTACTTAGCCTATTCTACAGCACAGCACTCACTGTGACAACTGTGCGAGGCCCATTTGGCAGCAAAGAGATCCCCCAGTACTGACCAGATGCCAGCCACAGGTAGCAGTCATGGAGATGGTAGGTTGCAAGGGGTCCTGGGGGTGCATTCAGGATATCCATGTCCCCTCCACGTGTGGCCTTGTAACCCTTCACAGACATTAAGAAAAAGGGACTAAAGGATGACAGCACTCCTTGGATTTAACCCAGTCTTCCACAAACCAGTGCTGGAACTGTGGCAGAAGTAAAGACACAGCCCAACTCCAGGATGACATGGTCCAACTCTGGCATGACACAGCCAAAATCCAGGATGACATAGCCCAACTCTAGGATGACATAACCCAACTCTTGGATGGCAGAGCCCAACTCCAGGATGACACAGCCCAACACTAGGATGGCATGACCCAACGCCAGGATGACAAAGTCCAACTCCGGGATAACATAGCCCAACACAGGATGACATAACCCAACTCTGGGATGGCAGAGCCCAACTCCAGGATGACATAGTCCAACTCCAGGATATCCTCTGGCTGATCACTCTTGTCTTTGCAGGGATGAAGTGTGGAGACGGTTCCCTACATTTCAGAGCAAAGACTTAAGTAACAACTACCCACCACCCATCTCACATGCTTTTCTGAGCAATAAACAGATGCAAAAAGCACAATCTCTGACTCTCAAAGACAAAAATTAATAAAGAATGGAAGAGAGTCAGGGAACGTGGGATGACACCATATTAGAATATGCTTACATCATAGACTGTGGGATGTTTGGCAGGGTAGGCACAAGGTGACGATGGTCAAGTGTCTGAGGCATAACTTAGATATATATGTGTGTGGCCCAAGCCAAGCACTTAATATGGCTTCATCAAGCAAGTCATATTTGTAGCATCTTCAGACCTGATACCTGGTCATAATTGGGTCTTATTTCTAGACACTTGACCATGGTACTTTTCACCAGGGATGAACACTGAACACCAAACCCTGGTCCTGGTTGCAAACTGATCACTGAGCCCCAATTTTGGTAACTGAACCCTGGTCCTGATCAGAGACCTCCAGCCATTATCATGAATCCTGACGTGATTTCTTGTCCTGACCTCTCATTCTAGTCACTGGTCCCTGGCCCTGATCAATGACTCTTGATTTTGATCCCTGAATCCTGCTCCTAAACACTGGGTCTGATCCTCATCACTGAGTCCCTGTTTTGTCTACTGATCACTAGTCTTGAAAATTAGTGATTAATCTTTTCACTAGTCTCTGTTCCTAATCACTGGCCCATGGGACTAGTCACTGGGTCCTGTGCTGATCTGTTAATCCCTGTCAATAAGACCCTGTTCCTAAAACAGTGTCCATGGGTCTCTATCACCAGTGCCAATCATGATCACTGAGATTAAATCCTGGTAACTGATTCCTGGTCCTTCTCATTGAAGTATGGACTTCAGCACTTGGTCCTGGTCCTCATCATTCAGCCCTAGTCTTCATCAAAGCCCTCATCACTGATCCCTGGTCCTCATCACTGAATCCTGGTCTTCACCACTCATCCTTCATCACTGAGGCCTGGTCCTCATCACTGAGCCTGGTCCTCATCACTGAGCCCTGGTCCTCATCACTGAGCCTGGTCCTCATCACTGAACCCTGGTCCTCACCACTTATCCCTCATCACTGAGCCCTGGTCCTCACCACTAAGCCCTGGTCCTCACCACTGAGCCCTGGTCCTCACCACTGAGCCCTGGTCCTCATCACTGAGCCCTGGTCCTCATCACTGAGCCCTGGTCCTCATCACTGAGCCCTGGTCCTCACCACTGAGCCCTGGTCCTCACCACTGAGCCCTGGTCCTCACCACTGAGCCCTGGTCCTCATCACTGAGCCCTGATCCTCATCACTGAGCCCTGGTCCTCATCACTGAGCCCTGGTCCTCACCACTGAGCCCTGGTCCTCACCACTGAGCCCTTGTCCTCACCACTGAGCCCTGGTCCTCATCACTGAGCCCTGGTCCTCATCACTGAGCCCTGGTCCTCATCACTGAGCCCTGGTCCTCATCATTGAGCCCTGATCCTCATTACTGAGCCCTGATCCTCATCACTGAGCCCTGGTCCTCATCACTGAGCCCTGATCCTCATCACTGAAATCTGGTCCACATCACTGAGCCCTGGTCCTCACCACTGAGCGCTGGTCCTCATCACTGACTCTTGGTTATCATCACTGAATTCTGGTCTTCAGAGTATTCTTGGGTTCTGATCACCATGAGGAGAATTAGAAAACTTGACCCTAGTTCTGCTCACAAGGCCTTGTTCCTGGTCATTGACATTAGACACTGGTTCACATGACTGAGCATTGGGTCTTGGTATTGATCAGTGGGCCCTGACTTAGGCAATGAGCCCTAGTATACAACATTGACTTTTAAGGGTGGATTATGGCCCCAATTTCTACTTAAAAACACAGGCCCTGCACCCTAGGTTCAGCTCACATATATTTGTCCTAGGCACAAGGATACAGTGGCATTGAACAAGAGATCCCTTATCCATCTCAAATCTCATGCTTATTAGGAAGAACCTTAAGGGTCAGAGGGAAGATTCCAAAGCCCCTTCAACACTGTGCATACACTGGGCTGCCAGAGAGACAGTGACCCCGCTCCTCTGCCTTTCCCAGGATCAGACGGTAAGGAATGAATGCACACGAAGCAAGCCCAGACCACATAAACTGTGACCTATGGTCTGGGTCTGGAGGTCTGGGGTCAGCACTGTGAGGGAGGATGGACGACCAGGTGTGGGGGCAGGGCAGGGATAGTCATGTGTGTAACCCTTGTTTTTCTTTCTTCTGAGCTCTCTGTTGTCTGTCAACCACTGAAACACTCAAAATAGCTCAGAGACTGAGGGGATCTGAGTCATCCTGAGCCAGCTCAGCCCAGGTGCCCCAAACCGGAGCCACTGTTCTGAGAATCACACTGCACACTAGACCTGACCAGGAGGCCCTGGGGCCTGGGGCCTGGACGAGGGGTTGGAGCCAGGGGAGCCCGCCAGGAACTGAGGAGGCCCAGCCCCCAAACTCAAGGCCAGCCAGGGCCACCACAGTCAGGCCTAACGGAGGCCATGTTGTGCCAGGATAAAAACAAATCCAATTAAGATTACCTTTGGTCCAGCCAGGGTCACACAGAGTCAAATATTGTCAGCCAAGGTCAACAAGACCAGCCTGAGGTCAGCTAGGATGACCCCAGGCCACACAGGCTATTGTGACAGACAGCAGGGTAGTCTGGTGAGCAGGACCCCGGGGAGGCAGAAGGGAGAGTGTGCATCCATGCCAGGCAGGCAGGACCCTCACAGCACGTGAGCCCCTGAATATTTCAGACTGCAGTTGGTTCTAGATGATGGGGACAGTGCCCTGGACTCAGGTAACCCAGGTGGGGACGCTTTGAGAGTCAAGCTGTAGGATCAAAGCTGAAATGAGGCTTGGACTTGAGGCAAGCACTTAAGCAATCTGCCAGACCTGGAGGCCATTGCAGGCAATGGAGGGGGGGGTCCAAACTGACTGATGTGTGGACATCAGATGTGACACAATGAGCCATGTTAACAATGGGAACAGAGACAAACCAGGACCTCTGGGACACTGTGGGGATCTCAGCCTCTGGATCTCTTGATGTAATCACCAAGGGATGAGATGGCAGGGTTGTAGGGCCATTGTCATCTCAGTGTGAGGTGTCCCCCTGCTCATGGCCATTGTCATCTCAGTGTGAGATGTCCCCCTGCTCATGGCCATTGTCATCTCAGTGTGAGGTGTCCTCCTGCTCATGGCCATTGTCATCTCAGTGTGAGGTGTCCTCATGCTCATGGCCATTGTCATCTCAGTGTGAGGTGTCCCCCTGCTCATGGCCATTGTCATCTCAGTGTGAGGTGTCCTCATGCTCATGGCCATTGTCATCTCAGTGTGAGGTGTCCTCCTGCTCATGGGATTCAGGGTGGGTGTGGCACCTTTTCTTAGAGGGTGTGTATGGGAAGTCCTCAGTGTTGGATTTCATGACATGATTGTATTAATCCCATATGTCCCACAGTTTCAACTATCTTTGTTAAATTTATAGGGTGACACCTTATTTACAGACAAACTATGTATCAATCTCTGCCCTAAGGAAGGTGCTGGGCTGGTGTTGTTGCAAACCCACCATAGTCTGTTGTCATCCTCCATTTTCAAAATAAAGTCTAAAGCCACTTGTAAAATAAAATTTCTCAGAGTAAGGTAATAAAAGGCCACTATTTCACCCAATATGGAATAATTTAGAGCAAGGCACTGCTTGATATCAACACAAAGACAGTGTAAGACACTGAGAAGGGGATCAGGGACAGAGAAGTACAGAGACAACGGCACCGTACAGAGAACTCGGGTGGAGAAGAGAAAAAACAGGAAGGAAGCCACAGAGAGAAAAGAAGGAAAACAGACAGGGACAGGGAAAGCAGACAGACAGATACACAGGAGAGGACAGACTTAACAGAGGGAGAGGCAAGCGGGGAGAGACGGACACAGACAGGGGTGACAGGGGCAGAGCGGCAGGGACACCCAGCACTCAGGTGAAGGCCCTGTCACACACACTCTCACATGAAGCCATGCACCTACAGAGCCACATGTGAGCACGCCTCAGACTCATGCCTAGTGCACTCAGCTCCCTCCATGCAGACAGACACAGCACATGCCTGCCTGTCCCAGCCTCAAACCCAGATACGCATCCCTCCCCCAGGCCTGTGTGCTCAGGGAGGCACACCGAGGATGTCACAGTATGGACATTTCCCATGGGACTAGTGAACACCATGAGCTCGGGCGCATAGTCTCCATCACTTGCTGGCCCATGTCAGCTTCCAGGGGATCCACCGAGAGATGAACAGTCTGTGTCAGGTGTTCTAAGGGACCGGCTCCTGTCAGGATTGTGCAGATGAGGCCCAGACACAAGGAATACAGACAGGGGTGGGCACCATCACCTCAGAGCTCAGAGTTTCCTGGCCAGTCCTGAACAGACACAGGGAAACGGTGACTGGGGGACTTTCCTCCTGAAGGGCCTGACCTTGCTTCTCTACATAAGGTCACAGGTACCTTCCCAGCCACGTACTTTGTTCCTGGTAACTATGTCTGCAGGAACAAGAGATAGAACCTACGAATAAACATCAATAGAGAGCCTCCAGGTTCCAGGAATGGGGCACGGGGGCATAAAGGAGGAAGGTTCAGTGTCTGTGGCCCTGAGATACCACACAAGGAACAGCTCCCCCATCCAGGGAGCAGGGTGTAGCCCTAGAACACAGGGAGCAAATAGGACCACGGGCCTGCAGGCTGGAGGACATGGGGGAGGGTCTTGTTGGGCTGCTCCTACACTGGTCCAGGAACAGCGGGCTGGGCAGGGGAACAGGACAGGGTAAGGCAGTGAGACAGGGGCCTGAAGAGCCTTTGGGACCACAGGACAGGAGCCTGGGCTGTGCTCTGCTGAGCCTGAGTTTTGGCAGCTGCACATAGAGAAGACAGTAAAAGTCCAGACCAGGAAAAGGTCATCAGGGCTTGGGGATGGCAGAGGAGAGGGTCTGACGATATGGAGAGGCGTTGCCCCCATGTGTCAAGTTATTTGGGCATGAAGTTCATGGACACAGATCTAAGAACCAGGCCTGGCTTCCACTTGCCCTCAGCCTGTGTTCTGGGTGTGTGTGTGTGTGTGTGTGTGTGTGTGTGTGTGTGTGTGTGTGTGTGTGTGTGTGTGTGTGTGTGTGTGTGTGTGTGTGTGTGTGTGTGTGTGTGTGTGTATGTGTGTGTGTGTGTGTGTCTGTGTGTGTGTGTGTGTGTGTGTGTGTGTGTGTGTGTGTGTGTGTGTGTGTCCTCCAGCACCTCCTCCCATGGGCCTCTCACACTGGAAGAACCATCTGAAAGCTGTGCTGTGGGGTGAGGGCCCAGGGTTCAGCTGGGACACTGGTGTCAGAGCATGTACAGTGTAAACAGTGCTCAGAATGCAAGGGAAGACAAGGCCTGAAGTGTCCTCCATGTCAGTCCAGGGAGGGACCGGCCCTCACCCCTGGTCCATCCACAGGCTGTACCCGTACCTGGCTCTGGATGAGACCACTGATGTCTCCAGGCCCACAACAGCTGGCATAGCAGCTGCAGTAGGATGGCAGCTGGACAGCAGGGAGAGTCCTGGCCAGTGTAGGTGGATTTTTCTAAGCTTTGCATTCAAGGCAAACAGATCCTAAGAGTAAGCAATTATCTAACTATGGTGGACAAGCAAGAACAGTCTGCTTCATTTTGGGATCCCCAGTGGCTCCTGACTAAGAACTTGTAGGCTGTAAGGTTTCATTTAATAACCCACCCTTTCTTCGTTTTTTTTCTTGTTCTTCAGGGTCTCTCTGCGTAGGGCTGGCAGTCCCTGAAGTCCCTTTGTGACCAGGCAGGCTTCAGTCTTAGGGAGATGCTCCTGCCTCTGCCTCCTAAGTGCCAACGCTAAAAGCATCGGCCACCACACCCAACCTAAATCACTTCTTCTGAGGACAACATTGTTCCCCTATGCACACACTTAGCTCCAATTGCATTGTAAACGTCAGGTAGCTTACAGAGCAGTGGTTTCCATAAGACTTCTTCACACATAACTAGTTCTGTGCAGGCCAGTCTTTACCCTCTCCTCTCCACAGAAGCCCAACACCCATTCCCTAAATCTTTAACACTGAGGATGCCTGTGTTCTACCTCCCCTCAAATTAATATTTTTTTCTTGTGTTGAAGGTGTGTGTGTTCAAATGCAGCTTTGTGTCCCTTCAGTGTGGTGACACCCGGCACTTCCCCATCCCCACACGTCTGCACGCGTGATTTGGCCCGTGTCCCCTCATGTGTGTTTCAGTTTCCCTCCAGTCTCAACAACTTCTCTTTTCTTACAGGGTCTGCTGTAGGGCTGCCTGGGGTCACAAACACCTTAATCTGCTTTTGTTGTGGAAAGGTTTTGTTTTTGTTTTTGAGACAGGGTTTCTCTGTACAGCCTTGGTTGTCCTGGACCTCACTCTGTATTCCAGGCTGGCCTAGAACTCACAAAGGTCTGCCTTACTCTCCCTCCAAAGCGCTGGTCTTAAAGGCCTGTGCTACCACTGCCCAGTTGGAAGTTTTAATTTCTCCTTGAATTTAACACTTTTTTGGGTATAATACTCTGGATTTACAGCTGGTATCATTCAGAATTGGGAATATGTCTTTCCAGGCACCTGGCCTAGAAACTTTCTGTTGAGGAGCAGGAGAGATGGCCCAGTAGCTAAGAGCACTTGCTGCTCTTATAGGGGTCTAGGAATTGATTTCTGGTAGACATGGCAGCTAACTACCATCTGCATCTCCAGTTCCAGAGGATTCTGTGCCCTTCTCTGGCAGCTGTCTGGGATAGTCAGCCCAGCAGGGCCCTGGTGATGCAGAATGAGGAGTGTGAGTCCCTGCCAGCATGGGCTCCACAGGCAGCCGGGGTCCCCTCTGCACACGGCCTCCCCCATTGATGCCCAGATCACTGTTGGATCCAGACCATGGGGCCTGTCCTCTGGACACATAGCAGGTTCTGGTCTCACACACAATGACACTGAGATCCAGGAAGGAACAGAGAACCAGGCCCAGGAATGGACACAAGTGGAAACTGTGAGAAACCCAGAGACACTGAAACGACAGAGAGGGTTAGGGGACCCAGATATGATGAGACAGAGAGAGGCAGAGACACTGAGAGACACAGGGAGAGATGTAGAGAGACACAGAGACAGAGTTGAAGTGAGGGATACAGAGACAGAGAGTGAGAGACACCAAGAGGGACAACAGAGACACTGAGTGAGACAGAGATGCTGAGAGAGACAGCAGAGACAGAGGCGCTGAGAAACAGAAATGGCAACAGTGAGACAAAGTATGAGAGACAGGAGCAGGGGACCTTAAGATATGGAGAGACAGCTCTGTTTGTGAACAAAGGGACCCAAGAGACATAGACAGAAAGAGACACTGGGAGACGTGAGATCAGGAGACAGAGACAGTAAGACAGAAAGACAGAGGGATGTGCAGAGACAGCAATGGGAACGCGGGGACAGACAGATAGTGAAGTTGACAAAGACACAGGGATGGAGATGAGGAGACATCAGGATTAGAGAGGCACAGAGAATAGAGGGGAATGACACATGGACTGGGGAGACCCATGACAAACGCAGCCGAGACAGACAGCCAGAAGGAAGGGGAGCCAAGCAGGGACAGGCAGGCAGGAGAGGCAGAGACACCCCAGCGGGGCCCACCCAGCCCCTCATGAAGGCCTGGCACACACTCTCAGTGAAGGTCACGCACCCACAGAGCCAAGCATGAACACTCCTCAGACTCACACCCACAGCACTCACACCTCGTCCACACAGACACAGACTCAGCACCTGCCTGCCTGCTCCAAACCTCACACCCAGCTACTCACTGCCTCCCTCCCCTGCAGGCCTGAGTGCTCAGTGTGGCCTACTGAGAGAAGCTCAGGATGGACGTATCCCATGGCACCTAGTGACCAGCATGGACTCGGGGTGCACTATCTCTGTCACTTGCTGGCCCTGCTCCCCATGTCACGCTTCAGGAGGAGATGGCAGGGAGCTGGCCATGGCCTCTCCTCAGTACCTCCTGGTTAACAGGCTTCATCAGGTCCTGGTTGGGTAGGGCCCTAACATACAGGGTGCAGAAGCTGGCAGGCAGAGGTCAGCTGGAGTGCTGGCCAGGTTTGCTCAGACACAGGGATCCCCGTTGCAGGTGCTGAGCATCCTGAGTCTGATCCTGCCCTGCTCAAGGCTCTTGGCTCACAACCAACCCACCAAGTTTTCTTAATTCACTGTCCCAGGCATGCCTCTAGATACCAGGGGGACATACAGTCACACATAAGACTCTAGACCCAGGGACTGGGGAGGAAAGGGATGTTGAAGGACCTTGTCCTCTGACCCTAGGATGTCAGCCCTCAGGATAGCCAGTGAGGTGAGCAGCACACGCAGAAGGAGATGGCCCCAGGATACTGATGGGCACCGGGAGGTCACAGAGCTCGAACCTGGGCCTGGAGTATGTGGGACAGGGTCCTGCCTGGCTCCTCCTATCCCTGCCCATGCGCAGCTGCTGGGCAGGGGCACAGGACAGGCTAAGGCAGTGAGGCAGGGCATGAAAGAGCCTTTGGAACCACATGATGTGAGCCTGGGTATGTGGAGGCTGCCTCATCGAGTAGATGTCATGTAGGGTTTGTTCCCTTTTGTCAAGGTATTTGGGCTGAACTTCATGGACACAGATCTAAGAACCAAGCCTGGCTCCCTCAGTCAGTGTCCTACGAGTGTGTTTGTGTGTGTGTGTGTGTGTGTGTGTGTGCGTGGGTGTTCCAGCACATCCTTCCATCGGCCTTGGCCTCTCCCACTGCAGGACCCGTCTGAAAGGCTTGTGCAGTGGGGTGGGGGCCCAGGATTTGGGCCGGGACACTGGGGTCAGAGCATGTCTAGTACAGAGTGCTGGAGTCCAGGTAGGGACATTCTCTTCTGAGTTCCCCCACGTAGGGACAGGCTGAGACGGGTACTGAAGCCCTTGTCCATCCATAGGATCAGCCCACACTGGCCTGCCCAGCAGGGCCTCACAGCCAGTGTCAGCTGAACCATTATCCTGAACTGCTCGGGCTCTGTAGGCTACATGTCATCCTTGTCACTCCCAGTGACTGTCCCAGCTCACACAGGCCCTGTCCCAATCCACCACTGTCCTCAGGGGCGACCATGCCGAAGAACAGAGAGTGCAGGGTGTGTTTGCTCCCACAGGCTGACACATCCACCTCTTTGAGCCTTTTGCACACGTGTGTGAAAGCTTGCTCACACCCACCACAGTCCTCCACCTTTCAGGGGCCAGCAGGCTCCTCCTTGGGGGCTCATTCCCACTCCAGCCCCCCTCAGAGCAGAGACCTGCAGACCCAGCTCCTCCTGGGCTACAGTCACCGGGCTTGGTGTTGGTGGCTACAGCCTCTGTCCTTGTGTCTGCTAGAGATGCTTGACCACCATGGCTCCAGTCTGGGGCACAGGAATTGCCCAGACTCTAAGGGACTGGGCAGAGATCTGTGTGGACCCGGATGTCACGTGACCAAGGCCTCTTTTCCTAGTATCTTATTTCAGGAAAGCTACACTTTGGGGTCTTCTATTCCATTTATTCCCTCGTTGCCTGCTAACAGGGAGCCTTCTAGTAAAAGTGTTCCTTCTCTGTGTGCCGGCTGTGGAGACAGATCCTTTAGGCATGATCATTGAGTGCTGTTTCAGGCTGAGGGGGCAATGTGCTCACTGGCTGTGGGAGGGGTGAGGCATGACCCTGACGACCCATTCATGGTTGGGGGGGACCTGCCTGCCTAGAGACTGCTGGGGTTCTCCATGATGGCCCAGGCAGGGCCGCGTGAGCTAGTGGACAAGGGTGGGTCTTCCACATGGACTAGGGCTCAGGGCTCAGACACCAGGGCCTGACACTGCCCCACTGCACGTGTCTCCCCTCCCCCGCACCTGCCTAGTTACTCATTCTCTGCAGACTTGGCTCTCAAGGGACATGCAAATGGATGTTTGTTCCACACAGAAAAACATGTTTCTCACTTTCTGAGGTTGTTTCCAGAAATAGCGGCAATGACTCTCCACATGCAGCTGCAGTGTGACCCCATCCTGGCCAGGCTGGCCCAGCCTTGGGGGTGGAGGACCCCTCCCAGGGCCGGGTACAGGGGCTGGGGGTTTCATGGCCCCTGCAGTGACTTTGAACTACTGTTTTTCCCCTTGTCACCACTGTTGGGATGTGACCAGGAGGGCATGAGTGGAGACTGGCAAGGAAAGGGAAGGCTGGAGGTGTGCTCCAGGTCCTGTCCACCCCTCCCACAGCCAGGGAGCACATTGCCCCCTCAGCCCACTCACTGGCCACCCCACTGGAAAGTCTTGTCCTGCCCGAGCTCAGCCCCAACCTCCAATCCCTCCACAGACAGGCTTGGCAGGCAGGGAGCTAGCCTGTGGTCACATGGAGACAGACAAGCCCTGTGACTCCAGCCTGTGGGCCGTGGGGTGGACACTGAAACATCTTGTCACCTCCCTGGCTTGTCATGGCTCTTCCAAGGAGCTGCCTGATCCTGTCCCACAGGCTCTCTGTCTGTCTCCTTCTCTGGCCACGTCTGCCTCTCCCAGCCTCAGCTTCTGTCTCTCTCTGAGTGGGATGGATTCTTTGCTCAGTCTGTCTCCCTCAGTTGGAGAAAGTCTGCCTCTGTTTCCATCTCTGCAAATTCCAGCATCTCTGCTACCATCTTGTCCCCCCCCCAGTGTTTCTTTGTGCTGTGTGTCTGTCTGTGTGCCCTTTTCCAGGTGAGAGAGAGCATCTTCAGGCGTCTCTCCCCATCTACTGTCTGCCTCAGTCTCCCTGTACGCTGTCTCTCTCTCCTGGCCTCCCCGTCCCTACTGTCCCCATCTTGGCCTCTCGCTGTCATCATCTAGCTACTTGATTCATTGTCTCTCTCTATGTCTTTCCCGTTTCAGTCTCTGTCTCTCTTACTGTCTCCTTTTTTCTACCTATGTATACCTGTCTCTCTTGCTGCCATTAATCATCTCTTTCTCAATCAATTCCTGTCTCTCCCTATCTTCGTCTTCCTTCTCTCTGTCTCTCTATCACTGTGCCTCTACAGTGTGTTTGCCCATACCCACGTCTCGCTCTTGTCTGTCTCCATCTCCTATCTCTCTGCATTCGCCTGCATCGACCCGTCTAATGCCTTGTCCTTTTTTCCTCCTGTACCCACATTATCCTCTCTCCCGAGCCATCTGTCTCCACTTCTATCAGCTTCCGCCACTCCTTTGCTCTATCACTGGGTCATCCTGTCTCTCCCTGTCTCTCCTTCTCTCTGTCTCTCTCCCTGGAAACCATGGCCTGAAACAGCATTCAATGATCATGCCTAAAGGATCTGTCTCCACAGCCGGCACACAGAGAAGGAACACTTTTACTAGAAGGCTCCCTGTTAGCAGGCAACGAGGGAATAAATGGAATAGAAGACCCCAAAGTGTAGCTTTCCTGAAATAAGATACTAGGAAAAGAGGCCTTGGTCACGTGACATCCGGGTCCACACAGATCTCTGCCCAGTCCCTTAGAGTCTGGGCAATTCCTGTGCCCCAGACTGGAGCCATGGTGGTCAAGCATCTCTAGCAGACACAAGGACAGAGGCTGTAGCCACCAACACCAAGCCCGGTGACTGTAGCCCAGGAGGAGCTGGGTCTGCAGGTCTCTGCTCTGAGGGGGGCTGGAGTGGGAATGAGCCCCCAAGGAGGAGCCTGCTGGCCCCTGAAAGGTGGAGGACTGTGGTGGGTGTGAGCAAGCTTTCACACACGTGTGCAAAAGGCTCAAAGAGGTGGATGTGTCAGCCTGTGGGAGCAAACACACCCTGCACTCTCTGTTCTTCGGCATGGTCGCCCCTGAGGACAGTGGTGGATTGGGACAGGGCCTGTGTGAGCTGGGACAGTCACTGGGAGTGACAAGGATGACATGTAGCCTACAGAGCCCGAGCAGTTCAGGATAATGGTTCAGCTGACACTGGCTGTGAGGCCCTGCTGGGCAGGCCAGTGTGGGCTGATCCTATGGATGGACAAGGGCTTCAGTACCCGTCTCAGCCTGTCCCTACGTGGGGGAACTCAGAAGAGAATGTCCCTACCTGGACTCCAGCACTCTGTACTAGACATGCTCTGACCCCAGTGTCCCGGCCCAAATCCTGGGCCCTCACCCCACTGCACAAGCCTTTCAGACGGGTCCTGCAGTGGGAGAGGCCAAGGCCGATGGAAGGATGTGCTGGAACACCCACGCACACACACACACACACACACACACACACACACACACACACACGCACGCACGCACGCACGCACGACACACACACACACACACACACACACACACACACACACACTCGTAGGACACTGACTGAGGGAGCCAGGCTTGGTTCTTAGATCTGTGTCCATGAAGTTCAGCCCAAATACCTTGACAAAAGGGAACAAACCCTACATGACATCTACTCGATGAGGCAGCCTCCACATACCCAGGCTCACATCATGTGGTTCCAAAGGCTCTTTCATGCCCTGCCTCACTGCCTTAGCCTGTCCTGTGCCCCTGCCCAGCAGCTGCGCATGGGCAGGGATAGGAGGAGCCAGGCAGGACCCTGTCCCACATACTCCAGGCCCAGGTTCGAGCTCTGTGACCTCCCGGTGCCCATCAGTATCCTGGGGCCATCTCCTTCTGCGTGTGCTGCTCACCTCACTGGCTATCCTGAGGGCTGACATCCTAGGGTCAGAGGACAAGGTCCTTCAACATCCCTTTCCTCCACAGTCCCTGGGTCTAGAGTCTTATGTGTGACTGTGTGTCCCTCTGGTATCCACAGGCATGCCCTGGGACAGTGAATTAAGGAAACTTGGTGGGTTGGTTGTGAGCCAAGAGCCTTGAGCAGGGCAGGATCAGACTCAGGATGCTCAGCACCTGCAACGGGGATCCCTGTGTCTGAGCAAACCTGGCCAGCACTCCAGCTGACCTCTGCCTGCCAGCTTCTGCACCCTGTATGTTAGGGCCCTACCCAACCAGGACCTGATGAAGCCTGTTCACCAGGAGGTACTGAGGAGAGGCCATGGCCAGCTCCCTGCCATCTCCTCCTGAAGCGTGACATGGGAATCAGGGCCAGCATGTGACAGAGATAGTGCACCCCGAGTCCATGCTGGTCACTAGGTGCCATGGGAGACGTCCATCCTGGGCTTCTCTCAGTAGGCCACACTGAGCACTCAGGCCTGGAGGGGAGGGAGGCAGTGAGTAGCTGGGTGTGAGGTTTGGAGCAGGCAGGCAGGTGCTGAGTCTGTGTCTGTGTGCACGAGGTGTGAGTGCTGTGGGTGTGAGTCTGAGGAGTGTTCACTCTTGGCTCTGTGGGTGCGTGGCCTTCACTGAGAGTGTGTGCCAGGCCTTCATGAGGGGCTGGGTGGGCCCCGCTGGGGTGTCTCTGCCTCTCCTGCCTGCCTGTCCCTGCTTGGCTCTCCCTTCCTTCTGTCTGTCTGTCTCGGCTGCATTTGTCATGGGTCTCCCCAGTCCATGTGTGGTTCCCCTCTATTCTCTGTGCCTCTCTTATCCTGATGTCTCCTCATCTCCATCCCTGTGTCTTTGTCAACGTCACTATCTGTGTGTCCCCGCGTCCCCATTGCTGTCTCTGCACATCCTTCTGTCTTTCTGTCTTACTGTCTCTGTCTCCTGATCTCACGTCTCCCAGTGTCTCTTTCTGTCTGTGTCTCTTGGGTCCCTTTGTTCACAAACAGAGCTGTCTCTCCATATCTTAAGGTCCCCTGCTCCTGTCTCTCATACTTTGTCTCACTGTTGCCATTTCTGTTTCTCAGCGCCTCTGTCTCTGCTGTCTCTCTCAGCATCTCTGTCTCACTCAGTGTCTCTGTTGTCCCTCTTGGTGTCTCTCAGTCTCTGTCTCTGTATCCCTCACTTCAACTCTGTCTCTGTGTCTCTCTACATCTCTCCCTGTGTCTCTCTGTGTCTCTGCCTCTCTCTGTCTCAGCACCTCTGGGTCCCCTTACCCTCTGTCATTTCAGTGTCTCTGGGTTTCTCACAGTTTCCACTTGTGTCCATTCCTGGGCCTGGTTCTCTGTTCTTCCTGAACTTCAGTGTCATTGTGTGTGACACCAGAACCTACTATGTGTCCAGAGGACAGGCCCCATGGTCTGGATCCAACAGTGATCTGGGCATCAATGGGGGAGGCCGTGTGCAGAGGGGACCCCGGCTGCCTGTGGAGCCCATGCTGGCAGGGACTCACACTCCTCATTCTGCATCACCAGGGCCCTGCTGGGCTGACTATCCCAGACAGCTGCCAGAGAAGGGCACGGAATCCTCTGGAACTGGAGATGCAGATGGTAGTTAGCTGCCATGTGTACCAGGAATCAATTCCTATATCCCTACAAGAGCAGCAAGTGCTCTCAGCTACTGGGCCATCTCTCCTGCTCCTCAACAGAAACTTTCTAGGCCAGGTGCCTGGAAAGAGATATTCCCAATTGTGAATGATACCGGCTGTAAATCCAGAGTATTATACCCGAAAAAGTGTTAAATTCAAGGAGAAATTAAAACTTCCAACTGGGCAGTGGTAGCACAGGCCTTTAAAACCAGCGCTTTGGAGGGAGAGGAAGGCAGACCTTTGTGAGTTCTAGGCCAGCCTGGAATACAGAGAGAGGTCCAGGACAACCAAGGCTATACAGAGAAACCCTGTCTCAAAAACAAAAACAAAACCTTTCCACAACAAAAGCAGATTAAGGTGTTTGTGACCCCAGGCAGCACTTCAGCAGACCCTGGAAGAAAAGGGAAGTTGTTGAGACTGGAGAGAAACAGAAACACACATGAGGGGACACGGGCCAAATCACGCTTTTGGACGAGTGAGGATGAGGAAGTGCTGGGTGTCACCACACTGAAGGGACACAAAGCTGAATTTGAACACACACACCTTCAACACAAGAAAAAAATATTAATTTGAGGGGAGGTAGAACACAGGCATCCTCAGTGTTAAAGATTTAGAGAATGGGTGTTGGGCTTCTGTGGAGAGGAGAGGGTAAAGATTGGCCTGCACAGAACTAGTTATTTGTGAAGAAGTCTTATGGGAATTCACTGCTCTGTAAGCTACCTGACGTTTACAATGCAATTGGAGCTAAGTGTGTGCATAGGGGAGCAATGTTGTCCTCAGAAGAAGTGATTTAGGTTGGGTGTGGTGGCCAATGCTTTTAGTGTTGGCACTTAGGAGGCAGAGGCAGGAGCATCTCCCTAAGACTGAAGCCTGCCTGGTCACAAAGGGACTTCAGGGACTGCCAGCCCTATGCAGAGAGACCCTGAAGAAAAAGAAAAACAAAGAAAAAGGGTGGGTCTTTAAATGAAACCTTACTGCCTACAAGTTCTTAGTCAGGAGCCCCTGGGGATCCCAAAATGAAGCAGACTTTGCCCTGTTCTTGCTTGTCCACCATAGCTAGATAATTGCTTACTCTTAGGATCTGTTTACCTTGAAAGCAAAGCTTAGAAAAATCCACCTAGACTGGCCAGGACTCTCCCTGCTGTCCAGCTGCCATCCTACTGCAGCTGCTATGCCAGCTGTTGTGGGCCTAGAGACATCAGTGGTCTCATCCAGAGCCAGGTACGGGTACAGCCTGTGGATGGACCAGGGGTGAGGGCCTGTCCCTCGCTGGACTGACATGGAGGACACTTCAGGCCTTGTCTTCACTTGCATTCTGAGCACTGTTTACGCTGTACATGCTCTGACACCAGTGTCCCAGCGGAACCCTGGGCCCTCACCCCACAGCACAGCTTTCAGATGGTTCTTCCAGTGTGAGAGGCCCATGGGAGGAGGTGCTGGAGGACACACACACACACACACACACACACACACACTCGTAGGACACTGACTGAGGGAGCCAGGCTTGGTTCTTAGATCTGTGTCCATGAAGTTCAGCCCAAATACCTTGACAAAAGGGAACAAACCCTACATGACATCTACTCGATGAGGCAGCCTCCACATACCCAGGCTCACATCATGTGGTTCCAAAGGCTCTTTCATGCCCTGCCTCACTGCCTTAGCCTGTCCTGTGCCCCTGCCCAGCAGCTGCGCATGGGCAGGGATAGGAGGAGCCAGGCAGGACCCTGTCCCACATACTCCAGCCCCCAGGTTCGAGCTCTGTGACCTCCCGGTGCCCATCAGTATCCTGGGGCCATCTCCTTCTGCGTGTGCTGCTCACCTCACTGGCTATCCTGAGGGCTGACATCCTAGGGTCAGAGGACAAGGTCCTTCAACATCCCTTTCCTCCCCAGTCCCTGGGTCTAGAGTCTTATGTGTGACTGTGTGTCCCCCTGGTATCCACAGGCATGCCCTGGGACAGTGAATTAAGGAAACTTGGTGGGTTGGTTGTGAGCCAAGAGCCTTGAGCAGGGCAGGATCAGACTCAGGATGCTCAGCACCTGCAACGGGGATCCCTGTGTCTGAGCAAACCTGGCCAGCACTCCAGCTGACCTCTGCCTGCCAGCTTCTGTACCCTGTATGTTAGGGCCCTACCCAACCAGGACCTGATGAAGCCTGTTCACCAGGAGGTACTGAGGAGAGGCCATGGCCAGCTCCCTGCCATCTCCTCCTGAAGCGTGACATGGGAATCAGGGCCAGCATGTGACAGAGACAGTGCACCCCGAGTCCATGCTGGTCACTAAGTGCCATGGGAGACGTCCATCCTGAGCTTCTCAGTAGGCCACACTAGGCACTCAGGCCTGGAGGGGAGGGAGGCAGTGAGTAGCTGGGTGTGAGGTTTGCAGCAGGCAGGCAGGTGCTAAGTCTGTGTCTGTGTGCACGAGGTGTGAGTGCTGTGGGTGTGAGTCTGAGGAGTGTTCACGCTTGGCTCTGTGGGTGCGTGGCCTTCACTGAGAGTGTGTGCCAGGCCTTCATGAGGGGCTGGGTGGGCCCCGCTGGGGTGTCTCTGCCTCTCCTGCCTGCCTGTCCCTGCTTGGCTCTCCCTTCCTTCTGTCTGTCTGTCTCGGCTGCATTTGTCATGGGTCTCCCCAGTCCATGTGTGGTTCCCCTCTATTCTCTGTGCCTCTCTTTTCCTGATGTCTCTTCTTCTCCATCCCTGTGTCTTTGTCAACGTCACTATCTGTGTGTCCCCGCGTCCCCATTGCTGTCTCTGCACATCCCTCTGTCTTTCTGTCTTACTGTCTCTGTCTCCTGATCTCACGTCTCCCAGTGTCTCTTTCTGTCTATGTCTCTTGGGTCCCTTTGTTCACAAACAGAGCTGTCTCTCCATATCTTAAGGTCCCCTGCTCCTGTCTCTCATACTTTGTCTCACTGTTGCCATTTCTGTTTCTCAGCGCCTCTGTCTCTGCTGTCTCTCTCAGCATCTCTGTCTCACTCAGTGTCTCTGTTGTCCCTCTTGGTGTCTCTCAGTCTCTGTCTCTGTATCCCTCACTTCAACTCTGTCTCTGTGTCTCTCTACATCTCTCCCTGTGTCTCTCTGTGTCTCTGCCTCTCTCTGTCTCATCATCTCTGGGTCCCCTTACCCTCTCTGTCGTTTCAGTGTCTCTGGGTTTCTCACAGTTTCCACTTGTGTCCATTCCTGGGCCAGGTTCTCTGTTCCTTCCTGGACCTCAGTGTCATTGTGTGTGACACCAGAACCTGCTATGTGTCCAGAGGACAGTACCCATGATCTGGATCCAACAGTGATCTGGGCATCAATGGGGGAGGCCGTGTGCACAGGGGACCCTGGCTGCCTGTGGAGCCCATGCTGGCAGGGACTCACACTCCTCATTCTGCATCACCAGGGCCCTGCTGGGCTGACTATCCCAGACAGCTGCCAGAGAAGGGCACGGAATCCTCTGGAACTGGAGATGCAGATGGTAGTTAGCTGCCATGTCTACCAGATATCAATTCCTAGACCCCTACAAGAGCAGCAAGTGCTCTCAGCTACTGGGCCATCTCTCCAGCTCCTCAACAGAAAGTTTCTAGGCCAGGTGCCTGGAAAGACATATTCCCAATTCTGAATGATACCGGCTGAAAATCCAGAGTATTATACCCGAAAAAGTGTTAAATTCAAGGAGAAATTAAAACTTCCAACTGGGCAGTGGTAGCACAGGCCTTTAAGACCAGCGCTTTGGAGGGAGAGGAAGGCAGACCTTTGTGAGTTCTAGGCCAGCCTGGAATACAGAGTGAGGTCCAGGACAACCAAGGCTATACAGGGAAACCCTGTCTCAAAAACAAAAACAAAACCTTTCCACAACAAAAGCAGATTAAGGTGTTTGTGACCCCAGGCAGCCCTACAGCAGACCCTGTAAGAAAAGAGAAGTTGTTGAGACTGGAGGGAAACAGAAACACACATGAGGGGACATGGGCCAAATCACGCATGCAGACGTGTGGGGATGGGGAAGTGCCCGGTGTCACCACACTGAAGGGACACAAAGCTGCATTTGAACACACACACCTTCAACACAAGAAAAAAATATTAATTTGAGGGGAGGTAGAACACAGGCATCCTCAGTGTTAAAGATTTAGAGAATGGGTGTTGGGCTTCTGTGGAGAGGAGAGGGTAAAGATTGGCCTGGACAGAACTAGTTATTTGTGAAGAAGTCTTATGAAAATCACTGCTCTGTAAGCTACCTGTCGTTTACAATGGAATTGGAGCTAAGTGTGTGCATAGGGGAGCAATGTTGTCCTCAGAAGAAGTGATTTAGGTTGGGTGTGGTGGCCGATGCTTTTAGCGTTGGCACTTAGGAGGCAGAGGCAGGAGCATCTCCCTAAGACTGAAGCCTGCCTGGTCACAAAGGGACTTCAGGGACTGCCAGCCCTACGCAGAGAGACCCTGAAGAAAAAGAAAAACAAAGAAGAAAGGGTGGGTTATTAAATGAAACCTTACAGCCTACAAGTTCTTAGTCAGGAGCCCCTGGGGATCCCAAAATGAAGCAGACTGGTGCCCTGTTCTTGCTTGTCCACCATAGCTAGATAATTGCTTACTCTTAGGATCTGTTTGCCTTGAATGCAAAGCTTAGAACAATCCACCTAGACTGGCCAGGACTCTCCCTGCTGTCCAGCTGCCATCCTACTGCAGCTGCTATGCCAGCTGTTGTGTGCCTGGAGACATCATTGGTCTCATCCAGAGCCAGGTATGGGTACAGCCTGTGGATGGACCAGGGGTGAGGGCCGGTCCCTCGCTGGACTGACATGGAGGACACTTCAGGCCTTGTCTTCACTTGCATTCTGAGCACTGTTTACTCTGTACATGCTCTGACACCAGTGTCCCAGCTGAACCCTGGGCCCTCACCCCACAGCACAGCTTTCAGATGGTTCTTCCAGTGTGAGAGGCCCATGGGAGGAGGTGCTGGAGGACACACACACACACACACACACACACACACACACGCACCATCACCCAGGACACAGGCTGAGGGCAAGTGGGAGCCAGGCCTGGTTCTTAGATCTGTGTCCATGAACTTCATGCCCAAATAACTTGACAAATGGAGGCAACGCCTCTCCATATCGTCAGACCCTCTCCTCTGCCATCCCTAAGCCCTGATGACATTTTCCTGGTCTGGACTTTTATTGTCTTCTCTATGTGCAGCTGCCAAAACTCAGGCTCAGCAGAGCACAGCCCAGGCTCCTGTCCTGTGGTCCCAAAGGCTCTTCAGGCCCCTGTCTCACTGCCTTACCCTGTCCTGTTCCCCTGCCCAGCCCACTGTTCCTGGACCAGTGTAGGAGCAGCCCAACAAGACCCTCCCCCATGTCCTCCAGCCTGCAGGACCATGGTCCTATTTGCTCCCTGTGTTCTAGGGCTACACCCTGCTCCCTGGATGGGGGAGCTGTTCCTTGTGTGGTATCTCAGGGCCACAGACACTGAACCTTCCTCCTTTATGCCCCCCTGCCCCATTCCTGGAACCTGGAGGCTCTCTATTGATGTTTATTCGTAGGTTCTATCTCTTGTTCCTGCAGACATAGTTACCAGGAACAAAGTACGTGGCTGGGAAGGTACCTGTGACCTTATGTAGAGAAGCAAGGTCAGGCCCTTCAGGAGGAAAGTCCCCCAGTCACCGTTTCCCTGTGTCTGTTCAGGACTGGCCAGGAAACTCTGAGCTCTGAGGTGATGGTGCCCACCCCTGTCTGTATTCCTTGTGTCTGGGCCTCATCTGCACAATCCTGACAGGAGCCGGTCCCTTAGAACACCTGACACAGACCGTTCATCTCTCGGTGGATCCCCTGGAAGCTGACATGGGGCCAGCAAGTGATGGAGACTATGCGCCCGAGCTCATGGTGTTCACTAGTCCCGTGGGAAACGTCCATACTGTGACATCCTCGGTGTGCCTCCCTGAGCACACAGGCCTGGGGGAGGGATGCGTATCTGGGTTTGAGGCTGGGACAGGCAGGCATGTGCTGTGTCTGTCTGCATGGAGGGAGCTGAGTGCGCTAGGCATGAGTCTGAGGCGTGCTCACACGTGGCTCTGTAGGTGCATGGCTTCTTCATGTGAGAGTGTGTGTGACAGGGCCTTCACCTGAGTGCTGGGTGACCCTGCCGCTCTGCCCCTGTCACCCCTGTCTTTGTCCGTCTCTCCCTGCTTGCCTCTCCCTCTGTTAAGTCTGTCCTTTCCTGTGTATCTGTCTGTCTGCTTTCCCTGTCCCTGTCTGTTTTCCTTCTTTTCTCTCTGTGGCTTCCTTCCTGTTGTTTCTCTTCTCCACCCGAGTTCTCTGTACGGTGCCGTTGTCTCTGTACTTCTCTGTCCCTGATCCCCTTCTCAGTGTCTTACACTGTCTTTGTGTTGATATCAAGCTGTGTCTTTCTCTAAATTTCTCCATATTGGGTGAAATAGTGGCCTTTTATTACCTTACTCTGAGAAATTTTATTTTACAAGTGGCTTTAGACTTTATTTTGAAAATGGAGGATGACAACAGACTATGGTGGGTTTGCAACACCACCAGCCCAGCACCTTCCTTAGGGCAGAGATTGACACATAGTTTGTCTGTAAATAAGGTGTCACCCTATAATTTAACAAAGATAGTTGAAACTGTGGGACATATGGGATTAATACAATCATGTCATGAAATCCAGCACTGAGGACTTCCCATACACACCCTCTAAGAAAAGGTGCCACACCCACCCTGAATTCCGTGAGTAGGAGGACACCTCACACTGAGATGACAATGGCCATGAGCAGGGGGACACATCACACTGAGATGACAATGGCCATGAGCAGGGGGACACCTCACACTGAGATGACAATGGCCATGAGCAGGGGGACACCTCACACTGAGATGACAATGGCCATGAGCAGGGGGACACCTCACACTGAGATGACAATGGCCATGAGCAGGGGGACACCTCACACTGAGATGACAATGGCCATGAGCATGAGGACACCTCACACTGAGATGACAATGGCCATGAGCAGGAGGACACCTCACACTGAGATGACAATGGCCATGAGCAGGGGGACATCTCACACTGAGATGACAATGGCCATGAGCAGGGGGACACCTCACACTGAGATGACAATGGCCCTACAACCCTGCCATCTCATCCCTTGGTGATTACATCAAGAGATCCAGAGGCTGAGATCCCCACAGTGTCCCAGAGGTCCTGGTTTGTCTCTGTTCCCATTGTTAACATGGCTCATTGTGTCACATCTGATGTCCACACATCAGTCAGTTTGGACCCCCCCTCCATTGCCTGCAATGGCCTCCAGGTCTGGCAGATTGCTTAAGTGCTTGCCTCAAGTCCAAGCCTCATTTCAGCTTTGATCCTACAGCTTGACTCTCAAAGCGTCCCCACCTGGGTTATCTGAGTCCAGGGCACTGTCCCCATCATCTAGAACCAACTGCAGTCTGAAATATTCAGGGGCTCACGTGCTGTGAGGGTCCTGCCTGCCTGGCATGGATGCACACTCTCCCTTCTGCCTCCCCGGGGTCCTCCTCACCAGACTACCCTGCTGTCTGTCACAATAGCCTGTGTGGCCTGGGGTCATCCTATCTGACCTCAGGCTGGTCTTGTTGACCTTGGCTGACAATATTAGACTCTGTGTGACCCTGGATGGACCAAAGGTAATCTTAATTGGATTTGTTTTTATCCTGGCACAACATGGCCTCCGTTAGGCCTGACTGTGGTGGCCCTGGCTGGCCTTGAGTTTGGGGGCTGGGCCTCCTCAGTTCCTGGCGGGGCTCCCCTGGCTCCAACCCCTCATCCAGGCCCCAGGGCCACCTGGCCAGGTCTAGTGTGCAGTGTGATTCTCAGAACAGTGGCTCCGGTTTGGGGCACCTGGGCTGAGCTGGCTCAGGATGACTCAGATCCCCTCAGTCTCTGAGCTATTTTGAGTGTTTCAGTGGTTGACAGACAACAGAGAGCCTCAGAAGAAAGAAAAACAAGGGTTACACACATGACCATCCCTGCCCTGCCCCCACACCTGGTCGTCCATCCTCCCTCACAGTGCTGACCCCAGACCTCCAGACCCAGACCATAGGTCACAGTTCATGTGGTCTGGGCTTGCTTCGTGTGCATTCATTCCTTACCCTCTGATCCTGGGAAAGGCAGAGGAGCGGGGTCACTGTCTCTCTGGCAGCCCAGTGTATGCACAGTGTTGAAGGGGCTTTGGAATCTTCCCTCTTACCCTTAAGGTTCTTCCTAATAAGCATGAGATTTGAGATGGATAAGTCATCTCTTGTTCAATGCCACTGTATCCTTGTGCCTAGGACAATTGTATTTGAGCTTAACCTGGGGTGCAGGGCCAATGTTTGTAAGCAGAAATTGGGGCCATAATCCAGGTTTAGAAGTCAGTGTCATGTACTAAGGCCCACTGTGTAAGTCAGGGCCCATTGGTCAATACCAGGACCCAGTTATTAGATCCTAGGCCTAGTGTCCAGGACCAGAGCTCAATGATGTATACCAAGCCCCAATGCCAAATTATCAGGACCAAGGTCCAATTACCAAGATATAGATCCAGGTTTTATAACCAAAACTTAGTTACCAGGAGGGGAAATGATACATCAGCTTCTGTGCCTGGTGATCAGACCCAGCACACTACTCTATACCAGAGCTTAGTGATGAGGGCCAGGATTTACATGATGAATCCCAGGATTTAGTAGTCTAAACCTGGATTCTGTAGTCCAGACCGTGGCTCAGTGATGAGGATCAGGGCTCAGTGATGAGGACCAGGGCTCAGTGATGAGGACCAGGGCTCTGTGATAAGGACCAGGGCTCAGTGATGAGGACCAGGGCTCAGTGATGAGGATCAGGGCTCAGTGATGAGGACCAGGGCTCAGTGATGAGGACCAGAGGCTCAGTGATGAGGATCAGGGATGAGGATCAGGGCTCAGTGATGAGGTACAGAACCCAGTGTCCATGCATATAATTCAGTGATGGTGATCAGATCAAATGACAACCACCAGAAACCAGTGATCACAACTGGTACCCAGTTCTTAGGACCTGGGTCTAATGATCAGACCT
Organism: Cricetiscus sungorus; assembly: GCA_030556225.1. Taxonomy (NCBI): domain Eukaryota; kingdom Metazoa; phylum Chordata; class Mammalia; order Rodentia; family Cricetidae; genus Cricetiscus; species Cricetiscus sungorus. Next base: position 418,184 of record JANBXA010000588.1, read on the forward strand.
CAAACACACTGCTCAGGACCAGAGTTCATTGACAGGGACCAAGGCTTAGTGATAAAGACTAGGGGTCAGTGATCAGAACCAGGGATCCATGATGAGGGCCAGAGCTCAGTGATCAGGGTCAGAGCTCAGTGATGAGGATTAGAGCTGTGATGAGGATCCGGGCTCAGTGATGAGGACCAGGGTTCAGTGATCATGAGTGTGGCTTGGTGATCATGTCAAGAGCTCAGTGATTAGGACTAAGGCTCAATAATCAGGACCAGGGATCCAGTTGTCATCAGGACCATGATTCAGTAATAAGAACCAAGGGCCAGCAATCAGGACCAGGGCCAGTGACCACAACCAAAAACCAGTAACTAAAACCAGAAACCAGTGACCAGGGATAGGACCAGGACTTAGTGACTATGACCACATGGGCTGCTCACCAGCACTCAGAACACAATGATAAAAACCTCTTCCAGAGATTAGAACCAGGGCTAAATGCCAAAGGCCATGGTTTAGTCATCAAGACAGTGTCTCTCACATAACCACTACCAGGTCTAACCTGGCTCGGCTTCTGAGACCAGGCACGGTGGGGTAGCTTTGGAGTGGTGTCTGTGTTCCCCGGCACCATCACCGTCTTCCCTGTTTCTGTCCACTCCACCAAATCTCTGTCTCTATCACTGTCTGTCTTTCTCACTGCCTGTGTCCCCCTCCCCTTCATTGTCCCTTAGTTTCAGTGTCTCTGTGTCCTCTAATCCATGTCAATCTCTTTCAGGGTTTACCTCTTTCTCCGTCTCTACCCCCTCTCCCCACCTCTGTCTCTCTCAGTGCCCATGTCCCTCTTCCTCTGTCTTTCTTGGTGCCCTTGTGTTCCCTGATATTCTCTCAGTGAGGGGGGAGGGTGGTTAATAGAGCATTAGGGGACAGTGAGTGTGTGTGTCTGTGTGTATGTTGTCTGAGTGTCTTTGTGTGTCTGTGTGTGTCTTTGTGTGTCTGTGTGTCTGTCTGTGTGTGTGTCTGTGTGTGGTGTGTGACTCTGTGTGTGTGTATGTGTGGTGTGTGTATGTTTGTGTGTGTCTGTATGTGGTGTGTGTATGTTTGTGTGTCTGTGTGTGTGTCTGTGTGTGTATCTATGTATGTGTGTCTGTGTGCGTGTGTCTTTGTGTGTCTGAGTGTCTGTCTGTCTGTGTCTGTGTCTGTATGTGTCTGTTTGAGTGTCTCTGTGTGTGTGTGTGTGTGTATGTGTCTGTGTGTGTCTGTGTGCGCATGTATGTGTGTGTTTGTGTTTGGTATGTGTATGCTTGTGTGTGTCTGTGTGTGTGTGTGTGTATGTGTCTGTGTGTGTCTGTGTGTGTGTATGTGTATATGTGTCTGTGTGTATCTGTGTGTGTATCTGTGTATGTATATATCTGTGTATGTGTGTCTGTGTGTGTGTGTCTGTCTGTGTCTGTGTGTGTATGTGTCTGTGTGTGTCTGTCTGAGTGTCTCTGTGTGTCTGTGTGTGTGTATGTGTCTGTGTGTGTCTGTGTGTGCATGTTTGTGTGTGTTTGTGTGTGGTATGTGTATGTTTGTGTGTGTCTGTGTGTGTGTGTCTGTATGTGTCTGTGTGTGTCTGTGTGTGCATGTATGTGTGTGTTTGTGTGTGGTATGTGTATGTTTGTGTGTGTCTGTGTGTGTGTGTCTGTATGTGTCTGTGTGTATCTGTGTGTGTGTCTGTGTGTGTGTGTCTGTGTGTGTATCTGTGTATGTGTGTCTGTGTGTGTGTGTCTGTCTGTGTCTGTGTGTGTCTGTCTGGGTGTCTCTGTGTGTCTGTGTGTGCATATGTGTCTGTGTGTGTCTGTGTGTGCATGTAGGTGTGTGTTTGTGTGTGGTATGTGTATGTTTGTGTGTGTCTGTGTGTGTCTGTGTGTATCTGTGTGTGTGTATGGAGGTAGCAGGACATCATATGTGTCCTTGAAGGGCCCTTGTGTCCCAAGTCTCTTCAACTTGCCGTATCTCTCTCCTCATCACTTCCCCGATGTCTCCCCTTGTTGTCTTGTTCCTGAGCCCACTTCTCCCTCAAGTCCCCTCATCTGTCTGATTCTAGGCAGTAGTCCTGTAGTAGGACAGAGGGAGCCAACTCTGCTGCCTTTACCTTGTCATCCCCTTTAATAACAGTCCCAGGCCCACAGAGACTGCCAGGACCCCATCACACTGCATCTGTGTCTCTGACAATCAAGGCAGGAGCTGCAAAAATCTGTCCATACCAGAAAACCAACATAGGCCATGGCACACTCATGCACACACACACACACACACACACACACACACACACACACACACGCACACACAGCAACAGGGGCACAAGACAAATATACACAATATGTGCACACACAAAGCATGGTCACACAGACACAGTACAACTGACAAATGCATAGATATACAGGCACATAAACATCCTCAGCTGCACTGGCACACAAATACTCGAGTACACATTGTATAGATATGCTCACACATGTGTATATATGCAAAGATGAACATACTCAAACACACATGTTACTTGTGCACATACTCAGACACCTGGCAACACAGACATACCAATATGCACACACATTAGGACAGACACATTGGGACACATAGACCCGTGTGTGTAACACAGAATCCCAGACACACTCACATAGGCACAACCACACTTCCCTAACATGTACCCTTCCAGATATGGCCCCTTGTATTGTGACTCTGCTGCCCACAGTGTGCTCGACCACACTGGCCTGTCCACAGCACACAGTCCCCACCAGCCATGCCACTATGACATCACTATCCCATCACTGCAGGGGTCAGGACTGTCAAGAGGAAAATCCAAGACCTTGTTCTTGGGATGAGGATGTGAGAGCTTTCTGGGAGCCCCTTCACACACCTACACACCTCTGCAAAGCTACGCACACCCTCACATTAGCACTGTGCACAGCCACACATTCTCTCCAGACTCACTGTTCACCCTGAACTCAGCTACTCAGATCCTTATGTGAGTCCCACACCAGCCTCTGCACACACACACACACACACACACACACACACACACACACACACATGCACGCATATACACACATACATACATGCACACACATGCACGCATATACACACATGCACACACGCATGCACACACATGCACGCATATACACACATGCACACACGCATGCACACACATGCACACATATACACATATACACACATGTACACACACACACACACACACACACAGGTGGCACTGGTGGGGCACACACCAAGACACACACACAGAGGAGGCATAGGCTCTAATACCTAGTGTCAAAGGAAACTAAGGAATAACAGGTATAGGCTATCTGACCAGAGTGTCCTAACCAATGCAGCTGGTTCAGGCACTAGGCCACGGCTGCAGCACAGGGAACAGGGACAGTGGGACACAATGAGAGTCATCTTGGGTCATCATAACAAGAACACTTGGCCAAAGTGAGGGTATCATGTGTATACATCTGAGGAGTCTTCAATAGGCTGGGTCTGGTCCTGATGTGGGCAACACAGCCAGCCTGGGTCACACTCAGGCTGAGCATCAGGGCTGCCAGGACCTTCCAACCAGAGACAGATGCAGCAGACATTCCATTTACTGACCAGTGCAAAGGCCATGAGCTGAGCCGGCCAAGACCCTAACCGTCCACACCACCCCCACCCAGTTCAGCCTCAGCAAGACCCTCTGCTGTGGGCCACAGCTCTACCCCACACCCCACACACAGCACAAACACCATTTGCAAATATTTCTAAAACTGCTGAGAACAGGAACCACAAGCAGGTGAGGACCAGAGTGGAAAGCCCCACACACCCATGGTACTGAAACCCAGGCACCCAGAACCATGGGGAGATTTGCATTGGGGGGGAGGGGTGGCCCTGGATCAGTGAGCCCAGAGAGTTCCTGATTAGTCATTCCCACCATGTCAACCACCCCACCCCCACACATGCCCAGGCCTAGGCTATGGCTGGGTTCCAATGACCAGGCTCTAAGGATAAGTCTAAGGATAAGTCACAGAGAATTTCCTGGTGGGCACATGCAGCAGGCCTGCCCGAATGGATTACAGAGCCAGAGGGAGCGCTGGCCAGGAAGGCCAGAAGCCTGAGAGGCTGGCTGTCTCTCCATCTGCTGCTCCTCATAGTCCATGCTTCACTGTTATGCCCTGACCTAGCCAACTGGATACCTATGTTACAGCCACAGATTCCGAGCCTTGGGACCCACAGCAACTCCCCCTACAGACCTGCCTGACCTCAGCCCACACCTCTGGGACCATAAGAGCCCCTGTAGGAGTCCCCTCCACTCACGGGGGTTCCATCAGCCTCCTGCCACCAGCCAAGGCCACACAGGCACAACGATATGTGTGAGAGGCATTTCCTGGGTGCCCATGTCTGGGACGCCCTGGCCAGGATCCTGGTGTCCAACCCAACCTGTGTCCCTAGAGGAGGCTCTGTGCCTATGTCCACCTAAGCTTGGTATGATGCAGGGTCCCTGGAAGCAAGGACCTAAAGGTTAGTCAGGTGACAGGATCAAGGATGACCCTTCCAATATATGAAGTCCTCTGCTAACACAGTAATGTAGACACACAAGCATACCCAGATGCACAGATACACAGACATGCACAAAGGACATGCAGACACGAAGACTACACACATACAAACACACAGATATATGCAGACAAATATACAGGAAGGCTCACAAATGCACAGACAGACAAGACACACAGAGAGTCAGACATACACAGATAGGTACACACCGAGCACACATACATGTACATACAGACAAATGTGAACAGAGGTTCACTGATCCAAAGACACACACACATGGAGACAAAAACATACAAGCAGACACATAGACTTGAAGACATTCACGTTGACCCACAAGACACTGAGAGACACATGAACACACACAGAGGCATACAGACACACAGACCCACAAACAGAGAGAGGCACCCAGAAACAAAAACACAGTCAGGCATTCAACTCCCATCCAGACACACACATGGATACACACAGCACGGTCACCCAGACAAACATAACAGTTAACGGAAGCGTAGGCACGCATGTCGCCCAGCACACGCTGTCATTCATACCAGGCATGCTCACAAGCCCCACAGACTCACACGTACAGGTTCACACTGGCACACACACTCTGGGGCTCACGCTGAGCCACAGCCAGCTGGCACTGCACACCCCCACACTCAAGCCCTCAGGTTCTGGATACTCCCTCAGAGAAGGAAGCACATCCAGGCCCACACAGGCCCTCAGACCCATGGGGACACCAGAGCCACACACATGTGACATTACAGGCACATGGGAGGTGCAGCAGGAGCCTGTTCACAGGTTCCCTGATGACACACATGCCTGTCCTTGGACATCCCTCTCAATGTAGGGGGCTTCCTTCTAGAAACATAGGGATCCCACTCTTTACAGAGGCATCCAGAAAGGGTACCACTGCATACAGACCACATCAGCCACACACACCCCTGCACTGCTACACATCAAACACAGCTCCAGCAGCAGGGCCCGTGACAGCTACACAGGACACAGACATGGGCCTGTGTGCTGGAGAGCTGTAAGCAATGCTGGCCAAAGTGAATGCATCATGCACACTCACACACACCAACAAACACTTGCACCTGATAACAGCCTGCAGGCCTGGCTGAGGCCCCACTCCACCCCTAGTCCTGGGCCTGAACCCTCTTATTCTCATAGTCACACCTTACCTCTCCCTGTGGGCTGCTCAGCCATGACCCCTTCCCACTCCTAGCCTGCCACCCTGAGGGTCCCACGCCCCATCACACATGCTCTTGGGTTAAGGCTCTGGTTGGGCTCTACGCCCTCTGTCTCCCATGCCACTGCCTTTTCCTTGTAATCCTTTCCTCCATACAAGGGCTGCAAGGGTCAATGATGCAAAGCCCTCCCCTCACCCTGCCTGTACCCAGACAGCTGCTGGGAAGGGCAGTCTCTGAACCCAGCTCAGTCCAGGGCAGCCATGATGGGAGTACAGCCCTTGAGCCCAGCCCAGGATAGCTGCTGGGAAGAGGCAGGCCCCAGCCCCTGCTCAGCCCAGGACTGCTGCTTAGACATGCAACCCCTGACTCCAGCCCCACAAATAAGCTGGGTGCGAACCCTGGCTGTGGGGACTAAAGAAATGCCCCTCGTTCCTCTCACCACAAAGGAGCTATACAAGCCCACTGGGCCCCACTCCTAGGCCCAGACCCATACAGGCCAGCAGCATTTGAGGCTGGGAGCCTGTAGAAGTAAGAACACAGCACCTTGACATGGGGCCTCAAAGAATGTACGAACCGAGCCTCTCCTGGCTGCAAGCACACCTCTCCTGAGCCTACTCAGAAAGAAGGAAGCGGCTGGGACTCCCACCATCCCGGGGCACCCAGATCCCACCTGCGCCCTCAGACGCCTCAGGAGCCCAGGCTCCCTCTCGCTTTTAATGCACTTTCATGCCCGCACGTTGTGAGCTCACACACACGCAGGAAACTTGGTTAAGGTGAAAGGGGACTGGGGACGCAGCTCAATGCTAAAGCACATGCTTGTCTCAGGCTAGAGCATGCTTACCCACAGAGAACCCCCGGTTCCCTCACAACACACACACACACACACACACACACACACACATACACACTCACACACACACACCACACACTCACACAATACCACACACACACATAGACACTCATACCACACACACACCACACACACTACCACACACACACACATAGACACACTCACACACACTCACACACACACTCACACAATACCACACACACACACCACACACACACATAGACACTCACACCACACACACACCACACACACTACCACACACACACATACACACTCACACACATACACACACACACTCACACAATACCACACACACCACACACACACACACACACTCACACACACATAGACACACTCACACCACACACATACACACATACATACCCACCACACACACACACCACACACACACTCACACACACACCACACACTCACACACACACCACACACACACTCACACACATACATAGACACACTCACACCACACACATACACACATACATAACCACCACACACACATACACACACATACATACACACACATACACACATACACACACTCACACACACACACTCACACACACATACACACTCACACACACATCACACACATACACACACTCACACACATACACACACTCACACATACACATACACACACTCACACCACACACACACACTAACACCACACACATACACACACTCACACACACACACACACACCACACACACTCACACACACACACACTCACACACACACATACCACACACACACCACACACACTCACACACACACTCACACGCACACACACAAAGATAATTTATATATATAAACTTTAAAAACACTAGAGGCTAGCAGAAGCAACAGTTAATAGAGTCTAAAACGTGGGGAGCAAGGCAGGAAGGCCTGAGGGTCCCAGGGTCCAGGGAACAGCCTCTGCTTACCTTCCTGCCTGAAAGCAGGTCAGTCCCTGCTTGGTCAGGGGGCTAAGGGCCCCCTCTAGGGGACTGAATGGAAGTCAACGTGAACAGGTATTAGAAGACGAGGCTAGACAGAAAGGGGGTAAGGAGCTAGGAGATCGGGGGTGTTGATAAACAGGTCAGAGGACCCACGTGGGCAGGCCAGGAACACCCCTGTCGCTGCAGTTTTATCTGATGTAGGGTGCTGTCTGGCCAGTGGGACCCCCTGATTCCCCTTATCTCCGTGTTTGACACCAGCTCTCCTGAGGCCTCCTAGCCCCACAGGAAGCACACAATCACGGGCCAAGGTGGCGTGGCAAGGTCCCAGGTGGTTAGAATACAGGGACCTCTGTCCAGGGCATTAGACTCCACACAGTGATCAGGGCTGTGATCAGGCTGATGTATGGCTCCCCAACCCTGGGCAGGCCTTTGCTACCCGCCCTGGTTCCCGTTCAGAAGCTGGAAGGACCTGCCTGATTGGAAGGGTGCTAACAGTCCCTCGCTCCCATCTTTCTTGCTAGACAGATGTTCCAGAGAAGAGAGGACAGGTTGAAGTCCCGTTCCCTGTGGTTCTTCAGGAGGAAGTCCCAGGGCCTGCCCAGCCTGCGGGCAGGAGCAGAGACACTTGGGCCTTAGCCTTGCCTTTTATGTCTTACTTCACTACAGCTGCCTGAGACCCTTCCTCTAGAGGTGTCATAGGCCAGGGCTACGGCCAGGGCTGGGGACACCAAGTCCGTGGAGGACAGCACTGCTGGGCAGAGTCTTTAGACACACCTGCTGGCTTTCTTGGGGACTGTTTGATGAGCTGAGGTTTCCAACTTAGGCAGTATAAGACCTAGTACATGGTGGACCTGTGGAGCTGACCTGGTTGGGGGAACGCTGAAAATTGTAGGGGTCTGGCCTTAGGGTTTTCAGCCAGAATCTCGGTACACTAGACATGTATGCCTCTCAAGAAGGACAAACAGAAACGCACCCAGGCCAGAACGTGGCCAAGAGGGTTCAGCATGCCTGATCCCCAGGCACAGGGGCTTACAGATACAGATTTCAGAAGCATGGTCTGACGGCTCCCACGGCACAGCCCCGAGTACCTATCTTACAGACAGCATGGTCCTCCTAGCCTCACCATTTTCTGAACGCCCACGTGGCCTGCAAACCGGGCTTCCCTTTCAGGGCAGGAACTGAGGGAGCTCGACCTCCTGCCACCCTGAGCCCCCACGGGGCTGCCCAAACCAGGTAGGTTGTGAGGAGGCTCCCCATGCCTTGGCTCAACCCTCACTTAGTGTCCCAGCGCCATCAACTCAGAGGCATCCAAATGCTGACATGGGGGGCGGAGGGGGGGTGCTAGTCACAGACCTAAGCTCAGCCCAACACGGCTCAGCACAAAGGTAGACACCGTACCGGATGCCCCGATCAACCAGAGCACAACCCAGGCCGAGTGTATCTCCAGGCAGGAGCAGAGCCTAACGTGGTCCCCACAGTGACCACTGCAGTCAGATCGCACCCTGCCACCCAGCCCAGCAGCTCAGCGCGGGCACTGGGCAGGCAAGCCCCACAAGTGAACTCTGCTGCCCCGTGTGGCCATTGGCAGCATTGCGCCCACAGCACACACTCCCTGGGGAGGATGGGGGCAGGGAGGTTTTGTCGGGGTGTGAAGAGCCGCCTGCCCTGTCCAGCTGGGGTCTAAAGGGATGCACTCCTATCTAGTAACTTTAGAAGGAAGCACATGCCAGAAGAGTGGGTGGGGGCATTGCCCTGTTCTTGGTGGCAGACTGGGGGTACAGTCTAAGACCCTGCTCCAGAAGCACACCTCCAAGCTCTTGACCCCTGTGTACGTGTCCCAACATCTTCTGGGCTGTTGGCTTCCTGGGGCCTGTTGGGATCCCCCTCTCCCATGCCAACCAAGATCTGGGGATGTGGTCAGGCCTAGCCCTGGGGCTGGCGAAGGCACAGGTGGACCACTGATGTCTTAGCCCCAGGAGTATCTGCTGAGGCACCTGAGTGATCAAAGGGCAGGGCTCGTGTGCCCCCTGGTGGCCACACGCGTCGTTGCATGCCAGGTTCGGAGACTTGGCTCCACCCAGCCAGGTGTGCTGTCAGGATAGGTGGCATATGACAGGCGCAGAGAGAGCGCACACTCTTGTGTGTTCACGATTACACACACACACCTGTGTCCCTACTCATGACCACTGAGGCCCCAGTTAACTGTTCATATAGCAAGCACCCTGATGGCATGACATTGATAAAGGTAGACGCTGGTGGAAATAGGATGACAGGGAGCCCGCGTTTCAGTTTTACAGTCGTGCCGATTAGCCAGACTATCGTCAGTACGGAAGCAGATCGCCGCTGGAGATGGGTCTGACAGTTCTGGGGCACTGAGAGTTCTCACGTGACGCTGAGCCCGGGCAGGCTTCACTCGCCCTCTGCGGTCAGACTGTGCCATCCCAGACCATCGGCTCCCGAACTGCTCCATGACGCCCTGGGGAGCCGATCTCTGCTGCCACCATGTGGCCATTGGTGGCATTGTCCTGCAGCACAGGAGACTTGTCAGGGCAGATGGGAGGGACTGTCCAGCTACAGGGGTGGGTTCGAGACCCCTTTGGGGTCAAATGACCCTTTCACAGGGCTCACGTGCCAGATATCCTGCACATCAGATATGTACATCATGATTCAAAACGGTAGCAAAATTACGGTTATGAAGTAGCAACAAAAATAATCTATGTTTGTGGTCCCCACAACAGGAGGTCACAGCATTAGGAAGGCTGTGAACCACTGACCCACGGTGAACAGCCATACATGCCTGGGCTTTGGTGATCAAGTTGAAAGTTCAGACTTGTAGTGCAGTTTGGGAGCGAGTCCAAGGCTTGTGTGCCCTTCGTGGTTACCCCCAAGACTGTGCGCGGCCGTATAGACAATGCACTGGCAACAGAAAAAAAAAGTCGCAGGCTCCTGGGCAGTCCTGGATTCCCACGTTCCACACAGATGCGTGGGGATACACAAGACAAAAAGGGGGAGAGAGAGGGAATTTACTACCGAGGCAGGGGGTTGGGGAAGTGCCCAGAATTAGGGAACACCCTGCAGCTCCAGCCACCCCCACCTGTACCCATCTCCAAGACCGGTTGGGTTCCTAGGGCCTGGCGATACTTTGCAATCTGGTGTCTGGCACTGAGAAAGCATGGTTAGGGCCAGTCCTGGGGCTGGCCAGTGCCTTTGGGGGTCAGGTCACATTAGCGCAGGTGCCTAAGCAGCCCGTACACCTGCCAAGTCTGCCCTGTGACAACAGTACGGAATGCGGGTGCCCCCTGGTGGACAAATGCACCATTGCATGGTCTGCCGAGCCCGATTCAAAATTGTGTGTGTGTGTGTGTGTGTGTGTGTGTGTGTGTGTGTGTGTGTGTGTGTGTGCATGTTGACACACCTGTGTCTCTAATCCTCCCCACTGAGGCCCGCACATTACAGGTGGGGTGGGTCATAGGTGTCAGACTGGGAAAGGAGCCAAAGTGTGGATGCTCTGGGGCAGTTAGAGTTGAGGCTGGGCCAAGGGCTCGAGCCTGGGCGGAGCTCCAGGCTCCACTGTGCTCACCTTGGTCCCTCCCAGCCCCGCTTGTTCTAACCGGCTTGAGACTGGGGCCTGCGTGAGCAAGGCTCTACTGACCCCTTGTGGGCGCTGGCAGAACTGCACTCACTGCCCACGGGAAGCTCTTGTTAAAGCGGTGGGGGAAGGTGTGAGTTCAGTAAAGCAGCGCCAGACAGAAAGACGCCAGGAGACAGGGATCGAGCGGAGGGTTTCTTATTAGGGAAAGGGATCATAAAAAGGGGAAGGGGGAGACCGGCCCTGGAGAGGGATAAGAGGGAAGAAGAGGGAGGAATGACAGAGGGGGAGAAAGGGTGGGGTGGGCGGGGCCCTTTGAAAGGGAAAGTAGTGAACGCGCACAGGCGGCGCTCTCAGTGGCTGCAGCTGAGGGTGCATCGCATCCTGTCAGTACTCTACGCACGGGGCGGTGCAGATGCCCGGATACCAACAGAAGGCAGGGGGAGCCAGGTCTTTTCCCTAGTCTAGATGGGTGGTCGTGTGGAGAAGAGCTTGTGTCCCGTCTACCTAAGGGTGGAGGAATGTGCGCGCGCTGTGCTTGGGGGTCAGGGCAGGGATGCAGTAACACTCCCACGGAAATGCCCAAGCCCGCTCTGCCCGCCGCCCTGTGCGGTTACCGCAGCAGGTTCCAAGGCCCCTTAGCCGGCTGGGCCGCACGTGGGCTCATGGCCACACCGGGCACAAAGAGGCTTATGACTGAAGTGCCGGGTGTTCACCAAGTGCTGGCAGGATTAAGGAGCCCTGGGACCAGTGTCTCCAGCCAAGCCCACCTGAGGCCTGATGGGAAACCCAGTGTCTGGCACCGACACTGTCAGTCCCCGCCCTGCATCTGCCGAGTCAGGTCACACCCGACTCGTCTGCTGAGTCTCCGCAAAGACCACAGTGCAGAGCGCAGTGTCCCCTGGTGGACAAACACAGCATTGCATGCTCTGCAGACCAAGTTCAAAGAATTGGATCCACCCACCCAACCAGGTGTACACTCTGGAACTGGTAACAAACACATACTCAGAGAAAGTACACGTGCCTGTGCGTGCGTGTGTGCGTGCGTGTGTGTGTGTGTGTGTGTGTGTGTGTCTGTGTGTGTCTGTCTGTGTCTGTGTGTGTGTCTGTGTGTCTGTGTGTGTGTCAGTGTATGTCTGTGTGTCTGTCTGTGTGTGAGTCTGTGTGTGTGTCTGTGTATGTGTGTCTGTGTATGTGTCTGTGTGTCTCTGTGTGTCTGTGTGTGTGTGTCTGTGTGTGTGTTTCTGTGTGTGTCTGTGTGCCTGTGTCTGTCTGTGTGTGTGTCTGTGTGTCTGTAAACCTGTGTGTCTGTCTGTGTGTGCCTGTGTGTTGGGAGCCGACCTTGAGTGACATTCTCTTGCAGAATTGCTTACACCTTAGAACTCTAATTGAGCCTTATCTTGGTATACAGGAACCTGCTTAACAGGTGGTCTCTTCCACTCATTCCAGGTACTGAGTGCCCGGAACTGAGATGGGCCTGGCCCAGGAACTAAGATAAGCAGACGTTTACTGTCTGGTGTTTACTGTCTGGGATAATTACCAGGACCCCAGAGTTAGCAGAAGCTACCCCTCCCCATTTCCTCCCTACCTGCTACCCCTCCCCATTTCTTCCCTGCTTGCTACCCCTCCCCATTTCCTCCCAGCTTTGCCTTAAAAACCCATTTTACATCAATAAAGTTAGACCTTGACAAATGCACTGCTTGGTCTCCTTCCTTCTTTCTCTCCCATTATTTTCAGGTTCTAGCCCACCTCGACCCACGAATAACTAGGCCCCTCGGGTCGGGCACCTGTGTGTCTGTGTCTGTGTGTGTGTGTCTGTGTGTGTGTCTGTGTGTATGTGTCTGTGTGTCTGTCTGTGTGTGTGTCTGTGTGTGTCTGTCTGTCTGTGTATGTGTGTTTACACACCTGTGTCTCTAATCCTCCCCACTGAAGCCCTCCCCCCACAACTGTTCACATCACCGCATGTGAACATGTGGCATGCACAGAGAACACTGGTAGAAATGGGATCCAGGATTTATGTGATGGCTTACAGTCTCACCATTGGCCAGGGCTCTCTGACGTTTAGCCAGTCTGAGAGAGGGCCACCACTGAGTCCAGAGGCCAGGTGTGCTAGTTCTGGGGTGTTGGAGTTGAGTCTGCACTAGGTGAGAACTGGTCCTGTTTTGGGGTACAGGAAGAGCTTGTGTTGGGCTGCACGCCTCAGCCAAGGTCAGGCCATCCATCCATCACCTCCCAGGACCAGCCAGGCTCTCCTTTGGTGTCCACAGGAGCAGAGCTGTGCTGCCACCTTGTGGCCACTGGAGCACTACACCACTGCTCCCAGGAAGTCCTTGTCCCAGTGGTGGAAAGGGACGTGAGGAGCGGAGTGCGTCAGTGCAGCACGCCCTGTCTGCTCGGGGCAGACGAGCACACGGTCCTCTTGCTGATAAAGTTGGGGACACAGACTGCAGCGCCCCCTCGTGGCCGTCCCCTGGCTGTGTGCGTGGTGCACATCCCGGCCATCCAAGAAGATAAGGGTGTGTGCCCTGTACTTGGAGCTTATGTCAGGGCTGCAGGCTTACGCCAAACCTTGGGGAGGGCACGCTGAGGCTCGTGTGCCCCTTGTGGTAGTCCTGAGGCGCTGCATGATGTGTGCACTGTTACTGGCAACGGATCCCAAGGCCAAAGCCAGGCCCCTGGGAGGCTGTGACAAGAACAGTTGTGGGGCTGCCCGGAGCCGTGGTGCCACACTGCCAGGGGCACTTGTGAGGCTCCCGGGCTTCTGCCCCTGCCAGGTCCCAGGAGCACGGAGCTTAGACGCCCCCTGGTGTCCAGTTGCTTCATTGTCTGCCCCTCCAGACCAGGAGGAAATCTGGGGGGCAGGAAAAGCAAGTCAGGGTCCTTCCGCGCCTGCAAAGGCCTCGCAGGCAGACACACGCGTGGCACGGGCACGTGAGGAGGTCAAAGGGCGCGCTCGGCTGTCAGTCCTCGCCTTCCCCTCTGTTGGAGACAAGGTCTCTTTTCCACACATTTCCGGGGATCCCGTCTCTGCCGTAGGAGCACCGGGGTTACAGACACAGCCTACCACGCCCAGCTCTGTGCAGGCTCGGAGGACTTAAACTCAGGTGTCCATGCTCGTTAGGCAAGCACTTTACCCCCGAGGCCCTGCGCCTTTGCTTTTAGCTGTAGGTTTTAATTAAACAGTCACACTGGGGTAGGATGGTTCTTACTTCAACACATGAAGCTCTTCTGAGTGATTGTATTAAGCTGTCAGTACCGGGGTCTTGTGTCTTAGTTCTCATTGTGGGTGGTTTTTTGGTTTTTTGTTTGTTTGTTTGTTTTGTTTTTGTTTTTTTTCAATAGCATTTTCTATTTCCTTCCTGTGTTCATCCTTCTTCCCGTGAAGATGTATATATTATTATATACTGTAATATTTTATACGTACATATATCTGTTTTGTTGAGACAGGGTTCTCTATGTAGTCCTGGCTGTCCTGGAATTAGCTCTGTAGACCAGGCTGGCCCCAAACTCACAGAGATCCGCCTGCCTCTGCCTCCTGAGTGCTGGGATTAAAGGTGTGTGCCACATGGCCCACCTTCTTTTGTTGTTGTTGTTGTTGTTTTTGCTTTTTAAGACAAGGTATTTCTGTGTAGCTTTGGAGGCTGCCCTGGAACTAGCTCTTGTAGACCAAGCTGGTCTCGAACTCACAAAGACCCGCCTTCCTCTGTCTTTCAAGTGCTGGGATTAAAGGCATGTGCCACCACTGACTGGCTCTACCAAGCTTCTTTTTGTTTCAAATACTATACTTTGTCATTTTATGGTAATTGCTCTGGGGCCGTTCAACCCACTTATGGAATTTATTGATCCTAACATCTTTCCAATGAGATATATTTTAGCGTAATCTAAGCCTCCGCACAACCCCACTCTCTTCCTTAATCGTGTGGCTATTCTCTGGACTGTAGCTATGAGTTCTGCGCTCTGTGGAGGTTGCCATCACGACCTTTCTCCAACAAGCGGCTGCTCCCTTGGCTTCTTGTACCTCCTACAGCAGCTTCTGAGCCTCGCCTGGGACAATGTCCTTAGACTATTCCCAGTGGGGTCTCTTCTGCCCATCGCACACCTGTGGGAGCAGGTAACTCCTCAGCATTAGATGATCAGGATTTGATCAAGAGATTGGCCCAGCCCCAGGCAGGCCAAGGCATGTTTAACTTTGGGATCATCAGAATCTTGTCAGGGTCCTGTCAACACTGGCGTGGAGGTGGCCTTCGGTGGCCAAATGACAGTGCTTGGGCGCCCTCTGGTGGCCACTCTGCATCGCTGCACTCGGCCAGCTCCACCAGGCCAGAGCCAAGCCCATTTGGCTGCCCCAGTCTGCTCTCCCTTACCCAGTGCCTCACTTACCCAACTTCTGTCTCCCCCCAGGGCCTTATACTCCTAGGACTCACCTGTGCAACCACCTGAGGCCCACAACTAGTACTGGGAAGGGAACACATGGCCTGTAGCCCTCCTCCACCACCACCAGAGCCTTAGGATGTGACCAAAGAGGTCTCTGTGGAATTCTGCCCCTCCCCTTGTTCCTGCCGCTGAAATGGTTCCCAGAGGGCGTCTCCCGCAGCCAGAGTCCAAACAGCCCAAACAGCATCCACCCACGCTGCTGAGCCGATTGTAAACGCCAAATAAAATCCTTTCAACTGAAGTCACACAGTGCTCACCCACGGCAAAGGGTCCCCACTACCGCTTTTATTGATTTCACCTAACCAAGTTTTCGAAACACTGATCATACCAAGATGCTTTGGTTTCCATGCACAAACGCTTCCAAGTGCAGTTTGTTGACTGGTAAAAATGTATTTACTCTTTCATCCATAATATCCCTTTTTCACTGAGTAAGACTGAAGTCTCATCAAAGTCCGCCTTGCCGGGAATGGTGGTACAAGCCTATGGGAAGCTGCGGAAGGATCCCACACTTCAGGGCAGCCAGGGCTACACAGTGAGACCCTGTCAAGACGAAAACCCTGCCAAGGCTCTGAGAAACGCAGACATTTTTTTGAGTCTTGCACTCAAACTTCGAGGTTCGACGTGGGCATTCACCCAATGTTCTCCCCAAATCCCACCAAGACAGACTCTGGCAACACCGCCAGATGCTTCTCTGGCCCCTCCCATGGGTGGCCAGTGCTGCCCCAACTCTGAGATGAAGAAACTGACCCATGGGAGATTAGGTCACAGGGTAAGGTTACCACAGCCAAACTGTGGTACCAGGTTAAGTGCCTGTGTCCCCAAACTGACAAGGTCCGCAGGAGAAGAGAAAGAGGCACTGTGACAAGCTCCGGAACAGCACCGGAAGATGAGGCAGCAGCGGGTGGGCACAGGGTGGGCTACAAGGCAGCCAGATTCACGTGGCAGCCCCAGGAAGGCTCGTGAACCATTTTAACTCGGGTTTTGAGCATCGTTATAATCATTATTTTGAGCTCTTTGTCCAGGAGTTTCTTCCAGATCATCCTCACTGTGGGATTAGAAATCTGAGGGGTATACATGTCACAGCTCCCCCTGTTATTTTTGTTTCTTCTCTGGGACTTCAGCATCTAAAGTAGTTGGGGTTGAGTCTTGTTTTAGTGGAGGTGTGGACAATGTTCAGGAGAGTGTTGAGAGGCGTTCCTCAGTGGGACTATCCTTGAGGACTTCAGGTTCTATCCCTGGCTTTCTTTTAAGAGTTGGCCACTGCCTGTGCTAAAAGTCTGCACCAAAAGTCAGCACACCCCTTGCTGGTCCTCTCCTCCAACACCTTACGGGATGGCTCTCCAAGACTACCTGCCCTTGCTTGAGTCAACCGGTGGTTGTGGGACTGAACTGTCAAGGAGGCTAGGTGTGAAGCTGTGATGTGAAGAAACAGGACTATGTGGTGAGCCAAGATTCAGGCCATCGGAGTGGTGATAGCGGAACCCACCTCATTTTTTGAGACAATGTTTCTCACTGCACCCAGGGCTCACTGGTTGTTGCTAGTTAGCCAACAAGCCCCAGCTCTCTCTTCCGGCTCTCTCTTCCGGCCACCACATCTGGATTCTTGCATGGATGGTGGGGGTCAGAACTGATCCTCATGCTCGCATGGCCTGTAATTCCCCAGTTCTGTGTCCCATTCTTCATCATTTTCTGTTGAATTTTATATGCATTAGTTTTGCCTTGGGTCCCAGGTCCCCTGGAACTGAAGTTACAGACAACTGTGGGCGGCCATGTGGGTTCTGGGAAGTGAACCCGGGTCCTCTGGAAGAGCAGTCAGTGCTCTTAACCACTGAGCCACCTCTCCAGCCTCGTGTGTCCCACTTTGTATAATAAATAGCCATGCCCGGGCTTTCCTAGTGCCAGAAGATGCTCTGCAGGCTACTGGAGAGGAAGACATCAATGCTTTTATCCAGCACTGCTTCATCACTGACCGATCCAGCAAAATGTGCCTCCTGGTGCCATGGTGGAAAGCCTACTATGGGAAGGCAGATCGTTCTATGACCGGACTTGAGCCCTGCTCCACAGGAGAGTTTCAGATGTGGTACTGTTACGAGCAGGTTTTTTCCGATGTTATTTTGTAAATATCTTTTCTCATACTGGTTAATGAATAAAGCATTATTGGCCAATAGAAAAGCAAGATAGGCGGGGCTAGGAGACTAGGATGAAAGAGGAAGGAGTAAGGAGGAGTCAACATGGAGAGACCAGAAAGGTAAAACGCCAGCCGCTCTGGCCGGTAAGATGAGATCACGTAAAAATACTTAGATTAGTAGACAGGGGTTAATAATTAAGACAGAGCTAGCCAATAAAGAATTAGTAACTGGTCAACAGAATTATATCAAATACAGAGTCTCTGCGTGTTATTGGGGGCTAGCGGCACATAAAAACCTACTGGTAACAGTGGTACTATAATCCTGTTTGGGGGGGGATAAGCCCTAGGGTGTCACCTGCTATTGTTATTTTGCTAAATGCCTATGCTGTAAAATTGCCTACTAAAACACTATTTCTGTGCCCACAGACCTGGGCTGCTCTCAACCTTGAGTAAAGAAGCCTCCTGAGGCCAACAATCAGTGGAGACACACACAGCGTGTGAGACTAAGAGGCGAGGCAGAGGGCTCCGCCCTAAACAGGACGTCTGTAGTGATGGCCCCATCACCGAGGCTCAGGGGACATGGAGAAAGAGAACCCAGAGAGAAAGTAGGAGACAGAGGATGGGAAGGAAGGAGTGTGTGAAACCCGCCTCTACATTAGTGAATTCACAGTGACTGTGATTAGCAGCGCACAGCCACGCCTACCGACACCTGGGGTGGGGTAGATCGTCCAGGCCTCATCTCATACTGAGGAGCAGTGGGGAGCTGCTAGGGGAGGGAAAGCATTGTTAGCCTCCTGTTCCGGTGGATGGCCCTGCACCGTACACACATGAGCAGCACTAACTGGATTTAGTGGCTATGAAAAGAAAGGACATGCTATGGGAGGGAAGGGGCATGCTGGGAGAGTCGGAGCTAGGGGGCCTTGCAAAGGGGGAACGAAGGGTGATGAGATCATGCTTCATGGCAGACATGTCTGGAATTCTCAAAAATAAAGAAACTTTCATTTTGTTTTGTTTTTTCCAAGACAGGGTTTCTCTGTGTAACAGCCCTGGCGGTTCTGGAAATCACTTTGTAGACCAGGCTGGCCTCCGACTCAGAAAGATCCGCCTGCCTCTGCCTCCCGAGTGCTGGGATTGAAGCCAGGCACTACCACACTACCCACAAAGGAACATTTTAAAAGAAAAAAAAGGGCTGTGTTTTCCCAGATGCCTCGGACACTGGAGAAGAACTTCCCTCCACAGACTGACTTCATTCTTCGTCCCCCGTCTGGAACACTCCACATGGCTCATAAGAGCTGCGATTTCAGTATTGTCACCATAGGAAGGGAGGGGAAGGGGGAAGCCACTGGGACTGCTTAGAGTGGCTGCAGGTGTCAGTACCGACTAAGGCAAGGCAGACGCTTGAAAAAGAAGACTAAGCAAGTCCTTCCCACAATCCCTCAGGCCTCCGTGGGGATTAAACGTGGTGTATGTAAGGAACAGTGACCAAGTCCAGCCTTCCTCATGTCACAACAGCTCCCCGTCCTCAACAGGTAGCCTCCTCCTAAGTGCTGGGTGCAGACGTTCAGGAAGGAAATCTCGTGGCAGGAAGCTGTCAGCCCTGAGGAACAACAGCCTGAGGGTCAGTGAGACTAGCAAGCATTTTCCTCCACAGGGAACCCAGGGCTACAGTCATGGAAGAAGGTGCGATGGCCTCACCGGGGGGTAGCTCAGGGAAGGTTATGCCTGGCCTGCACTCACCTCCTGCCCTGTGGATCTGCAGCCGTGAGGCCTGAGCACCCACGCATACCTCAGTCCTGGACTGTGAGTCCCGGGCAGTCTGTGTTCAGTTGCAGCAGCACGGCAGCCCAGACACAAACCAGCCTTGATGGATGTAAGTAGACAACCGGGAATAGTAGATAGCCCATGACTAAATTAAACCTAAACACCACCAACCGCGGAGAGGGTCCAATAGGTCATGAGGCTGAACTCCGTGATGGATGGAAAAGTGTCAGAATACCGAACGTGCTTCCAGAGACGCACAGCTTGGCTAACGTCACATCGCAGAAGAAGGGACAGGGAGAGTGGGCGTCAGGGGAAGGGGTGGGTATTGTAAGATGCTGTCTTCCAGGCATGGCATGGCTGCTGAACTCACGGTATCTGTAACTAAACACCTATCCAAAAACGGAACGTATCAACATCCTCCCATGAAGGGTTGAGGGCGCCTGAGGCCCCACTCCTTCCTGAGTATCTACAGCCATGAATGGCTGACGGAGAAGGAAGAGGCATTTGAGGAGGTGTAGCCATCAGTAAGGTGAGCATGCTCTGAAGATCCCTCACCCATGCTCCCGTGATAACCCCGCCCAAAAATATTCATGAAAAGTAGAAGAGGAGCCGTTGAGAAAAGGAAGGTGATTAGTGGGGGAGGGGCGGAGACAAGAGAGGATAATGGGAATGAATATGATCAAGGAACACTGCATACAAAAATGTTGTGATGAAACCCGTTACTACATATGCAGCTAATAGAAAACTTTTTTAAAAGAACGAAATTTGCCAGCCTCTAAAAATTCAGTGGTGACTTACAAAAGAAAAAAAAATTTTTTTTTCCTTTTTCAAAATAAAACTGCTTTTCTCAAACCGACAATGAAAGTACGACGGGAAATGCGGCCAACCAATAGGCCACAGAGAGGGAGGTAGACGGGAGGACACGGTAGAGAAAACACAAAAATCAGAGGTAAAAATAGGCTTGGCTGCATCAGAACTCACGATGAGTGAATGTGAATTCAGTTTGCCTTTTCAAAAGAAATTTCCATGGGGAATTTAAATAGCAAGCCCACTTCCAAATCAAGCACACACGGTGTCCCTGGCTGGGGTGAGCTAGTGCAGAGCCATTTTCACAGTTCTGCAGGCTGGAGGCCCTCGGGCTGACTGCTCTGCCCTTGGCTGGCTGATCAGCAGCTGCCTGCTCCCTGTGTCCACACACAGTGGTGGAAGGAATTCCTGCCACCTTCCTTCCCACCACAAGGCTGCCTACCCATGTCTCATCTCGCCCTTCCGGGGTACCCTCTCATCTCCAGAGCGCATCCCCAACCCCACACACTGCAGCACCAGGTCAGGGCTAGCCCGCCCTCCGTGGAGGAACGCTGGAGAAGAAATAAAGAATCCAGAAATGATTAAAGCACATTAAGGGTTGGGTGGGTTGGTGGCTTGGTGTCCTGGTTAGCTTCGGTTTCTGGTTTTGGTCTTGGTTGCTGCTGTTCGGTTGAGAAAATGCCTCCGTCAGATCCCTTGTAGACGTTGGGCATGTTCTTGGTTAGCGACTGAGGAGGGAGGGCCCAGTTCGCTGTGGGTGGTGCCACCCCAGGGTTCTGGGTGCTGTAAGAAAGCAAACTGAGCAAGCCAGGAGAGGCAGGCAGCAGGCTGGTGAGCAGTGTTCCGCTGTGGCTTCTGCCTAGCACCTGCCTGCTGGCTCCTCAGAACTCTTTCCCAGACATGCCGTGGTCATGGCATTCTGCCACAGCAACAGGGACCCTAACCAAGATTGTTGGCTTGATTTGGCTTGGCTTCTCTGGATAAACCAGACTGTTATCAAACTCGTGATCCTGTGACACAACCTCTCTGTATTAGAATTGTAGGCCTGTGCCACCACACCTGACCCACAGGATAGATTTCGGTTGGTCTGTTGGTTTACGTCACCCTGGCTGACCTGAAACTCACTACGTAGACTGGCCTGGTCTCAATCCACAGCAATCCTCCTGCCTCTGCTCTCTGGGTACCAGGGATGCAGGCATGAGCCACCACACCCTGCACATGATAGGTCTTTTTTTTTTTTCTTTTTCTTTTTTTCTTTTTTATGTGTTTCATGATAGATTTTTAATTGACGCTTAGAATAAATAAATAACATGCCCCAGTATGGAAACTCTCAATAAAACGTGTAGTAAGAAGCAAGTCACGGGATTTTGTAAAACTAAAAATTATATATTTCATGAACGCATATAGATTTAATAAAAGTAGCCGTCATTGTGGCACACGTCTGTAATTTCACTTCAGATGTAGAAAGACTGTTGCAAGTTTGAGCCCAGACAGGGATATATAGTGAGATCCTGTCTCCTTCCCCCCTCAAAAAAAAAAAAAAAATCTAAATTAAAAATAAGTAAGTAAATTGTATAGAAAGAAAACTAAGAAATGTGGCTGTAGGGCTCGGGGTACTGGGGGGTGGAGTGGGAAAGGCCTGTTCACACAGGCACAACTCTTGTCTTGGGTGCTGAGTGCAAACGCCTGTTGCATTATAAAAAGCAGCACGTTAAATACATAAAGCAACCTGCCCACCAAAGCCCAAGAACAATGGTGCCTCTAGCTCTTCACACATGAGACCCCATTTAAGCAAGGAGTGGCGGCAAACATAAGTCCTACACCCCCAGCACGGGGAGGCTGGAGCAGCAGAACCTTCAAGTGGAGCCGAGACAGGAATAAACAGCAAGATCCTGTCTTAAAACAACAGCCAAAAAAAGTCATTTAAAGAAAAGACAGGGCTCCTTCAAACCCCTACAAAAAAAAAATAATAATAATAATAATAATAATAATAATAGTAACAATAATGAGCAGGGACAGTGGTGGCCCACCCCATTAATCCCAGCACTTGGGAGGCAGAGGCAGGTGGATCTCTATGGGTTCAAGGCCAGCCTGGGCTACAGAGTGAGATCCAGGACAGCTGAAGCTACCCAGAGAAGCCCTGTCTCTAAAAATCCAAAAATAGGGAATAATTAACAGTAATAATAATAATAATAACGGAGTATGAAAATGAAATTGCAAAGGAATCCACAGAGAAGGGATATTCCCAAAAAAGAATGAGAGAGTCAGCCCCACAAATAGCCAGGGAAAGGATAATGAATGCAGACTGCACAGCCTGGCTCGCCGCCACTGCTATGACTCTGCCAAGGCCAGGCATGGGAGAGGAACTGAGCGTCGAGATGCCCACACCACTGAGAGCACAGGTCAAAGTGAAGGCCGAAAGACCGAGGTAGCAGGACACAACAACCTGTGCTTCCAGAAGCTGGCTGATGACGGGGGATGGCACCTTTCTCTGCTACTCCTGGCCACAGGACACCCAAAAGGTAAGCCCTTTCCCTCTCCCCGCCCGAGTGTAGCGGAAGGACCTGGGAGGTGGACCCTGTTGGAAGGAAATAGGTCTTCGAAGGGGTCTCTGTCCACACGCCCTGCCTCGCTGCCATGAACTGAGCAGCCTCCTCCACCACACTCTCCTGCCATCCTGACGATGTCTTCCCTTAAGCCTGAAACAATGAAGCCAGCTACAGACTAAAACCCCTGAACTTATGAGACAAAAATAAATCTCTTCTACACTAAGCTGTTTCTGAGATTTGTCTGTGAAGAAAACTTGTCTACCTCAAAAGAGTGAGCCTGTGTGAGCATGTGTCTAAAGCCAGCCCCCAAGCGCGCACAAGCACACACACACACACACACACACACACACACACACACACACACACACACACACACACACCCTCCCCGCAAAGAAATCCTACCAGGGCCCTTTTCAACCTCTTGAGCCCCCTCTCTGACTACAAGATAAGGGAGTAGCTGAAGTCCTAAAAGCATAACTCACACCAAGGAAAATGAGTCCCAGAGGAAGCCTGGCTACCTGCCCAGACTTGCAGCAAAGAGAAACGAACTCCAGCGGATGAGGTAAAAGGCTCTCTCCTCCATGTCCTTTTGTGCTGCTCCAATGAATGAGTTAAAAGACTCCTCTATGCCCGTTTGTGCTGCTCTCACAACATGCTCCATGCTGGGAAACTCACCAACAACGAAAGCTTACCGCTCCTGTTTCTAAAAGCTGGAGGTCCAAGATGGAGACCATAGCAAGTTGTGTGTGGCGAGAGTTGACCTCTGCTGCCAAGATGGCGCCTGCAGCATCCTCCCACTGGGCCATCAGAGAACAATGGTGACCTCCAACTAGGTCCCTTTGGGTTTAAGGGTCAACACTGGATTCGGAAGGACACAGGATGTCAAGCTATAGAGTTGCCGAGAGTTTTCTATCTCAGTGGCCAACCATGCCAAACTCAGCTCAAGTAAGCATAGAGTCCACTCAAGTCAACCATGACAGCAGGAGGAATCTCAAGAAAACTGAAGTCTTATCACACGGAGGAGGGGGCTTCTGGGCCCTTGTGCTGACTGGCTTTATGTCAACTTGACACAAGCTAAAAATCATCTGAGAGGAGGGAATGTCAATTAAGAAAATGCCTCCATAAGGCCGGGCCGTAGGCAAACCTGAGGGCATTTTCTTAATTAGGGATGAATGGGAGAGGAGCCAGCCCATGGTGGGTGGGGCCATCCCTGGGCTAATAGTCCCGGGTTCTATAAGAAAGCAGGCAAAGCAAGCCATGAAGAGCAAGCCAGTAAGCAGCTCCCTTCCAAGGAACCTACATCAGCCCCTGCCTCCAGGTTCCTGCCCTGACTTCCTTCAGTGGTGAAGAGGCCTAATAAACCCTTTTCTCTAAGTTGCTCTGGTCAGTGTTTAATTAAAGCAATAGTAACCCACTATGACTGCCCCATAGGCCAGTTCTGAGCGTCCTCCTCAGGATCCTAGCCTCTGCCTCCTGCACTCTGCCCTGTGTCTTCTCCAGTGATCTTGTACTCTTTCTCTATCCATCCAAAGCCTGTGCAGCTTGATGGGTCCAGCACCAGATACAGTCCTGCCACCAGAGAATTCCCGCACACCTGCCCCTCTGAGACTGAGCCACAGAGGTGACAACCCTCCTTGCCCACCTCTGGTTGAGGAATCCTTTGCATTAATTTCTCTTCTCTCGTTTTCACAAATGAAGTTACTGGTGTCTTACCATGAGGGTAGTCCCCAGCTCCTCTCTGTATCCTGGGTTGTTAGCAAAGGAGTTGCTAGGGGGCAGGGTGGGTAACCCATCTAAATGAGGAAGGAGTAGATAGCTTTTCTGAGGGCCATTGGTTGGTATCTCTCATAGTTTCTTTGCTCAGAGAAATCTGATCACAGAAAGTTTCACCTTGGTTTTGATGGATTCCGATTTTGTTAATTTGAGACGGAAGATTAAGGGTTACAGGTCCGGACTCCCCTGTGGTGGGGTCAAACCGGCAAGGACAGCCTGGCCCTATCCCACCATCACTCCAAATAGTATCAAAGTAAAGATGGAATGGGCATTCCTAAGCATCCCTTTCTCCTCAGGCGGCCCGAGCTTGGGACCCAAGCAGACCCAAGGCCTGAACTACCTCCTAGGACAGCCTCTGTACCTTCTTGTGACTCTCCCATGCTTGGTCATGTCTGGGATTTGACTTTGAGAGCCTGCCACAGTATCGTGGTGGCAGAGAAAACACTGACTCCTGGTCCCAAGATCAGCACCCCCAGCCCAACTGGCAGCACATCATAGCCTGAGGGTTCTGCTTCCTCTTGGCCTGGCCTCAGGCTGCCCAAAACAACTCACAAGAGCCTGCCTCCTCTGACATGCATAACACTGAGGTCTTAGCACACACAGCAGACATCGTCCTCACCCTTGCCCTAACCCCTTACCAAAGCCTAACTAGAGCAAGGCAGAGCCAAGAGCCATAATGCACATACCCCTCTCACCTGCACCAGAAAAGGGCTAAGGCGGAGCTAATCTATGGCTTTGCCAAATGGAAGAAACACCAGCCCTACCTTCCCCCATCCCCACGGGGCTGAAGATGTTCAGTCTGCAGAGTGTTTGCCTAGCGTGCAGGAAGCCTGTTTCACACAACAACACTTTTACAAAGGGGTGGTGGGTACAGAGTTCATGCCTATAATCCCAGCTCTAGGAAGTTAGGCAGGTGGATCGGGAGTTCAAGGCCATCATCCTCAGCTTCATAGTGAACTCAAGGCCAGCCTTGGAGACATGAGACCCTATCTCAATAAATAGCAAACTGTAGGTCATGAAGGCGGCACCTATATTCTGAGCTGCTGAGGAGGCCAAGGCAGAAATGTCATCAGAGCCCAGGAGTTTGGGGCCAATCTGCACAACAATATGAGACCCTCATCTCAGAAAGGAATAGCTGGGAAAGAAAAGAGAGGCTGGCGTGCTTGCTACGCTTGCGGAGGAGAGGCTGGCGTGCTTGCTACGCTTGCGGAGGAGAGGCTGGCGTGCTTGCTACGCTTGCGGAGGAGAGGCTGGCGTGCTTGCTACGCTTGCGGAGGACTTCAGGTCCCACGCCTGAGCTGTGGGAACAAGACTTGAGCATCGTGAGTGAGGCTAGGCCCCAGGGCACAGACCTGTCTGAACTCTGGTTAAAACCTCAGACCTTGGAAAGGTCAAGCTCCCTACAGAGGTGCCACTGTCTCCCGGGACAGTACAAGCTGAGCACACAGCAGGTCCCACACTGGGACATGGGCACAGGTGGTTAACGTTTCCAAACAGGGGCTTCTCTGACTCTTCAGTGGGCCTTGCCACATAAGTTGGAAGTGTCACACGACCTTGCCTGGCAGGAGATGACCAAGGCCAACATGCTGTTGATGACATCAGAGGTGGGTCAGTCCCTTGGAGGGGTGCAGCGCCTGGGGACAACCTCAGCCCCAGGACACAACCTTGATGCCCATTTCTCACCATCCGCTCCCCACAAATGGTCTCAATAGCTGACTGCCCATGCGGTCTTTCCATCCTGACTCTCGTCCAAGCACTCAGGGAGTATGTCCCTCCCCAACCCTCACAGGCATTTCCAGAAGCACCCTCCCCACCATGCCCTCCAGTGCCCAGCCGCCCCTCCTCCTCTACCCCTCCTCTCCCTCCTTAGGCCTCCTTCACTGGTTGGTTCACCTGTCT
Organism: Cricetiscus sungorus; assembly: GCA_030556225.1. Taxonomy (NCBI): domain Eukaryota; kingdom Metazoa; phylum Chordata; class Mammalia; order Rodentia; family Cricetidae; genus Cricetiscus; species Cricetiscus sungorus. The sequence continues at coordinate 444,666 of JANBXA010000588.1, forward strand.
AGAGTGGCTTAGCCTTTGACCTATGATGTCTTACACTCCGTATAATCTCAGACTTCCCTCCTGAAACAGGGGCAAAGTCAACTTCAGGGTTCTCACGGTGAGCATACCCTGACACTTCATCCCTCCAAAACCCACCTGAGAACCAGAGCCTGGAAGAATCCTCCACACCTCACGGGGGCTGGGCCCCAAGCTATCCACTACCCCCTCCCTGCTCTTTTACAGTCATCAACTTCCTTTCCCAAGGCTTCACCTGAGGTGATTCAGTGGGGTCCCCACGACTACAGCTATCCCCCTGACTCACACGGTACCTTTGCTAACCCGCCACTCACAGCCCTGGGACACTTGCTCTTTGAGGACCCAAGTCCAAACTTCTTTCCATGTCCTCAGGGCTGGCTCAGCCCAATGCCTCTCCCAGATGCCTGTCGTCCCCAGTCCTCCCAAGGTTGCTGGGCCAAGAACAGCAGCCTAGCACCAGGATTTATTAACCCAGAATGAATGAGTGAGCACAAGGGACCCCTAGCTCCCTTCACCACATCTGGCCACACAAGCCACTTCAAAAAGTTAGGGAAGGAGCCAGGCAGTGGTGGCTCACACCTTTAATCCCAGCACTCAGGAGGCAGAGGCAAGCGGATCTCTGTGAGTTCAAGGCCAGCCTGATCTACAGAATGAGTTCCAGGACAGCCAAGGCTGTCATATAGAGAAACCTTGTCTGGGGGGGGGGAGGTTAGGACAAGGGATGCATCTGGCCCTTTAGCAAATGGGATCGCTGTGACAAGAGGCCAGACAGGGCAGCCCTGGCTTCAGCATGAGAAGGACACAGGCAACAGCCCATTCTGCAACAGTCAGAATTGCAGCTCCCCATCCAAGCCCACACAGAGCCAACGACAGCCAGAGTGTGCCCACTGACTGAGGGACTCCTGCAGCCAGCCCCATGTGTATTTTACAGGGTCACTGTTTTGTACCATAGGCCTCCACACTCTCAGCTTGTCAGTAGGTTGCACTGTCCTGGGGTGTGGAACCCAGAGCCAAGGCCTTCAGGGTGCTCATCAGGCACTGTGGGGGCTGTAGTCAGAGGTGGGGACAAGGCCCAGTGTGGAAGCCACAGAGGCACTGGCCATACCCCACCAAGTGAGGGGTACAGCCATGGGTGGTCTCTGTCTGAGGACAGCTGCTTGCAAAACAGGTGACTCTCTAACCCAGACTCAGAGAAGCAGCTGTCTGGGTAGGGATGGGGCATCCAGAGATGGACACAGGGATGCCCACAGCCCTCTACAAAAGGTCAGACTGGACAGCAGGCCTCCAACGCGGAATCACGAGGACGTAAATCAATATGAGGGCCAGGCAATGCGGTGAGCACAGGCCTGGCCGGCCATGGGTCAGCATGGCACTGCAGATGCCAGGCCAGGAAGATATGCAGCCATTACCCCTTACAGGTAAGGCCCCTCCCCAGATGCCACAAAGAGACCCTCCTAGACCTGGTGAACTCTGTCACCAGAGATTTGGGGAGGACATGAAGGCCTGTGCACTGGGCCAGGGCACTGCGGGACTGGCCAGGAACTGGGGCAGAGCCAGGCTGGGGTGACTTGAGGCCAGACAGCTCTTCTGGCTGAGGTTGCATGCGGCTTCATCTTGGGAACAGAGCTGCCATCTGATCCCGTTTGACACTGACGGGCATGAGCCCAAGTCATCCACAGACGGGGGATGTTTGTACAGGAAGGGGATGGAGATGGGACACACTTCGGAGCCTCAGTGGGAAGGGCGGGGACACGAGGCCTGGACAACTGTGGACACTGAGGAATTGGGGGAGGGGGTCAGGGCACCTCAGTCAGAGCAGGGTCTGTAGGAGACTCTGTGAGAGAAGTGTGTCTGTGGCTCAGGGCCACAGTGGACCCCACCCAGGAACTTCTGAGAGCCTCCTGAAGAAGAGACCCACAAGTTTGCTCCAGAAGTACCTGGCTGCCCCATGGGTGCCAGCCCTCGCCAGTCCTTGCCACTCTGCCCAGCTCTTAGGCAGAGGACTCGTGAACAGAAAAAACAGCCAGGCTCTGAGTACAAAACTGTAAACACGAGTCTTTAAAATGACAGAGGCTTTCTTGGCCCCAAACTCTGAGCCAGGCTCCTACCATAGGGCCAGATCTTCTGGACCACTGCCCTCCCTCCCCACCCCCAGAAGGCGGGGGTCGAGGCATCTCCACTCGGGACCAGGCCTCACCAACTGCTGTGTGCATCGAGGTGAGCCAGTGGAGGAGAAGCTGAAGGTCCGTGGTCCGAGAGATTCCTGAGATGAAGAAGCAGACGCGCCCCGGCACCCCAGGCACTGCACAGGTACTCACAGCACCTGTCCCTAATGGGAGCCTGCCCCATCCCATCCCATGCAAACCGCGCGCAGCTAGTCCAGCGTCTGTGCGGCCCGCGGGGGGCCCTGTCACGTGTCCAACGCATCACGAGTGGGTGATGGCCCGTGGGGGCGCACTGGCGGACCATGCAGTGGTGGAGGCTGTGGCACCGAGTTGCGCTGGGAAGGCGGTGGCTGCAGCTCAAGCGCAAGTGCAGGTGGTGGAAAGTCGCGAACCTGGCGACGGTACTCGAGGAACGTGCAGGCCTTTGTGGCCAGTGCCACCACGTTCTTGCCCACGAAGATGGCTGAGACTCGGCTATCTCGGAAGAGCGCCATGTTGGCGGCACGGGCCAGCACAGCCACCACGTTGACAGTGGCGAGGCTGAGCACCGGGTACAGCATCATCTTCTGCGGTGCGATGTGCTCCCCTTGCATGCTGACCTCGCTGAGCGCCACGCAGGGCAGTACCAGCAGCAGCATGTAGCAATAGAAAAAGGTGAGGCCTTCGGCCCACAGAGGCAGCCCGGTGCGCGGCGGCTCCCAGAGGTTGGCCTGCATGTCCAGCAGATCCAGCAGATCTAAAGCCACCCAGAAGAGGCGGCCGCGAAGGTCTTCGCGCTTTCGGAAGGTGCGTACATACTCCATGCGGTCTAGTGCCACAAGCAACAAGAACAGGCCTGGCACGCACACGGACAGCAACAGTGTCAGCGCCTTGCGAGCCACCGGGTCGGCCGCTCCACGCCGCGCTGCCTTGTAGTTCTGAAAGATGAAATACAGCTTGATCTCCAGCACGAAGATATAGAGGAACCAGAGGATCATAGCGTAGCCACGCTTGGCCGTGCGCACCTCGGCACCCACCCACACGGCCACGTAGCGCAGCACCAACAGGAAGCACACATCGCCTACCAACACGATTATGCACACGCCGATCTTGCGCGGGCCCTGGTTCTGCTCCACCAGGTATGCGTCCATGACTGCCATACTGCCCATGATCACCAGCGTGGTCAGGCACACGTGGCGCCGGTCCGGAGGCGGCAGCACCATGGTCAGCGGCCCGGGCTCTGCCCTGGCGCGCGCGCAGTCCCCACACAAAGCGGGACTGTGTCCCAGAACAGCGTCCGCGACACTCAACCCTCCGGCATGGCGCAGCGCAGCCGGGCGCGGGGTTTGTCCAGCTGCCCGGAGCGCGCTGCCGCTCCTGGCCGGCGAGCTCGGAACCTGAGAAAGACCAGAGACAAGTCAGATTGTACTGTACAGCTGGTAGGGCTGGGGTTAGTAGAGAGCACCACAGCCTCCCCAGGCCTGCGCGGGGTGCTGTCCCCACGCCGGGTGCAGGAAGCCTCCTTGAACGCACGCACGCGCGGCTGATAGCACCCGAGACCTGGAGCCAAGAAACGGGGCCTCCAGAGGGCGCTGCAGCCCCACCTGAGGGACCGATCTCATTCCCGCCACCGCCAGGAAGGAAATGGAACGGAAGTGGTCCCCCACCCACCCCTCACACACACACACACACACACACACACACACACACACGCCGCCACCCGCATTCGAAAAATCCTGATGATTTTGTCGCGGCTGGACCCACAGCTCCATCTCTCCTGGCTCTGACAGCCTGGACCACAACGCCCAGACCCGCGGCTTTAGGCCGCTTGTTTGGAGGTCGTGGGCATCCTAGTGCTGACCTGTACTAGGCGCACAAGAATTGGAGACCCAGGTCCCACCCTGGAGACAAGGCACTGAGCAAGGTTTTCGATCCTAGATGGACAGTCATCCAAATCCTGAGAGACCCATCCTACAAGCCCCGCGCTTTCCTGGGACTGCCTTACACCACCAGCCTCCCCCTTTCCTCTACCCTCAACTCAATCTTTCCCCTTCCTGAGGCTATCCAGGACAAAGCAGACCATTATCACCCCTGCCCCATCACTGCTAACCGGAGAAGTTCTCCTGACCACACCTCCTGCTGAATCTGAATCGCCTCTCTGAACCTGCACACCCGCACTTCAAGTTCCCTCCGCCAACCGGCCGGTGGGCTTCTGCTGCTGGCTTCCCTCCACCTTCAGGGCTATGGCAGGACAGTCTCTTCCTAAGTCCCTAGCCCTGGCTGTCAGTCTGTGGTACCCAGATTGTGAATCCTGGCAGCCTTCACCCATCCAGCCAAAAGTCACTTTCAGTCAGGGCTCTCCCCTCCCCTCCCCTCCCCAACACCTGGCATGAGGGCTCTGTTTACTGTCCTGTCTAGACAAAGACATAAAATTTATTGTCACCCCTGACAGTGATGCGTTCAACCTGCTCCTGGTGACACCACAGTCACCCTCCAACTCCATGATCCCTTCCTCATCTCAGCTTTTGCTGCTCTAGCCACCCCTTGGGCTCTCACAGCTAGACCACAGCTTTAACAGGGTGTTTAGCGAGTCGTCTGCCCACACCAGGACTCCAAGGAGCCACTCACTCCTGACACTCAGGTACCACCCAATGGTAGGCAATCAATCACTCCTCTCCCAGGAGCACAGGCTGGGCCCACTCCTGACCACTGGGAACTCCATTTGGCTACAGCCACACACTGAGAATTTCCTTCCTCTTAGCGATTCGTCCATGCCAAAGAGTCTCTGCTAGCTAATCCTTTCTCCCAGTCATCTGCACGCCATCACTCCTTTGCTCAGTCACTGTCAAATGCCAAACGCCACGAGCAAACGGCTTTAAACTAATAATGGACAGCCCCCCAACCCCTGGGAGTGTCCTGGCCTCCAGAAAGCCAGAACCCAAGCCCGGCGTCCCCTCCCCCACACTCTGTCCTAGCCTCATTCCCAGGGACTAAGGCCAAGTCCACCTCCCCTGGGTGTCTTAAGCCAGGCCCAAATGCCCGTCCCTACCAAGCCTGGCCACTGCTCAAACATCACACACAGATTCAGGGCCTCCAACCCTGCCTGTCCATCAGCTTTGCAAGGACCCCTACTAGCTTGGTACCTCCGAAGGAGAGGCTGAGGCAAAGAATGTTCCTCCCTCCTCGACCCCGGAGAGAAGGGTCTAACAGCTCCCAGCAGGTTGCGTCTCATTTTGTCTTTCCCCTTTAAAGGTTTCCCCAGTGGTGCCTGGGCCTGGTTCCGCCGCCGCCATGCAGCTGCCCCTGCCCATCCCACGGCCTGCAGCCTGGGGGCGGGATAGTACAGGCCCAGCTGGCAACCACTGCCGCGCCGCTGCAGCCGCCACCTACCACCCAGCTCCCCCGACCCGGTCGGCCCAGGAGCCCGCCTCCTGCTGCCCCGCCGTTCGCATCCCGCGCCTACCCGGCCGGCCAGATGCAGCGCGCCGGCCGGCCCCGCCGAGCCTCAGCGCGGGGCCCAGGCGCTCCGTGCTGCGCTCCGCCCCTCCGCCGCGGGCACCGCCTCCGGGCGAGGCCCCGCCCCACGCCCCCCGGGACGCCCAGACCCTAGCCAAGAGCGGACCCAGGTCCTAGGGCCGTTGCTTAGTACGGGTTGCCATGGCGACAGTTTTGCGCAGCTTCTGTGCCCATGACAGGTGGCACTAGGTGCCAGACAACCTGGCATCCACCCCAGACCCCGTGGTCTGTCCACTTAGCCTCAACACACAGCAAAAATGCGTCAGATGGGTCTCATCAGTCTCCCTCGCACCCTGAAATCCCTCGGTAGCCCTCCAATCTCTGCTCACAACAGCCGGCAGGCCGCTGGACCCAAACCCGCGGAGGTGGCGGGACACAGGGGCGGGGCTCACTGCCCCGCTAGCACTAGCTGCATTTTTTTCCTCCTGTGCAGACCTCCCCTCCGGGCCAGTGGCCCGCAAAGACACGTGTCAGGGCCTAGATCATAGCTCTATAGTTGTATACCCCGTGGGGTAAATGCAAACTGTGGGGCTGCCAGAAGAAGCGCCAGTTGGGAGAGCTCATCAAAGAGGGTTAGCAAGGCTCCAGGCTTGACGTCTCTCCAGGTGCTGACCTCCCTGAGGGTCCCATTCCTGACCTGACATGCTGATAGCAGGACTCCCCAGTCACTGGAGGGGGACAGCGGGGAGGCTTACTGGTCACCTACACTCCCCGCCCAGCACCCCGCACTGCAGGGTCTCTCTGTCAAGCTCTGAGGACAAGGGAGCTGAAGGGACCAGAAGGTTCGGAGCTGTGTTTCCTTGGTACTTGTCAGCACCCACCCGGTGGCCAGTTCTGAATAGGTGCCGGATTTCGTTCTGGTGACTAATCTGTGGCCCTCCCTTGACCCTGGGAAACTAGAATAGCAGGCCGTCATGGGCCACCTTGGGAGGGAGGGGGTCCAACATGGCCATCAGTAGAGGAGGAAAGAGTGGGTAGTGAGTAGTATCAATGCCAACCAACCCACTCTCTCCTCCTAAGGAGTCCCCAGGAAGAGGCCCTACTATGGGCCTCTATGGTTCTAGCAACGAATGGTTCTAGCAATGAACCATTCGTATCCCCTCAGCCTCAGAGATCAGAGAGGGCTGGACATCAGGGTCAGGCCAGACACTGCATGGAGTCAGGAGATAGCAGTCTGAGCCCTGGGCCTAGGAGCAAGGCTGCCTGGCAGACACAAGCACGGCTGAGAGGGGTTATAGGGAGAGAGGGCTTGGCAGCCCGTGTCAGTCCTGTCTGGTCTCCTTCACTTCCTACTTCTTTTCATCCCAGTCTCATCCCAGCCCTCACCTAAGATCTGCAAGCTTGCCCAGCGCCCTGTATCTCATGCCAGCGTCCTCAGACCTATGGCCAGATGAGCAGATGTGGGAAAAGGGACGACTCTACAGCTGTGTTCATGGTCGGAACCCCGAAAAGGGACATCACCCTGGACCGTAGGGGCCCTACAGTCTTTACAAAGGTCCTTAAGAGAGAAAGGCTGTCAACAAGGTGATGAGACAGGCTTAGTAGACTTCCTAGGGGAGGCCTTACCCTCTCCAAGGAGCAGATGAGAGGTGGGGGGAGGGGTGGGAGGAGCAGGAGGAGAGGAGGGAGGGGGGGCTGGGATTGGAATGTAAAAGATAAATTAGAAAATATATTTTTTAAAGTCTTCAAAAGAGAGAGAGAAAGGGAAGCTCAGTTCAGAGGGATGTGAAGAGCCACACCAGCAGCCCTGAAGGAAGACCAGGAGGCCAGGGGCACGGACTCTACACAGTCTCCGAAAGCTGCAGCCTTGGTCCAGCCAGCTGGGGCTTAGGCCTTTACCACCACACAAGTGCTGCTTCAAGCAATTTTTTACAGCCGCAGTGAGAAATCAATACAACTTCTGACCCGAAGCAACTCCCTCCACATGAGCAAATCCGGAGAGCTTTGAGGTGCCATCCATAAGTAAGAGGGAGTCAGCACTGCGGCCACACCTGTAGTTCCAACCTCTCAGGTCGAGCAAGAGGATAGCGAGAGCTCAGGACTCAAGGCCAGTATCTTACAGATGACAAAAATTAACTCAAAATGTACATAAGCCATAATATAAATGCAAAGTTAGGAAACTTTTAGAAGAAAAAAGATCAAAAGAAATACCTTACAACATGGGGCAAAAAATAAATAGATTCTTAGAGATGACACAAAAACAAAGGTAAATTGGGATTTGGGGTAGAACTCAGGACAGAGTTAGCCTAGCCCAGGGAATGTCCTGGATTCATCCTCCAATACATACACACACACACACACACACACACACACACACACACACACACACACACACACGCGCACACACACACACACACACACCACACGCACACGCACACATACACACACACACACATACACACACACACACACACACACACACAAAGATAGATTATAGAGTTCAAGGCCAGCCTGGTCTACAGCGCTAGTTCCAGGACAGGCTCCAAAGCAAACCTTTCTCGGAAAAAAAAACAAAAAAGATAGATTATAAACTGATAAATGAACTTCATAAAAATCTACAACCTTCTGCTTGAACTGCAAGGGTGTGTCTAAGTGGAAAGGAGTGTCTTTAGAATTACTGGGGCCCTCTGTCAACACCAGAACCAAAAGAGGAGGGAAGCATTGTTCTCCAAAAGTTGCTATTAAGAGAATTAAAAGTCAGCCAGGCAGTGTTGGCCCACGCCTTTAATCCCAGCGCTCAGGAGGCAGAGGCAGGCAGATGTGCGTTTCAGGTTAGCCTGGGGTACTCAGCAAGTTCCAGGACAGTCGGGGTTACACAGAGCAACCCTATCAAAAAGAAAAGAGAAGGAGACAGACAGACAGACAGACAGACAGACAGACAGACAGACAGACAGACGGAGGAGAAGGAGGAGGAGGAGGAGGAGGAGGAGGAGGAGGAGGAGGAGGAGGAGGAGGAGGAGGAGGAGGAGGAGGAATGACTAGTCATTTACAGAAGAAAAGAACCACGGGCTACAGAGGTTGCTCCGTGAGTAAAGTGCTCGTCATACACACTTAAAGGCCTGGGTTTGGGTCCCCAGAACATATATAAAAGTCAGGTGGGCAGCTGGCCTGCCTGTAACCCCAGCATGGAAGGAAGCAGAGACAGAGAAACTCTGGAACAAGCTGTTCAGCCAGACTAGCCAAAAACAGGCCAACTCTGAGGTCAGCAACAGACTCTTTTTCAACATATAAGACGAAGAGTAACTCAACACCAACCTCATTGCATGCATCTACTTGTGCATGTCTACACCCCCAAACACACATGCGCCTACAGACATACAAGCACGCATACACACATGTACCACACACATGTATACATATGCATAAAATCAAAACCAGAAAACTAAGCAGTGCATCAGTGTACTCTAGCGCCCGCTATGGTCTGTTCCACAAGTCCGGTAAAGGTCTAGAGATTGAAATAAAGAGACATTCGTTCAATGGCAATGTCGGAACGCTGAATGCCATTTATTGAAGGGAAGAAATGGGCTTAAATGCTGACTTACAGCACAGTGAAAAATAACAGGATTTTTAGGCTTAGCTCCTCCCCCACGAGGTGTGTGTTGTTACTTGACGTGTGTGTTGTCAAAACGGGAAGAGTACCAGTAACAGCTTTGAGGCAAGGAGTTCTGGCCAACAGCTTCAGGCTTGCTCAAGGTGCCTCGGGGGTCCATGCAGGGCCCTACAGTACTCAGCTTCCCCAACCAAAGAAATGCATGAGACAGAATGACCACCTAACATCCGGTCAATGACCCACAGAAGCTGAAGTGTTTTGAATATTGAAGGAACAAGGGATCGCAACAGGAGCTCAAAGGCATCGATCGGGTTGCAGCCGTCACCCTGAGAAGAGATTGTAGCCTCACATCCGCTGGGCTGATCTGGTCATACAGCCAAGTCACTGTGCAGAGTAGGTCTTTCTCTTACTTCAGAGAGCCAGAGATTGCTTGGGTGCTGGTCTCTGGGAAACAGACGAAGACATAGGTACACACCTCACTGGATATGGGTTAACGTGCTTCAGTTTGAACCCTACAACTCATGAATCTTTTAAGACTAACAGTGCAGGCAGGGTGAGAAAGCACAAAGCTGGAGCTAGGTCCCTGAAATGTGTCCTAAGGCATCCCAGGTTGGGAGGGGGTTGTTTTGAAACAGAGTCTCATTGTGTAGCCCTGGCTGTCCTGAAACTCACAATGTAGACCAAGCTGGCTTGAACTCACAGAGATCCACCTGCCTCAGCTTCCTGGGTGCCGGGATTAAAGGTATGAACCACCACACTTGGTTATTTTAGTTTTTATTTTTTAATTACTTATTTTATTTGCATTGGTATTTTGCCTCCAGATATGTCTGTGAGGTGGTGTTGGGTCTCTTGAATTTGCAGACAATTGTAAGCTGCCACATGGGTGCTGGAAATTGAACCCAGGTCCTCTGGAAGAGCAACCAGTGCTCTTAACCACTAAGCCATCTCTCCAGGCCCCAGTTATTTTAGTTTTAAGGGGAGGTAACAGGGTTATGTAGCCTGTCAGATACCTCCTGAGTAAACCTGAGAGAGTTCAGGGTTCCAACACTAGACACGCTTTCCTCTGGCACACCTTTAGCAAACTGGGTTGGCAGCCATTGCTGTGATTAGAAAGTAAATTCCATGCAAAAGCCAAGGCAAATCAGGAAGCCGATGATACGCCTAATCAATTAAAGCATGAAAGTTAGACCCAGAACCCTTTCAGTAAGAAAGGGCAGTTGTTCAAGAACTAAACCAAGGGTTTGTGTCTTCCACTTATTTCCAACTGTAACTGTTTTTTATTCTTTTGAGACAAGACATGCTATGCAGTACAAGGATGATCCTTAGCTTCTGATTCCCCGGCCTGCACCTTCTGAGTGCTGAGTTCACAGGCCCGTGCCACCACACCCAGCTTACCAAGTGCTGGGAACAGAACTCAGGACGCACATGCTCAGCAAGAAGCTGAGTTACAACCCCAGATCCACAGTTGACCTCCTAGGACAGCTGAGAAATTCCTGTGTTGTTTGGCCCAACAAATCGACAGAACAGTTCGGTCTTTATTTTGTTGGTCCGTGTGCTTTCGTGTGCACATGTACACACGTAGGAGCCAGAAATCAATACCAGATATCTTCTAGTTTAGTTCTCCACCTTATTTTTTGGAACAGGGTCTCGCTGACCCTGGAGCTCACCAATTGACTAATGCTAGCAAGTGCCTAGGACCGTCTAGTCTCTTGTCTTGTAGGCACATGACTCCATGGCCAGCTTTTTATGTGAGTTCTGGGGATCTAAACTCAGGTCACTATGCTCGTATGTCAAGCATCCTGCCCACTGAGCCATTTCCCCAGCCCTCTTTTTGACCAAAGGATGTCACAAGGAAATTACTGAGACACACATGATGAACAATATTGTGAACAGAGGAAACTCAGAGACCTCCAGGCCTGCAACAAACAGCAAGGACCCATGGAGAGGCAGCTAACAATCACTGCTGTCTCCCTCAGGTGTGTGTGGGTGAGAGCGTGTGGGTTGACTCATCTAGTTCCTGGCGCCCTGGCTCACATCCCAGGGCTTCAGAGGCCTGACAGTTGTCCCCACCACATTCATTGTCCCTATTACCACATCGTAATGTCCCTAAGGTACAATAGTAATGCAGGGCAGAGTGATTCAGGGGAAGCTCTGGTCCACAGAGAGGAAGTAGGTTGCAGATAGACCACACTGGAGAGGAGTCTGGCCCACACCCTCTCTGATCAATAAGGTCTCCCTTGACTGCCAGGCGCTGTGGTGCTGTGGCTTGCTGGTCCTCTCTCTTAAGATGAGTGTGAGAGCACCACCATCCCAAGGCTGTCCTCACACAGCAGTCACTTCCTGCTTGTGCAGCCTCAGGTGACACCCCTCGGGTGATCTCATTATCCTAGCGGCTGCTTGTAGAGCTTAATAGCCATGTACCCCACTCTCAAATGGCATGGTGAAGATACCAAAGTTGGGCTCCAGAGCTGGCTGCACATACCCTCAGCTTACTCAACTCTCAGACCAGGTCCGTTCATGACCAGGACACTGGCCCCTGTTCCTAGATCAAGCAGAACCCACGTAGTTCCCCAGGCAGGCCTCACCTCCCTTCTGTTAGACCCCAGAACCTCTCCCAAGCCAGAAGAGGCCATGCAAGGTAAAGGCCAGACCTAGGCCCTGCTATGCTCTGGCCATGTTTCCCGTCTCCTTCCCCTCGCATGAAATGTACCTCTCCAAACAAGTCTCCTCATCCATCCCACCCTGCTCAGGCTCCTGTTAGGATCTTACTACACCACAGCCTCCCTCTAACCAGTGCCCTGTACAGCATTCCCAGCTCCCGCCAGTCCACTCGCCCCAATGCACGCTTCCGTAGTATCTGCTCTCTCCTACATTTAAGCTGTGAGATCTCGACTCTGTCCCTGCCCTACCCCTACCGCATCAAAGACTAAGGGGAGAGACAACTATGGCCAGAGAATAAGAGAACCAACCCAAGGGGTAAGGATGCTCCCAACACCCTACCCCGGGCACCTAACACCCTAAGAACAGGGATGGGTCTGAGTTTGGAGTTCCTACAGAACAAAGCCTCAGAGGCACCTGCAGGGCATGAAACCTCATGACCACACTTGGAGACAGTGCACAGAGGCCGTGGGTGAAGCTGAGGGAGCTCCCGAGGGCACAGAGGCAGGAGCCAACACCGCTAAGCTACTACAGCTGATGAGAACGTTGGTTCTGTGTTGAGCTGTAAATCCCTATTGTAAATACCCAGTAAGTTTTTTTGTTGTTGTTGTTTTGTTTTTTCTGCAAAATGAGCAAGGTCTTCGGAGGGCAGGAGGATCCTTCCTGAAGGACTGACAGCCTGAAGCAGAGGGTTGTCTGCCGAGCAGCCCCTTCTCTGCAAGCTGGTGGTACTGGTCCCACAATAGCTGGCTGTTTGGGACACTTTACCATCACTCTGAGAATAAGTACGCCACTGCAACTGACTCCTGACCCAAGAGGCCCTGCCTCAGTCCCGACGACTCCACACAACTCCACCTGTCTTGAAAAGCAGCATCCCAGGCAAGATCCTGAAGCCGTTCTCACAGAGACCCGCCTGCCTCTGCTTCCCCTGAGTGCTGGGATTAAAGGCGTGTGCCACCAACGCCCAGCCAGAACATTCATACCAATATAATTTCATAACACTTATTTAGGTGTTAAATTCTTTTTATTTTAAAAAAATGTTCATTTTGCATACCAACCCCAGTTCCCCCTCCTTCCCCTTCTCTGCCCACCACCTCCCCCATCCCACCCCCCACCCCCATCCGCTCCTCAGAGGGGGTAAGGCTTCCCTAGGAGATTCAACAGTGCCTGGTCTTATTGTAACTTGTCATGCTGTATTTGGTTAGTATCCTTGGAAGGCCTACTCTTTTCTGAAGAGAAACAGAAGGGGAGGTGAGGGGCACTGGGAGGCTAGAGGGGGTGTAAACAGTGCTCAGGCTGTAATATATGAGGAGGAATACATTTAAAGAAAGAAAAAAAAAAAAAGCCAGAGGTTGGGGAACTGGGAGCTGCGCTGTGCAGATTAGTGTAAATAAAATCCACCTGTTCTATACCGCACCTGGCTATATAACCAGGCTGCTCAGCTTTCTCCAGTCAAGTGGGAGACATCTGAGATGCCCCCTGGTGCTACAGCAGGCCCAAAAGGCTCCAGGAATATCTTTTATCTACTGGAGGTTTGTATCCTCAGTAGTGCGGGCTGATCTGGTAACACCAACAGTAGCAACAGTGTTACCAACCTTGGCAACAGGGAAGACCGCAGAACAGAGGATTACCCAGCCTTGACTGCCAAGGGTTAGGAGCTGTAGTGCTACCTTGCGCTGCCTGCCATTACCGCTAGCTACTGCTCAAAGCTGAGTTTCCTCAACTGCTGCAGGCAGAGCCGCTGGAGTGTCTGTCTCTGGCTCCTGAGGCTCCCGTAGATTGTTTAAACTCATGCAACTCTAGTTCCCAGGGCTTTGGGCCACAAGCAGGTTCCAGCACTCTTGAGCCAAGGGTTACTCATACTGGAACTACTAGCCTCTGATTTCCATGGAGTAAAATAGCCCCAACTAACTAACTGGTTAACAGTGATTGCCAAGGGCCCGGTGATTAAACAGGTGCCAGCTATGGACCCTGAGCTTCTCTCCTACAGGACACCTGGATATCTCCATCTCCTAGGCCAAAGCTGGATGTGGACAGGACACACAAGATGCTCAGGTACACAAAGCAGCTGCGACCTGCTTCCCCAAGTTGATCAGACAAATCTACTACATCCTCACTATGCTGTCTGGAGCTGTGGTTTCTCTTCACAAGGCAAGGTTGATATACCCAAATATGGAGTAATATACATGTTATGAATCTATAAAATCATTGTTCAAGAAGTCTTCAGCAGAGACCTCTCGGGCACCCACACCTCGCCTTGTTCTAGCACAAATGCTGTGGATGAGGCTACTGTACAAGTCTTTTTCTGGCCAATTTATGTCTGGGTTTTGTCGTCTGTGTTATGGTGGAGGTTCCGTCCAAGCCGCCTCCCTCATCCCCTCCAAACCCTACTGCATCTCAGAAAGCCTGCCAAATGATGGCCCTTCCCCCAGAGATGCTCAGGACCACTCCCGTAGATTGTTTAAACTGTCCCCAAGGGGACAGACTCTTAGTTTCCCCCTTTTCCTTTCTTCTCTCTGGGGGGGGCTGGAAGGTCATTAAACATGGGGTCTTCCTAATTGGGTTTGATTTGGATTGCTGCATCTGCGGAGAGGCTTATCAGGGTGTAGAAACTTTTTACTCAGGTACTAGGAAGAACTTCAGCCTTGCTTTATTATTTATTTTATGGCCTTGTTAAATGTCATACTGAAACATGGGGCTTCCTCCACCCCCACCCCCCATTTTTGAGACAGGGTTTTTCTGTGAAACAGCCCTGGCTGTCTTGGAACTCACTCTGTAGACCAGGGCGGCAAACTCAGAGACTTACCTGCCTCTGTCTCCCTAGTGGTGGGACTAAAGGCGTGCACAACTCACGTAGCTTCAAGACTGAGTTTTCACGCTCAGGATTACATCATCCGTGGCTTCTCACAGTATTGTGGATATTCCTGGCTCCCGTAGTTATTATGCACCCTGCTACTGGACAGTCCCTGCCAGGCCTACTGTGCACGTTACACTGATTCTCTGGGCCAGGCACAGAAGTGGCTCTTCCGATCCACTGAGAGCAGTCCCTCACCAACCCAAGGCAGTGCATTCTGGCTTATGTGTCAGGCATTCTCAGCTCCTGTCTTACACTCGGTCAGGTACTGTTCATTATTGATATCCTATCTCTCATCTCTATACCAAACTATTTACAAATGCAGCTGACACTCCCAGCTCAAACTGTCTCCCAAACTAACACCCCCAACCGAGAAGGTGGAGATGGAATCCAATTTCACACGAGACAGACTAGTGTTCCACCACCGAGACACGTCCTGTTAGGTTGTTTTTAATAAACACAAGTTCCTAGTTTTGATAAGGGTTGAAATTACCAAACTTCCCCTCAGAGTCAGCATATTTTGGTGTCAGGAAACCACCTCGGGTATTCCCCGGGGCCTCAAGTAGAGGGTGCTTGTCTGCATACCAGGTTCCCTGGGGGGGGGGGGGAACGACACACGACATGTCCTCACTGGTTTCAGTCTAGAATGTGCCTGGCGGTGGCCAGGGCTTTATCCTGTGTCATCATGAGATCCTCCTGACCTTAAGATCGGGTAGGGGTGTTAGGGACAGTGAGGTCACTCTCGCGTCAGTCAGGTGGCCCATCTGTTAAGCTGCTCCAAGCATCAATGTGTGAGCTTGCCCTAGGACCTCAGGAGGTTGTGATAAACAGACACTTGGTTTTATTCCTCCCTGGGAGCTCAGGACACTCAACAGTGATACCACGTATGTGAGCTGTCTCGTCCTTGTGTGTAGAAAAGCTGGTACTGAAGTCCTTCCCAAGGGACAACTCCTGACTACGTGAGCAAGGAAGGGCTGTCTCCTCCACACGGCCTCAGACCCTGGGTCCCAGAGAGACAGTGCGCGCGCACACGCAGGAACGCGCGCACGCACGGGATCCGGGCTGGGACTGATAACTCTGCAGAGCAAATGGAGAACTGACAGCTGGCAGCACTGTCTGCGTTTGGATTTTTTTTTCTCCCTACTAGACAGGGTTTTCTCTGTGTGGCCCTGGCTGTCCTGGAACTCTCTCTGTAAACCAGGCTGGCCTCAAACTCACAGATCCACCTACTTCTGCCTCCCGGTGCTGGGATTAAAGGTGTGTGCCAACACCGCCCAGCTGCATTGAGATTTTTAAGGTCAAGTTCCAAAGGGCCACTTGAAATCCTATAGCAGGGCAGTTTTCAGAGGCAGGGAGCTTAAGTGCACTTGTTTATAGCCCAAAACACAGTCCTAAGGAGCCAAAGGCAGCCACGTTCCCACGCCCCGGGTGGGAGCCTGACCCACAGGTGGAGGCAGCAAGAAAAGTTGAGCGAGTGTTACCAGGCGGGGGGAGGGGCTGCAGGCCGGAAGGTGCAGCAGAGCCCAGCAGCGGCCAGGAGTTTCCAGAGACTCCAAGAGTTACATCACCAAAGTTAAGAAGGACCTTGTTAGACAGGGGCCCTCCAGAATCGTGCTAGGAACAGTCACTGGAACAAACAAGCGTGGTGCCCGGCCTCAGGGCCAGAGGCCACCTGTACCGGGACTGTCACCGCAGACATGAGCTGTCACTCTTACCACACCACACCAGGCAAGCAGGAAACGCCCATGAGAGAATGTTCTAGTAGAGGGTCCAAGGTGCCCAGAGTCTGGCGCTGGCCTCAGGCCTGAGTAAGCAGGAGGCTAGAGGTTGCCAAGTGGGACCTACCACCTGTCCAATGTCTGGTCATTGTGTAGCTGGGGATAGGAAGGAAGCCAGGGCTAGAGACCGCTGGCCGGGAGAAGCCTGGGCTGTGGGCACATCCTGGACACAGGCTGCTTTGTGAGACCTGAGTTTGCCCGGCAGCCTTCAGAACAAAGGCCTTCTGTACGCGATGTAGCTACCCCTCCTCCTCTCTCCCAGGCAGGGCCCCCAGGGCTCCCGTCCAGTTCCTTCAACACACACACACACACACACACACACACACACACACACACACACACACGCACTCACGCACGAGCACACACACACATACGCACACGCCCGCGCACACGCACAGACACACGCACGGACACACACACACACACACACACACGCACTCGAGCACGCACACACGTGCACACACAGACACACATACATGCACACACACGCACGCACGCGCGCGCACACACACACACACGGACACACAGGCACTTCAGGCACATCTATGGCCTAGTAGAGGAGGCTCTGCTGCAGGAGGCGTACAGCCAGAGTCTGAGGAAGAGGCGCAGGGCAACAATCAGAAGTGATGCACTCAGGGGAGGCCAATGCTGCCTGCACTGTGGGGCACCGGTGACCCCCGCACCGTGACAGCCACGTACCACACACATCCCAGTGTCCTGGTGTCCCCAGAGACTGCTCTACCATGCACATACAGGCCCCTCCAAACTTTTCAGGAGGACCTGCCCTCAGTGACTCCAGGACCGCAGCCAGCAGGGCTCACGTGGCCCAGACCTCTGCTCCCTCCCACGCAGGCCCCAGTCTGCTCCTCTGCTCCTACAAAGACCCCCACACAGGAAGGCACTCCTTGGGGCCTTCAGTGACCAGGAGCCATAATCCAAATCAAGCCAGGCAGGGCACCAGCCAGCCTGGCCAGCTCCTGCCGACACTGGCTCTGTAGCTGGTGCAACACCTTCTTCAGAGAGGCCTCCTGGGCGCTCAGCGTCGCGATCACCTCAGCTGCCTTCAGACCTTGGGGTCCTGGCGACTCATACTTAGTTCTCACCAGCCGGTGGGGTCTCTGGGGCCGGGCAGGGTTACTGGATGGCTCCCAGGAACCCTGCAAGGTGACCAACTCCCTCTCGACAGCCTCGTGCAAGGCCTTCCTTGTGCTGCTCCACTCTGGCCCCCGCCCTGGGCCTCCCACCTGCATGAGAGAAGGCAGACAGGCGCTTGAGCCAAGGGCAGCTGTGTTCCCAGGTGTGGGTCCAGGTGCTCCCAACAACCCTGCAGCTCCAGAACTCCAAGACAAGGAATTAGCCCAAGGATCATTCCCACCACAGAAAGCCAGGCCACCTGGGGACCAGTTAAAAAGTGCCTGGCCGGCCCGAAAGTGTTTCACCCTCACAGAGCACCTGAAGCCCACGCCAGCAGCCGCTGGGACACAGGGACCCAAAGCCAGGCACAGGATCTCTAACCCCGACCTCCAGGGCTCCTTCTCAGGCCTGCTGGCTGCTGGGCCACTGGGCAGTTTCTTTGTAGCCTACCTCATT
Organism: Cricetiscus sungorus; assembly: GCA_030556225.1. NCBI lineage: Eukaryota > Metazoa > Chordata > Mammalia > Rodentia > Cricetidae > Cricetiscus > Cricetiscus sungorus. The sequence goes on from JANBXA010000588.1 coordinate 462,771, forward strand.
CCTTAAGACCCTTCAGGGTGCAAAGGAAGAGTCCAGACACACCCACCGCTCCAGAGTTCACTGCAGCACCCCCTGCTTTCCACAGATCCTCTCCCCGCTATCCAGGAGTGGGGAACACGAGCGGGGCTGATGCGGGGGTGGGGGCACAGGGTACTACTTCCAATGCTTAGGACAGACCCTATCAGTGACCCCGTGGGCAGCAAGCCTGGCGTGGAGCCTATACCGATGAAGTCTTCCAGTCACTAGCCACTCCGCAGACCCCAAAGACTCCTGGGAACTCTGCTCCATGGGCTCTGCCCTCAGTTAGAAAAAAAGGACCCAGGGTAAAAGCAGGTCTCACTCTTGGGGTACAAGTCGCTGTGAGAGAGGCGAGGAGAAGACCTCAGCCTCAGCGCTCTGCACGCCAGCCTCGCTAGGGCGGATAGTGGAAATACAGAGGGCGCCCTCACCTTCCAGGGGCCCATGGAAGAGCCTAAGGGGAGCCTGCCTGCAGCTAACACTAAAACGCTTCCCAAAGGGAGAACCCGGAGAACCAACAGGCACGAAGGGAGTGGTGTACGCTACCAGGAACCACTGGGGAGGAGCGCTGGGGAGGAGCGCTGGGGAGGAGCGCTGGGGAGGAGGGATGGGGAGGAGGGATGGGGAGGAGGGCTGGGGGAGGAGTGCTGGGGAGGGGCGCTGGGGAGGAGGGGCTGGGGAGGGGGCGCTGGGGAGGAGTGCTGGGGAGGGGGCGCTGGGGAGGAGGGCTGGGGAGGGGCGCTGGGGAGGAGGGCTGGGGAGGAGCGCTGGGGAGGAGGGCTGGGGAGGGGCGCTGGGGAGGAGCGCTGGGGAGGAGCGCTGGGGAGGAGGGCTGGGGAGGAGCGCTGGGGAGGGAGGGGGCTGGGGAGGGGCGCTGGGGAGGAGCGCTGGGGAGGAGCGCTGGGGAGGAGGGATGGGGAGGAGCGCTGGGGAGGAGGGATGGGGAGGAGGGCTGGGGGAGGAGTGCTGGGGAGGAGTGCTGGGGAGGGGGCGCTGGGGAGGGGAGGGCTGGGGGAGGGGGCGCTGGGGAGGAGCGCTGGGGAGGAGGGGATGGGGAGGGGCGCTGGGGAGGAGCGCTGGGGAGGAGGGCTGGGGAGGGGCGCTGGGGAGGAGGGGCTGGGGAGGGGCGCTGGGGAGGAGGGCTGGGGGAGGAGGGCTGGGGAGGAGGGCTGGGGAGGAGCGCTGGGGAGGAGGGGCTGGGGAGGAGGGCTGGGGAGGAGGGCTGGGGAGGGGGGTTGGGGAGGAGGGCTGGGGAGGAGGGCTGGGGAGGAGCGCTGGGGAGGAGGGCTGGGGAGGGGCGTTGGGGAGGAGGGCTGGGGAGGAGGGCTGGGGAGGAGGGCTGGGGAGGAGGGCTGGGGAGGAGGGCTGGGGAGGAGGGCTGGGGAGGAGGGCTGGGGAGGAGGGCTGGGGAGGAGGGCTGGGGAGGAGCACTGGCTGGGCATGGGCTGACCAACAAGAAGTGTGCATGGAATGGAAAGACAAGGACAGGCAATCTGCACAGGGTTGCCTACCTCTCTGTGGGGTCCCTGGGGAGAATCTGAAGGTGACAGTGAAGGGTCCCTTCCCTGCCACCCCCTGCCGTTGGAATTTGCTGTCCAAGTGTATCACCATTAAATTCAATTCAAATCGTAGTAGATTCATCCAGACATTTAGTCAAACGGTTACCCAGCCCTCCCCCCAAAATAGTCAGTCCAGACTGGGGGGGGGGGGAGGCAGGGCTGCAGGGTGGGTTGGGAAGAGTGGGCACAGCAGCTACCTAGGAGCTCACCTGGGCTTCCCATGCCGCCCGCCGGGGCTCAGCCACTTCCCGCAGCTCCTCCTGCAGGGCCTGCAACTCTTGCTTTACCAACTCCAGCTCACCAAGCCCACGCTCAGAGATCATGGGCAGGACGGTGGGCTGTGAGGTCACAGCAGGACTCTCTGACGAACAGGCATCCAGAACCGTATCCTACAGAGACCCCAGTGAGATGGTCAGGGACAAGCACAGGTTTCAAGTGGGGATAGAAGATGTAGAGGTCAACGGGGCAGGGGCAGCGTTTCCAGGTCCTACTGTGGACAGGGCGGCTCCTGACACCCCAGATACCAGTTCTATAGCATGCAGGGAAGCAAAAAAAACCAGTCCCCTGGGAGAACTAGAGGTGAGGACCAGAAATATGAGGCCTTCGCCAAGGCCCAGCAGATGTCCTGAGCAGAGGACCCCTTAGAGCCCTCTCTCTCCTCCATCCTCAAGGTGGGAGGACCTTCCTAACTCTACCACCATCCTCACCATCCACTGCCAGAAGACCAGCTCACAGCACCGCCACTCCAGAGCTGCCTCCAGGCGGATGTTCTCACTCTCCAGTGCCTGAAGAACCTAGAGCAAAAGACACAGCTGGGCCAGACTGCCTGGACCGCCTCCTGAGCCAGGCTCTAGTCCGGGGCCTTTGGCCGAGAGTGCTCGGCCCAATGTTCCACTGACTAGAGGCTGACCCAAAGCCTGCATAAGTGAGAAGGCCCAAGACTGGGAAGCCCAACGGGCCACCCCGTGTGACTTTGGAAGGGTTTGTCGGAGCGGAGGGGCATGGGACAGAGTTGAGACATGCATGAGAGGGAAGGGCAGGGCCAGGTCAGAAGATAACCACTGCCGGCCCTCAGCAGAGCAAAGCCTGCTAATCCTGCACTAACAGCCGTGCATCAGAGAGAACCACCCCCAAGCTCTGACCTCTCCTCCTCCCTGAGGAACACCAACTGACCGGCTAGAGCCAGAAGCCACTAGCTCCTTGCCTCCCTCCCTTGGTCTCCTGGCTGGGAACCCCAACTTGGAGGCGCCCTTGTAAACACAGATCACCCAACACACCTGACCCTCCCAGGAGACAGAACTTAGAGCTTAGCAGTCTGTAAGCTGAGTGCACCCCTGGACGCCCTGCAGGTGCCTGTCTAGTCAGAGGCCCAACACTCACAGAACGTAAGTGCCCCTCCCCCGACACCTGAATGGGGACCCAGAGAGAGGACCCTTGCAGAAGACGACAGCACAGGCCAAGCCCTCTGGATCTAAGACCTCTGCCCCTGCCTCCACGGAGAATGCAGGAAGGGTCCATGGCCTGAGAAACTGGGAAGAGACCTTGAGTGCTAGCCAAGGCCAGGCCACTGGGGCAAGCACGGCAACAAAGACGGGATCAGAGCCGCCTTAGCCATGGAGGGAGGTGGGACAGTGGTGAGAGGCGTAAGGGACCAGATCAGGGTGAGGGGGACACACAGGGTGGTCCACAGGCCTACCACCCAGCTCCGAAGAGCAAAGACCCTACCCACAGCCACAATGTACCTAAACAAGACAGATCCCAAGAATAGTCCCCAGGAGGCCAAGTGCCCCTAGACTGTGGGGTGTGGGTGTGAGACTGAGAAGCAAATAAGCCCCTTGTCCTTGCCACAGCTCCACCCTCAATTCTGCATTCTCCTGGTGCAGCTGTCTCCCCAACCTCCTCCCCTGCAGCAACAATGACACAGAGGGTGCAAACAGAAAGCGGTGGACGCCACACTGACCACGGGAATGGACCAGGGATGCAGCAACATGCCTGGCTGCTAATGCACCCAGGCATACATCTCTCCAGAAACCCCTGGGACCTGCCTTCAGGAGACCTGGATCCAGGCTTGAGCCAGCACCCCAACAAACAAACACATGGGAAGAAGCTGATCCACCTAACCAGCGCGGGCCAGCCCTGTGTCATCAGCGCGGGCCAGCTGCTGAGACTAGAGGAAACTTAACTCCTCCTTCCCAGCCCCAGAGTGGTCCCACAGCAAAGCCCCAGGCAGTGCTAGACTTAGCATGGGAGGCTCTCCATGATCCAAGGAGTCAGTTCCAAAAACAGCAGGATCTCCGTGACATGGGATGACAACGGGATAGCCAAGAGGAGCCCCTGTGGGGCCATTATCAGCGCAGGGCGTAACAGAAACCAGAGGCCTCAAGCATGAGATGACTCCAGGCAGTGAATGCTTGCAAGTAAAGATGAATAGTGTGTGTGACTCAACAGGCCACACTCCGGCTTCTGTGACAAGTGTGACAAGAATCTTCTTCCTTTTTTTTTTTTTTTTTTGTTTTGTTTGTTTGTTTTTCTTTTAAACTTGGTTTTGATTTTGGGGAAAAGGTATCAAGGGCAGAGAGCAGATTCAAGGAGTCAGGGAGATGGGTGGGGTCAAAATGCACAATGAGAAATCCACAGAGAATCAATGAAAGTAAAAAGATAAAACAAAAAGGTGTCAGATCCCAGGGCACACACAGGCCTTCAAATGTTGGCTCAGCACCAAAAGGCCAAGCACTGGTCCTAACAGGCTGGGCCCAGCCCAGGGTTTATCCAGGAATCCGGGTCCAGCTGGCACCAATGGCCAGACACGTCACCAGGTGCATAACAAACCACCCCAGAGAGCCGGGCGTGGGTGGCCCACGCCTTCAATCCCAGCACTCGGGAGGCAGAGGCAGGCAGATCTCAAGTGAACTCAGGCTAGCCTGGTCTACAGAGCCAGTTCCAAGACAGCCAAGACTGTTACACTGAGAAACCCTGTCTCAAAACAAAACAAAACAAAAACAATAAAATCACCCAGAGCACAGAAGCACAGAACTGGAATCTGCCAACCAACTTTGTTGTGTGAACCTAACAAGATGACAGAAACCATGGAAACCAGGTTCTAGCCATCTGTCCCTCACCCCAGGATCCTCTTGCCCCACCTGCCCCGCCATAAGACAGGACAGACTTTTGATCAGGCGGAGGGGTCCAGTCCTGGACAGAGAGAGGAGGGAGCTGGACCTGGAAGAAGGGACCACCCAACCTGAACTCCAGACACATCAGCTAGAGCTGGCATCTTCACTTCAGACCTGAGATCAGTCCCCTCCTAGACACCACATCCTGCCAACCTTGACCGTGCCTGGCCAGATAACAGGCACAGGCAATACTTAGTCTGCCTTCCTGGGCATCAGTGGGACAGGGAGAATCCTAAGGGACACTCTGGTCACCCACAATAGCAAATGACAATGAGTTTTGCAAATACCCCGAGACACGGAAGTCAAAGCCTAACAGCAGCCCAGGAGTCCCCAGCAGACCACACCCCACCATGAGCAGCACCCACCCACCCAGCCCCCGGCTAACACTCACCTGTCGACTGCTCTCTGGGTCCCTGAGCATCTCTGTTTCAGCAACAGAAAGATGGCCAAGCCTCTGTTGGCTGTGACACCCTCGGGTATACAGGTGGATCTGTAACAAGTGATGCACGCAGGCTGAGGAACCACCCCCAGCCAGATCTCTCTTAGCGGGATCTCGGCGCCTTAGAGACCACTTACAGCCAGGAGGGACAGAGCTGGGCTCAGGGTGGATCAGTAATGCAGGGGTGAGGGGCTGCAGAAGAGGGGCACTAGACACTCTCACTGAGGGCTTCCATGCCTTGCTCACCAGGACGCACGGAATGCATGCATGCATGCATGGTCCTGCTCTGCTTGTAAAGGTGAGACCTAACCTGTAGGCCAGAGCTGGGGGAGCCCAGAAGTGCAGTGAACCAACAGTGCTGACAGAAACAGACCACAGGGAAAGGCAGCCTGGGGCACGGGGTAAATGGGTCCAGTATGAAGAGCCAGGTGCCTGGACTACCTTGCTGAGGAGGGCGCACTGCTCCTGCTGACTAGAAATGAGGCGTCGCCACCTAAAGCGCAGCTTTCCCATCAGCCATTCCACTAGTCGGAGGTCCACGGGTCTCTCTGTTTCCACACGGTGTGCAGGAGGGCCAGGGCTGGCCAGGCTCTCACACTAGAGAGGGAACAAGACTCAGCCTAGCTACGCACCCCATCTCATCTTAAAGGACCAGGCCAGCGAGCTGACCCTAGCAAAGGATCAAGTCTCTACACATACCCTCAGGCAGGAAGCTGGGTGCGCCCTCCTGAAGACTGCACCAAAGGGCAGATAGCATGTGACCTGGGGCCACAGAGAAACCCAGTCAGCCTCACTACATACTCACCTCACACTGGGGCAACTCATCACCCAACTGCACACGGGTCTGGACAAGTAACTGCTCAAGCAACGGCCCTCGTGCCAGGAGCCAGGACAGGGCCAGCAGCAGTTCCCGGCTTCCCTGAGAGCCGCCCTCGGGAGACTGTAACAGCGCAGACCTGGGGTAGCCTTGGGAGGCCAGTGCTGACTTCACCACGCGGGCTTGGGCCTCTGGAGTACAAAATCACCAGCTCAGGCGGTGCCAATCTGGAGATGACACCTGGATCCTTCAGGACACCTGGGAGCACCCCTAAGCTGAGAACCCGCTCAGAATGGGCAAAGGAGGCCCAGGGGGCAGGATGTCTGTGAACGGTTGGCTCGGGGTCTAGCCAGTCTCAGAGCTACTGCTTGACAGGTGAGCGAGGGGAAGGGTAGTGGAAACCCAGGTTTACGGAAGTGGTCGGGACAGAGCTGTCAGGGTGGAGGGAGGGGCAGGTGCCTGCCGGAAGGAGGCTTTGGAGTTGAATAACGCGGAGTAAACAAAGGAGGAGCTTTAACGGGGCGGGATTTGCTGAATTAGGGCAGTTAGGTCGACGGAGTAGGGAAAGTGGCAACAAGGGCCCTGGGGCGCGGCTTTCTGGGAGGGCGGGGCTAACCTGGAGCAAGGTCGGTCAAGGCATTGTTTGCAGCAAGCGGTGTGAGCACGCGGAAGAGAAGCTGCCAGAGCACTGGAGCCTGCAGCGAAGGAGTTTGGAGTCAGCGGGTTTCGCCTACGTCGGCCCGAGACAACGCCATCCCCGAACCCGGCCGCCTACCCCGGTAGCCTCACCGCCTCCGGACGGTCAAACTTTGCGCGGCGGAAGATCTCGGGGCTGGGCCCAGCGGGCAGGGACCGACTCAGCGCAGCGATAGCCTCGGGCAGGGCCCTGGCCGCCCCTTCCACCCGGCGCCTCCGCCGCCCCATGCAGCCAGCTCCAGGCAGCCTCAGATCGCCCGCCCTGGCGGGCCGGGACCAGCCACCGATCCCGGCTCGGGCCGGGCCCCGCCTTCCCCGCCAAGGCCCAATGAGCGGTCAGGCTGGCATTTGAGGGACAAGCAGCCTACCCCGTAGGCAGGCACTTCCGGGTCCGGATGGGTGGGGCCTGGGAGCTGCCAACTTTGGAACTCACCAATCAGCGCCTCTAGTTACCAGCCTCCTTAGCAACCTCCCGCGCGGGTGGCGCGGGGCTGGAGGGCGCGCATGCGCCCGAGTGTCGCCCGGAGCTCCACCCTAGCACCCAGGGAGCGTCTCTGCGAGGCCGCCCAGGAGCTCGCCGCCAGGGGGCGCCAGGGACCCGCGAGGAGAAGCCGAGCCTTGCAAACTGGGTGGGGAGTTCCGGGGGCCACGTCGCCAGGATTGTCTTAAGCCATCCTCCCTCTCCCGTACAGCACCACACCTCCTTGTCCCATTTTCGTCCTTCCTCCAGCCACCCAGAAGACGAGTTTTTAAGGGAAATTCTCCTCTTTACAAGAGGGTGCGGCCATCTCCTTTAGGGTTGGACTTAGTTTCGCGCACTACGGTGTCAATTCCTGGTTAAGCCGCGAGCATGCTGCAAGGAAACACATAGACGTGCAAGCAGCTAGCTACATGGCAATGTTGACAATGGCAGGATGAACCCGGAGTCCAACCTGATTAGCATGAGCGGGGAAAGACGCCGCGCCACGAGCGTACAGGAATTATGCTCAGCAGTGGGCATGAGGCTTGCGACGTGGCCACAAGCTTTACCAGAACAGCCTCTGTAGGAAGCCGGGGACGAAAGACCACATCAAATGCTCCTGACTGTGTGGAGGAGGGCCGGACAGAGGCCGGACGCTGCCTACAGGATCCGGGACGGAGGCTGCAGGCAACGAAAGGCAGGGCGAATTGCGGGGGCGGAGGCCTGTACGCTCCAGCGGGCACAAGCTAAGCTTTGTGCACTCGGTGTCACCTGAATAGCTGGGACAGTGGACGGTACTGTGTGTGCTCTACGTCTCAATACAGCCGGGAAAGGGGCAGGTGGAGAGGGTGCGGTGCGGAAGAGGAAACTGAGGTGAGAGGGAGGACCCTCGGCACCTGCCACTTTAACCGCGTCCACAGGATGGCCACGCCCTCCGGAAGCGCGGGACTGTTGGCCCACCTTCCCTGTGCTCCTGCTCCCCACTTTATCCCCTCTCCCCGCATATGACATCTTGCTGCAGACGCTCCTCTTCTCATCTGGGTGCCCTTGGCTATCCTGCCTCAGTGTGTCCTTCCTGGGCCCTCGCCAAGCAACTAGGACTGCTGGTGCCAAATGGCCAAGCCCAGCTAGACTCTACCTGTTCCTAGCGCCCTGGGTCTAGGGCCCAGCTTCGGCACACCCTCACACTTCGCAGCGCCCTGAACCCTTAAGCACAAAGACGGACGGACGGCGCAATCTTGGCTACTGTGCTAAGCAACTCCTGATAAACCCTGCAGGAGCTCTTTGCTTCTCAGAGCGTCTTTGCAATACGATGTATTTCCCACTCCCGACCTCCTTCCTACAGGCCTCAGGCTGCTAGAGTTCACCCCAAGTCTGCCCCAGTTGGGAGACATGGAACTGGGTGCAGGGGGCTGGGATTATGAGGAAGACAGTCCTGGAGGGTGGGAGACCACAGGGGAACGGGAGCCTCTGCCCTTCACCCATGCAGCATGTGACTTCCAGGTCCTCTGCGGGTGCTGTTAAACACCCAGGACCTGGAGGTCTGTCCCAACACCCACACGCCTCCCGGTAGAAAACTTGTCACCGAAAGCACTATGGCCTCTACCTGTTGAGATTACAGAATCATCCAGTCACCACACACACACACACACACACACACACACACACACACACACACACACACACACTCCTGCAGTATAGGTGCCAAGCCAGGGTCACTGCTGAGACCTCTGTGGCCCTCTTAAGTTCAATAGGGTCTTGAATGGCCAGCGGTCTGGGGGAAGGGGAAGCTGAAAGTTGTCTGGCCCGCTCTACAAGAGTTTCCAGAAAGCCCTTTCTACTGCCACACAACCAGCCCTCAAACCCCATTTGCACACCAGGCCACCCAGGGCATTCCTGGGCAGGGGAGGGCAGTTATGGATGTGGTATCTGTTGAGCAGCTGCAAAGCATCCACAGGGGACACACAAGCATCCATTCTGGGGACAGGGTGGGGTTGCAGGAAGTGAAAATGGGATTGGAAAGGAGTCCACACAACTCCCCCGAAATAACCTCAAAAAGGGAACTACAACAGCTCCCACTGAATCACCCTCTGAACTGCGACCAGCCCCACCCACTCCCAGGCTCCATGTTCCTGCTGACCCTGCTGGCCAGGGGTGAGGCCCTGGCCAGAGCCACAAAGAGCTAAGGAATTTTGTGGATCCTAAAGTTGGAGGTGGACCCGAACTCCTGCCCCAACGTCGTAGTGCTCCCCTAAAGGGTAATGTGCAGCATGCCTGCAGGAAAAACATGCACCCTGCATTAGGCCTCAGGCCGAGGCTCCCTTACCGCTCCCCCACCCCAACACACACTAGCAGACAAACACACAGCCTTCCAAACGGTCAGGTTTATTAAAGGCTTGAAGGGCTACAGAGAGCCCCTCTGCCTAGGGTTAGGGCCCGGCAGGTGCCTGGGCGGGTAGGGAGTGTCCACAACCTGTAAGAACACAGACAACTGTGAGTATGTCTCCAAGTTTTGTTCCTTTTCCTACTAGGGCTGAGCCTACCCTGGAGACAGCGGGCTGGGCACCACTGGAGGTGTGGCTGTACCTGGGTCTACTTGAAAGTGTGGCTCTCAGCTCCACCTCTCCCAAAGCCTGGAAAAAGAAACAAAAGTAGGAGATCAGTAGGTGGAGGAAGCGAGCCTGCTGAGGCGTGAGGGCTTTTTAGGGAAGAGATCCAGTAGCATACCTTTGGGCCCAAACATGGCTGAGTAGCAGGGATGGTTGCAGTAGGGCTTGCCTTCATGCTGCAAGGAGGAGAACATGACAAGGTGTCTTCCTTTCCGCCACCCCCTCCCCGACTGCCCCCAGCAGAGCCTTCCCTCCGCATGGCCCCAGCAGACCTTTACCTCTGCATGGCCCCAGCAGACCCTTCCCTCCGCATGGCCCCAGCAGAGCCTTCCCTCTGCATGGCCCCAGCAGACCCTTCCCTCCGCATGGCCCCCAGCAGAGCCTTCCCTCTGCATGACCCTTACCTCCGCATGGCCCCAGCAGACCAGCAGAGCCTTCCCTCGGCATGGCCCCCAGCAGACCCTTCCCTCCGCATGGCCCCCAGCAGACCCTTACCTCCGCATGACCCCCAGAGGTCAGTGTCTTTCCACATTTCTCACACTTCAGGCAGGGACGATGCCAGTCCTTGCCGAGTGATGTCACGCGCTCGGCTGCAAAAGCACAAACCCACTGTGAGACACCAGGGCCCCTGCACACCTTCTTCTGCTGCACACACCACCGAAGCTTCATTCTCTCAACGTGGTAGTGCACCCCGGGTCCCCAGGCTGCGCCTGTGCTCCATAGAGGGCCCACCTCTGGTACTCTCAAGCCAGTGCTGTGGCACAAAGGGTAGCCTTGCTGAAGATCCCTCTCTGCGTTTCTCTCTCTCTCTCTCTCTCTCTCTCTCTCTCTCTCTCTCTCTCTCTCTCTCTGTGTGTGTGTGTGTGTAACTGTGTCTCTCTCTGTGTATGTCTCTCTGTCTCTGTCTATCTATCTATCTATCTCTGGTTACTTGAAACAGGGTTTCTCTGTGTTACAGCCCTGGCTGTCCTGGAATTTGCTTTGTAGACCAGACCAGTCTTGAACTCACAGAGATCCTCCTGCCTCTGCTGCTGGGCTAAGGTGTGGGCCACACCACTCTAGCTCATTGCTAGGACATTTTCAAGCTCTACCACAGGAATGTGACCCCTGAGGGCTTGTAGGGCTGGAGAGGAGGAGGCCTTCAACTGGAGAGACAAGGCGGGGTGGGGTGAGAGAGCAGGTCTGGAGGGTGAAAGGCTAGGTCGCCTGGGTTAAGCTAAGTCCTCTGGCCTCGGTGCTGGTGTCTGGGTAAATGAACCCTTCGCAGTGGGGACGAGGGCTTGCTACTTACTCACACACCCTCTTGTGGGGACCCTAGGGCGCAGGAAGAGCAAGAAAATGAGCACACCCGAGATCGCACCCCCGGAAGCGGTTTTCCGCGTCTGTTTCTACTTAGCGTTGGGAGGGGCCGCCCCGACCCGCAGGGACCCCGCCCAGGGCGCGCAAAGAGAAGGCGGGAGGGACAACGGAGGCGACGGAGAGACCCAAAAGCATGGGAGTCATGGAGATCTGGAGACTCAGAGTTAAGGAGGCCAGGAGACCGACCCAGAAACCTAACACGGAGTGGGCACAGAAGTCGGTTCCTTTGACACCAAGTCATTCCACACTAACACCGCGGGCAAGGTCCACAGGTTCGATCCTCGGCGACGCCCGGGACTGTAGGGACTCCCGCCCACCTGAACAACCCAGCACTGTCCACCTCCAGTCCCCGCTTTCGCGAACCGCCCGCTATGCGCCCGCGGGCACGCGGAGAGAGGTTGGGATAGCCGAGCATGCTCACCGAAATACACCTCCTTGTCACACTTGGGGCACTTCGGCATGGCGGAACTTGGTCCTCAACAAGTGGCTGCAAACAGAAGGAAGTCGGTGTAGGCTCTGGATTGGGTGGTGTCCGCCCGGTCCGCGCTTTTCAGGGACCCCGCGGCCCTGCCCTTTTAAGGCCCCGCCCCCGCCCCGCCCCCTGATTCCAAGACTTGGACCCCTGGGATCTCTGATCCTGGCCGACTGGCCAAGAATGGTCATCTGGTCCATGCTTGCCTCTGGCAGGACAAACTGGCCAAGTGCCATGCAGGGGCGTTGGGTCTTCTGGGACCCTCTGAGGAGCCAGCAGCTCCCGCGGGCCCAGGCCCCGCCCCCTGCCTGGGGCAGGGCAAGCCTGCGGGGGTTGAATGGGAGACGTTGGGTCCTCCCCTCGAAAGAAGTGCCCTATCAGGGCCACCTTGCGCCTTGCACCTGCGCGAGCTGGTAGGAACTGGGGTGGGCTCAAGAAACTTCTGAAGTTCAGTAAAGCTGGGCGTGGTTCGACTGCTCGCACTACTAGAACTGGTAAGGCCAATCTGGTCTCTAGTGTGAGACCCGGTTCCAAAACACTTAAAAAAAAAAAAAAAAAAAAAAAAAGGGGGAGTAAAATGCAAATCATCATTCAAGGATTTCCTCTTATTCTGACCCTGCCCTCTTTGAAAGTTGAGGGCGTTTAGAGTCTCAATCTTGTAGCCCAAACCCACCCTAACCCCTCCCAGATCTAACCCACGCAGACGCCAGACGCAAGTGAACACCCTGACCTTTACCGGCTGACTGGACTGCAGCCACGACTTAACCGGGGGAATTCGGGAGAGGGGACTCCCACCCAGAAAGCCCTTCCTGCCACAGAGCAACGGACGGAGTCTGAGCCTGAGGACCCACCAACTTGAGGTTGGAGACTAGAGGTCAAGGCAAGGAATGCAGGCGAGGCCACGCCCAGGCCAGGCCGGTTCGCTGATGCCTTGAGGCACAAGCGAAGACGATCTGTCCTTATCTCTGGGAAAGCGCCCAGGGCTCAGCGGTCCAAGTCCACCGCCCAGCCGAGGAGGAGGCTGAGCCCTGATTGGTACCAGGTAGAGACTTGACTACCCCTACAGTAAATAAGGAGTGCACTGGCCCAGGGAACCTACGATTCAGAGAGCTCTGTAGACCTGCAGACCAACGTGGGTCAGCGCATTCAGGCCTCCCCCGGGGTTGGGGCTCTGACCCTTGCCTAACACGCTGATGCTGTGGTTGCTGTTAGCTGGGCCTTCGGCTCCACCCTTCATCTCTCTAACACGTGGACCTCCTTCCACACTCACTATTACCAGAGTCTTCATCTGTGCTTGACACACTCCTTTCAAAACAAGACCTCTCAGGGCCAGGCCAGGCTCTGCTCTTGCGGCTCTTAAGACCATCCTGGACAATGCCCAGGGGCCCTGTGTCTTGGGCTCAACCCTGACTGAGCCTTTTGGTCACCATTATCAGTCTTCAGTCTAAAGACCTGGGCTACCTTCCTCTCAGAGCTCTCAGGCTGTGTGATTACAGATGCACTGTGTCTAATACAAAGGCGGAGCTTCAGGAACTACCCGCAGATGCAAACACCCCTCCCGCAGATGCAAACACCCCTCCCCCAGAGCAAACACCCCTCCCCCAGTGCAAACACCCCTCCCCCAGTGCAAACACCCCTCCCCCAGTGCAAACACCCCTCCCCCAGTGCAAACACCCCTCCCCCAGAGCAAACACCCCTCCCCCAGTGCAAACACCCCCTCCCCCAGAGCAAACACCCCTCCCCCCAGAGCAAACACCCCCTCCCCCAGAGCAAACACCCCCTCCCCCAGAGCAAACACCCCTCCCCCAGAGCAAACACCCCTCCCCCAGTGCAAACACCCCCTCCCCCAGAGCAAACACCCCCTCCCCCAGAGCAAACACCCCTCCCCCAGAGCAAACACCCCTCCCCCCAGAGCAAACACCCCTCCCCCAGAGCAAACACCCCTCCCCCAGAGCAAACACCCCTCCCCCAGAGCAAACACCCCTCCCCCAGAGCAAACACCCCTCCCCCAGTGCAAACACCCCTCCCCCCAGTGCAAACACCCCTCCCCCCAGTGCAAACACCCCCTCCCCCCAGTGCAAACACCCCTCCCCCAGAGCAAACACCCCTCCCCCAGAGCAAACACCCCTCCCCCAGTGCAAACACCCCCCCCCCCCAGTGCAAACACCCCTCCCCCCAGTGCAAACACCCCTCCCCCCAGTGCAAACACCCCCTCCCCCAGAGCAAACACCCCTCCCCCAGTGCAAACACCCCCTCCCCCAGTGCAAACACCCCTCCCCCAGAGCACTCTACCCTTCTCCCAGGGACCCTAACTTGAGGGCACAGTTTTGCTCCGAACTGGGGTTCCACAAATGCCCAGATCTACAGACATTTTGAAGCCCTCTACTACAAGGACAGACATCCACTCTCTAGCCTACCGTCACCTAAGACCCTCCGTGAGGCCTGGGTTGGCATTCCTGAGTGGTTTCTGTGCTTACGGCCACTGGCCCAACCCTCTCTAGTCACTGACTGTAGTCTTCAGGCCTTCTGGGGAAGAAAAAAAAATCTGAATTTCATAGATCCTGACCTAGTCTACAGAGGAGAGAGAAAGGGTGGAGGTGGAAATCATATGGGCAGAGGCTCTGGAGGGGGGGCTCTGAGCAAACCCTGGATGACATAGAGAGGGGCCATCTGGAAGGGTGATGTCTCTGCATCGCAGATTCTGGGGCCTGGCACACTGCCTCACTGACCATGGAAGAACCCAAGCAGTGCCTGGCAGGGTGATGCACTAGGGTGGAGACGACCCAGGGCACCTGGCAGACTGCCTCTCTCTGCAGGGGTGTGTGCCAGAGGCTAACTCAGAGCCTGCAGCCATACCTGTGGGGGGACGTCCTTCAGGATGGCTCTAGGGTCCTGTGTGTGACCTCAGAGCAAATGGCTGTCCATGTTTCTTTCCAGCTGCACCTGGGGACTCCTTGACAGACCCTTCCCACCTCTCAGCCAAGAGACTTGCTAAGACAGGTTGGTCAATAACCCTAGCTGTGTTTCTTCCATCCATTGTCCCACCCCAGAGACAGCTCCTTCCTGGATTCAGGCCACACCCTGCACTATGGAGCCTTCCCTCCAAAAAACCCAGAATGAGTCTTCTTGGCCCTTCTCTAATGTTGTTTCCTGTTGCCATGGTCACGGGAGTGTCAAGACAGAGGCTAAAGGCTGATATCTTCTTTGTTGGTACATGGAGTTTTTCCAGACATTCTATTCAGACACAAAGAGAGCCACAGGCTGGTACAGCTCCACAGGCTTGTGATGGGTGAGGGCCAAGCCAGAGCACTAAGCAGGAAGATCACCTGTTCAATGTCCTGGTCTACAGAGCCAAGATCTTGTCAAGAAAGAAAGGGAAGGAAGGAAAAGAGAAAAGAAAAACAGGAGAGAAGAAAAAGCCAAGGATGGTGATGAACTGATAAGTAAAACTATCTTTGCTTATTTAGTTCTCAGCCCTTTAGTCCCTTAAATCGTGTCTGCCTTGGAAACACAGTTGAGATTTCCATGACCTTGACCATGGTCCAGATGTATTAACCAGAATAATTAATGTTTAAATAAACTTAGCATAAACTAAAACTGAAAAAGGTGTAAGTCAAAATTAATTGTTCATGTTACGTCTGAAGTAATGTCTATGTTCTGCCAGAAACAAATGTTTCAAGGCTACTCTGACCCTCACCTAACTGTGCTGTGAGCTATGGCTTTGGTGGATTTTTGCCTTTCTCAGCTGGGCAATGATGGGGCACATCTTTAATCCCAGCACTCGGGAGGCAAAAGCCAGCCTGGTCTACAGAGTGAGTTCTGGGACAGCCAGTGCTATACAGAGAAGCCCTGTTTAGGAGGGAGAGAGAGAGAGAGAGAGAGAGAGAGAGAGAGAGAGAGAGAGAGAGAGAGAGAGGGAGGGAGGGAGGGAGGGAGGGAGGGAGGGAGGGAGGGAGGGAGGGAGGAGGGAGGAGGAAGGAAGGAAGGAAGGAAGCCCCCTTACCCAAGCTATACCAAAAGGCTTTGAGGCCTGAGCCTGCTCTTGGCCTGAGAACTCCTTTTCAGCACTTGGAGGTAAAGGCAAGGGGATCAGGAATTCACAGTCAGCCTCAGCTATATAAAACATTTAAGGTCAGCCTGGGCTAAATAAGACAACAACAAATACACACACCACACACACACACACACACACCACACCACACATAACACACACACACACACACACACACACACACACCACACACACACACCACACACACTCACACACACATACACCACATCACATACACACACCACACACACACACACACCACACCACACCACACACACACACACCACACCACACACACTCACACACACATACATCACACCACACCACACACACACACCACACCACACACACACACACCACACACACACACACACACACACACACACACCACACACATACACACACACACACACACACACACACCACACCACACCACACCACACCACACACACACACACACACACACACATACACACACACACACACACACACACACACACACACACACACACACACACACACACACACACACACACACACTCAAGAACTCTTTCAAAGTTTCCATAGTGTCAGCAAATGCCCCTTTCTGGACCTTTCTGGTGCTTCTTTCTGGACCTCTAGTCTTAGCCCTCAACCTCAACCAGTGCCCAAATGCTGCCAGCCTTCCTAAGGCCCAGCTCCACCCTCACCGGCTTCCTCTGGCCCCAGACTATTCCTGGAGGAGGACAACTGACCAGGACGACCAAGTCTGCCCAAACACTCACAGGCACATTGAGCCTCCCACTGCTTGTGCCAGGGCAGCAGAGGGTGCGGCGGAGGGGAGGCGGCTGAATCATATATGTATGTGCTCCAGCCTTCTCCGCACACACCCATGCGCCCTCCACTGGCCAGGATGCCATGCCCTGAGGCCAGCCAGAGAAGGTGGGCTGGATGACCACCGAGGACTCTTAATACCCGCTCCTATCAGGAAAATTCAGCAGCTCCAGGAAGGGCCTTTGCAGTGTGGCAAAAACTACCCTTATCTGCTGGCTCTGCAGGTCCCTGTAGTCACTCACGTGTGCGGATGTTCACTTAAGGGCTAGAGGTCAGCCGAGTCTGCCCTATGTCCTCTGCCCTCAGGTGTACATGCTGCCAGCACGCACATCAGAGAGTATGCTGAGCTGGGTCAGAGGCAGCATAGGCCTCCCTAGGGCCCACCCTCCCCCCCCTCCCCCCCTCCCCACCCTCCCTCAGACCAGTTGAGGACATGTACAAATTCCCAGGACCTATTTTCAGCAGCTTGTCTCAGGGGACCCCCGTCTGGCATAAGATCTGGCCCTAGGGTGGGCCTGCTTGGATGGTTGGCCAGTGAGAGGGGGTTGAACGCTGCCCTCTGCCCCTTGGGCTTAGGTGGTCAGCAATGAGCTCTCTCCTTTCCCAGAAGTAACATGACACGGCCAGGAGGAGGGGGGTAGAGAGTGGCAGTAGGGTTTCTTAGCCACCCTTCTCTCAGCAGGACTGTTCCCTACCTAGGACCCATCATCTGATCAGATCCGGGGCACCCTGAACCCTGCCTTCCGTGCCGCTGGGCCTGTGCCCAGTGAGTGCTTCCTGCAGAACCGCCTGGCATTCCAGCTTCCCCAAAGCAGCAGCTGAGGCCTGGTCGGTGGCCTGGAGCCCACCCCCACAGCCAGCTTGGCCCTGGGGGAAAAAGCCGCCTACACCTGGCACTCTGGGCTGTGGCCAGCCTATACTGCACCCTCCATCGCCAGAGCACGGGGTTAGCACATGGTGGCCCTTTTGATACCCTGCCCACAGGCTTCAGCCAGCAGCCAGACAGCAGGACCCAGTCATGCCAGACCCTGAGATAGATGGAATCTGCAGCCAGCCAGGAGCTTGAGGAAGACCCCGGCAGAGGGGTCACCAGGGCTGGTGCCAGAGTTCCTGGCCCGGGAGACACAAGCCAAGGCAGGAGGGGGGATTCTGGGGTCTGGATTGTTGTCAGAGGATATAAAACTAAGAGGAGAGAGAGGGGGAGAGAGAGAGAGAGAGAGAGAGAGAGAGAGAGAGAGAGAGAGAGAGAGAGAGAGAGGGAGGGAGGGAGGGAGGGAGGGAGGGAGGGAGGGAGGGAGGGAGGGAGGGAGAGAGAGAGAGAGAGAGAGGGGGCTGCACGCCCCCACAAAGCTCCCGCTGAGCATACCAGCAGGGGTCCAGAGAGGGGCTGGGAGGGCCTGGGTGGAGAGTACAGCGAGACTAAAAAAGTGGGTGGTGGGTGTGTCAGGGAACTCCTGGAACAGGGCTAAACCGTGCAGGGCAGCCTGGGCTGTGAGGCTCCTTGTGAGGTCCTGGGCTCGCCTGGCAGAATTTGGGATGAGGTGAGGCGGTCAGATGGCATCTAGAGTCATCTGCCACTCTAGGCGTTCGTTTGGGAGATAGAAGCTCAGGGCACTCTCCCAGAGAAGGGCGGGTGCCAGAGACAAAAGCTTCCATTCTCTCCTCCCTCTCGGGTGCATCGGAAGCCAGTGCCACTGACGCGACCTGGCAATGCAGTGGACACCGCCTGGCAACAAGGCCCAGACAAACAGTCGCAGCGCCGCCACGTTTCCACGGCAACTCCTTGGAAACAAACACCATGCAGCGTCATCTTCCCCGGCAGGAAAAGGCCAGATCCTGCCCCGCCTCTCCGATGCACAGCAAAGCGGACCGCAGGGCGGGGATGGACCTGCCCTGGGAAGACCCCTGCCCTCGTGGCCCAGCCAGGGGAGTCCCCTTCTTTCCTTCAAAGGTCCTACCCAGGACTGGGGAGGACTGAGGGCCCGCCCCCTCTGTTCCCTCCAGGCTGAGCTGGTTAAAGTCTTCCTGCTCCGGAGGGCAGACAATCATCCGTCCCTCTGCCCCCACGCATCGCCAACCAGGAGGAGCGCGGCTGCCCAGCCCAATCCAAAATGTGCAGCCAAGAAGCGGCCTCTTGATGGGAGAGGGGGAGCCCCTGAGCCCGATACCTGCAGGACCTCCCCTTGGCGAGGGTGGAGAGCTCCAGATACCATGAGACCCGACCCGTGCTCCGTGCCTAAGGACACAACGTCACCCATAGGACAGTAGGCCCAGGCACAGCCACACCAGGGTCAATGCCTGGAAGGCTGGACAAGAGGTCAGGGACGAGCCTGAGAAGACTTCGTGCCCGGAGCCAGACCTTTAGGTACCCGAGGCTTGGGCTGCATATGCAGCAGATGGGGCCCGGATCACATGATGTCCCCCAAAGCTGAAATACAGGGGCGCCGTCTAGTGGGCATTCGGGGGAAAACAAGTGGAGGAAGGACACACCCACTACAGAAGCGGGTTCCAGTCTCAGATCCTGGGCCACATGAGAAGATACAATTCACCGCCTCACTTCAGACCCAGTCACGCGAATCCCTAGACCCTCGCCCAGCCGCGATATGGCCCACCCACTAGAGACAAAACAAGGTGGTCAAAAGCTTTGCCCTGTGGACACAGCAGGAAATGGCCAGTCCCGAGCTGTCAGGTCCCACCCAGCTCTCAGCAGCCCTGCCATGCTCCGCACAGGCTGTCACCTGTCTCCAGGCCCTATCACAGGGCTCCTGCTTGTCCTCAAGTCGGACCTCACACACAAGGCTCCAGTGCCCGGTGCTGTGTCCCAGGGTCCTGGGCTCATCCCCATGCAGACGCCACACCTATCTACGTGTGTCAGTGTGTCTTCAACGTTGGCACTGATGCCTAACCAGCCTCTCCCGTTCGGAAGAGTGTCTGGAGTCCACCCCTACCAACACGGGGCCCATGTGAAGACACAAAGGGACACTACACTGTCTTGGGTTCACACCCATCCCCACACATGACACTGGGCCCTGCAATCCTCAAACCATTTATTGACAGCAAGCCTCTGTAGCTGTGAACCGTGTGAGGGGCAGGTATGAGTAGTGTGGGAACCAGCAAAGGGCTCCTTTGCTGCCACCCTGGGGATGCTGTGAGCTCACGGCCATCACCGGCAAGCAGAGCATAAATAATACTGGTGGGCAGGTCTGGGCAGCAGGATATCACAGGACAGCCACCTCGGAGAGCTATCGGGGACATGGGGACACAGGACACATGAGGCTAAGGAGGCACGCGGACACAAAGGAGGCAGTGGGTAACACAGGACATGCCGAGGTGACAAAGAAACAGAGTTGGAATCCTGGGCTGTTCCGGACACTACCCAGCAGGCTTCCTCCTCAACCACACAGGCCCCGGGTTGCAGGCAAGACACACTGAGGCAGGGCTAGGCAGCAGGTCATTTTCCCTCGGGGTCAGGCAGGGGACCCTGAGAACAGCGTCTGAGGGAGGCCTAAGGGTGAACTGTGCCCTCAGGGTCCTTGTCATAGATGTAACTGCCCACAGCACCGGTATTCACGCCTGTGGGGAAAGGCGGCAGGGGTCAGTGAGCAGGAACAAACAGGGATCTGGGAAAGGAAAGAGGTCCCCATGTCCTCTGCCTCCCACTATACTCACCCTTGGGTCCAAAGAGAATTCCATAGCAAGGCTTGTGGCAGTAGGGCTGGCCATCATGCTGTGGACAGCACAGAAAGACTCCTGAGCACTGACCCCACCCCTTCCTTGAGTCCCCAGATGCAGTGAGACTTTCATACCATAGGCGTCTGCTCCCTGAGAACTTAGGCCTTAAAGGTCATGTGCAGGCAGGCCCGCTCACTTCTGACAGGAATAGCAGAGCTGCAAGGGGTATCTGCAGAATCTGCCCTCTACTGGCCAGAAGGCAGTCCACACAGCCTAGGGCAGCCCCAGGCCAGGGGTGACAGCCACAGAATGCCTTGCTTGCTTGCAGTACCTGCCCCACCCACCCATCCCCCTCTTGCATCCTTACTCCAGCATGGGCTTCCTCCTGCACCCCACTGCACCCCTTACCTCAGCATGCCCGCCAGGGGTCAGGGTCTTGGAGCAGCGCTCACAGCGCAGGCAGGGCCGGTGCCAGTCCTTGCCCAGAGAGGTCACCTTCTCAGCTGGAAGGGGGCGAGAGTGATGGTGGCGGTGACTCCCACCCTGAGGCAGTTTCCCCGGGGCCAGGAGCGGGGTAGGCACTTACCAAAGTACACCCTCTTGTTGCACCGAGGACACATGTTGGGTTCCCCGGTGAATGTGGTGACACTAGAGGCTGAAAGTGAAGCTGGGTCAGGGTGGACCTCGGCCACCCATACCTACCCCCACCCAGAGCCTGCCCCACCTTTGCTGGGCCCCTTGGGGGGTCCGCTGGTCTTCCGCTCCTCGGTTCGAACCACAGGGACCTCGATGGGGCCAGTGGCCTGAGGGCCTTCAGCCGGAGGCTTCTCGTAGATGTAGGAGCCAGCACCCCCTATATTCACTCCTGCAGGCGGCAGGCATGTGGGCAGCGGGTTAACGGTTGGAGGCCCTGACGGCACCCACCCATCTCTCCCACAGAACTTCTACAGCTGCTTCATGGCTCTCCAGGGTAGGAGGGGGGCAGGGGAGGGGCGGGCGGGGGGCGGGGAGCAGATGAAGCACTGACACACCCCTAGCCACCGCAGGAACTGCCCCAGGACTCAGGCCTGCCTGAGACCCTGCTTACCTTTGGGCCCAAACAGTGTGGCATAGCAGGGCTTGTGGCAGAAAGGCTTCCCATCATGCTCGGCGTGGCCCCCGGGGGTTAGCGTCTTGTTACAGCGTTCACACTTGAGGCAGAACTTGTGCCAGTCCTTGCCCAGGGAGCTCACCTTCTCAGCTGTGGGGGAGGAGTCAGGTCAGCACTCCTGCCCCTCGTCCTGCAGCCCACCCGGTGGACATCAGGCCCACCCCACCCACGCAGGCCCCAAGACCCCCTCAGCCATCCTGGGGCCCTTCACGCCTTGCTCACGCACTCGGTTTATACCCGATCCTTCCTCACTCTCACAGTGCCTCTCCTCACACCTGTCCCCCTCCCAGAGCCTAACCGAGCCAGGGACCCCACTACTGAAGCAAAAGCACTTCATCTGCGGCACGGGGTAAGGGACCACCAGCCCTGACTGCCGCCAGAGCCACCAGATGGGATCCCTATTTGGCTTCCCTGTCCTAAGCCCTGACTGAGATCTCTTTCCACCCACCGCCTCCAGCTGCCAGTTTGGCGCCAAAGGTTTGTGACCAGCAGCTGAGGATCCTGAGCTCACTCTTGCTCTCCGCCAGCCCCCACCCACCTCCACCTCCAGGGCTAAGACTGTGGAGCCACATCCCAATGGACGGAAGCTTGGGCCTCCCCAAGGGAGTAAGGCAGGAAAAGGGTGGAGAAGAGGGCAGGAAGAAGGGCTCAGAGCAGAGCTGGAATTCCAAAGGGAAGGGGCCAGGCCAGAGTGGCGGGGGAGGCGGGAGGGGTGTTATGCTTGCTTGGCTCTGGCACTCAGCTCTGAGGACAGCAGAAACAACTCTCCAACCTTCTTTTCTCAAGAGCAGTCCAGTGAGTGGCCCCTTTTGGGGCCAAGCCTCCTCTGGACAACCTTGGCAGAGCGTAGAGCCAGGGAGCAGGCTACTGTGAGAAAGCCCCCTCCCCCGCCACTCCAGGAGCTGCTGCCGCTGGGCGGTGAGCCTGGGACCTCCATGTGGCCAGCTCCGGCTCTCTACAGTCCTAACTTGCTGTGCACGGCATCCTCCAGGAACCCCTAGACTCTTGTCCTGGGCAGTGTCACCTAGCTCCCTCTGTGATACTAAGACACAGACATAGCCCTGTTATGTCCAAGCCAGAACAGGCAAGAGCTACCTGGATAGAAGGCAGGCTTGCTCCCATGCCTGCCTGGCATCCTCTCTCAGCACAGCGATAAGGAGGTTGTTGAGATGGCCATCAGTGGCTGTGGCAGCTGCAGCTCAAGGCTGCCAAAACCACTCTGCTCTGGCCAGCTCTGGGATGTGGGCCATGTGGGGGCAGGGCACTGACCCTCAGACCCACTGCTTGGTCGATGGCCCCATTACAGACGTAATTTGGGAATACAGCATCGACTGGGTCTAACAGCCTGGAAGGGAATAGGCTCCTACCTGCCCCGTGTTCTGGAGGGAAATCAGGCTCAGAGCACCCTGGGGTCCCTTTGGCCTAGAGTTTACTCAGATGTGGGCTGCTAGAGCACAGCCTAGCGGGGTGGAAAGGGCGGCATTCTGAACGCCCCCCCCCCATATCACCTCCCCAAAGGACGAAGCCAGCTCACTCTGAGCAGCCTTTGTTTTCTGCTGAGAGCCAGAGGCGCCCAAGCAGGCAGGCAGTGTGCTTTTTCCTGGTGGCCTGTTGGCCAAGGCCCCAGAGAGTCCAGAGCTTGCCTGGCCAGGGGCAAAGTCATCAAGAACCAACAGTCCTGAGGGCTGTCCTCACCCTGAGATCCGTCAGACATACCTCTAAGGAAAAGGACTGACATCAGGCAATCTGTCCCTCCAGGAGGCTACAGGAAACCCCTGGCTCCAGGCCACCCAGAACAACTCCAAGCCAAATCCGGTCCCTGGCCTCCGGGAACAAACAAAAGTGGCCTCTCCTCTCCTCCGGTCAGCTGAAGAAGCCCCCTGGCCCGTGGACTCACTACCCTCTGAAATGGCCATAGAAGGGAACCCTGTCTTTTCGGGCCGGAAGTCGTCTTCTATTCTGGTGGGCAGCCACACTGCTACTCTGAAAAAGTTGTTCAGCCAGTAGCATAGCCCCTGGAGGTTAGGTTAGCAGTTCAGGGATCAAGGGATGCCTGATAAAGGTGACTGCCTTCAAAGGCCATCTTAGCAAGAACCAAACATTCCTGCATACTATTGCCTACTTCCCTGAGGGCCTTGACCTCCAAGAGGCCAGGGTCCCAGTCACTTAGCGCACTCTCAAGCTCATGGAGACCTACGTGTCGCCAGTGCCCCACCCCGGGTGAAACCGCCAAGGCAGCGGCAAATAGCCAAGAAAGGGAGCAAGCTGGGGCACGAAAGAGGCGGAGGCCAAGGTCGCCCCCGCTTGGACTGAATCCGGAATCCCAGCGGATCCCAGACCTGGTCCAGCGGTCTGGGCAGAGGTCGGAGGGAGGACTGGGGTCACTCACTGCCCCGGGTCACTCTACTGGACCCACGTGCAAGCTAGGAGGCAGCTGCAGGATGAGGCGGAGATGCCGAGACCCAGGGGATCTTATCGGACCAGTCCTGGGCGTCTGACTTCGTTGGATCCCGCCCCGAATAGTTGCTGCGGAAGGGCGATGAGCCGAACGAACATGCGGCTGGTCAGGAGGGCGCTCCCAGCCCGGCCAGACCAGGACTTTGCGTACCTCGCCCGGTGCCTACCGGCCGCTTCCGAACCCACCCGACGCCACCGCCTCTCCAGGATCCCAGGTGGCCTCCCTTGCCCTGCGCAGCCCCACCTTCAGCCTCCGGCCGCACCCGCGTGGGCAGCGTGGCGAGCGAGCTTAACTACCGGCCGCGCATCCCAAGACCAGCTGCGCGCCGCGATTCATGTACACTACGGGGTGTGGCTCTGCGCCAGCGCCCTGGAGGCGAAGGTGGACGGCGGGTGAACACTCACCGAAGTACACCGTCTTGTCACACTTGGGACACTTGGAGGCCATGGTCGATGCGCTCGGTCGGTCCGCGCCCTCCACCCGCGCTGGTCTCTGCGCCGCCGCCCGCGCCTGCCCCGCCCGCCCCCGGACGTCGATTGGCTCCGAGATCTAGGCGGGGCCTCTGGAGCCCGGCCCCTGGGACGCCGGCAGCTGGGCGCACGGCAGGCGGGGCGCACCTGCCGGGGTCTGAGGGGCCGGGCCTGGCGCCCGCTACCCCACAGTCAAGTGGCGTCTACAGGCATCGCCCGAGGTTTCCATGGCAACATGGTGACGGGATTGCAGACTTGGGGTCCCCAGCTCCAGGCCCCGACGCCCCGGCTGGTTGGTGGCGGGAGGGGCCGCGAGAAGCCCGGGGAGACGCCCCCCAACTCCCGCCTCCCGGCGCCGCCTCCCTTTGTTGCCTTGTTTCCATAGCAACGGTCTCAGCACAGAAGCACGAAGCATCGGATTCCGGGCGGGGCGCCTCGGTCCTGTCTGTGGTGCTGAAGGAGGGGCGGGCGAGGCTCACTAGTAAGCGCCTCCACTTCCAAAAACAGCCGAAGAAACCACTGGGATGAGTGGGGGCGGGGTGGAGCCAGCCGGTGCATGCTCGGAGGGGCCGCAGGTGCACTTGCGCCCTATGGTCCTCCCCAGTTGTAACCTTGGAGGAGCGGGGTACCTGTGAGTTCCCTCGGCATCAAGTGTTGTGGGCTAACACCCCCATCCGTGAGCGCCCCATGCCCATGACCGCTGCAGGTTTTCCTCTGGCCCGGGTCTCTGACTCGCAGAATTCTGGCCCCATTTCTCCTTCCCACTAGGGGCTTGTTTGACTCTCCTCCTTCCTGACTCCATCCTGGGAAAACTCCTTAGGATGTGGACGGAAGAGAGGACGGGGGGCGGGGGACAGGCCCCTCTCTACCTGAGCCTTGGGTCTGGAAAACAAACAGCCTAACCCTGATGGCCTGACCCAGTATGGGCAGCTGACTCCAGACACGCCACTGCTGTGCTGACGCCCATATTCCTTTTCTCTGCCCGGCCCGGCCCGAGGACTGGGAAGCCAAGTGGCTGTAGGGCCAGGCAGATCTGTGATCCCGGGCCTGCAACCAGGGCTCCAGGCGGTGGCCCCTCCCCCTTCCTTGCACACATCCTGCAGCTACTGCCATTTCCATGGTGACAACAGCCAGGAAACCTGTGCCGCCCCCTCCAAGCCTGACTGACCAGCCTGACCAGCTCCCCCTGGGCACCTCTGAACACTTGCCAGCTAAGGCGAGAGGCAGGTAAGCAGGCCTCCAGGTGCCTTCCTGCAGGTTCCTGTTGAGGCTGGATTCATCCATCACCAACCATGTCCTCCCCAGCTCCCCATCTTAGGAGTCTGGCAGACCCTGGCTAGACACCCGTCTGATCACCAACCAGTGATGTTTGTAGTGAAAGACAGGGATACCTGGGCTAGGCCCCCGTTGTCTTGGGAAAAGGCTTCAAGGGTGTCTCAAGGGAACAGGGCCCCTCCGAGGGGTGGCAGAAAAACACTGGGACCTAACACAGGCTCGATGCCCAGGATGAGAAGGGGATCAAGCATGCCGGGCAAGAGAACCGTGGTGCCTGGGTGGAGATGGAGGGCTATGGGGCAGTCCCGGGTCCGGTAAGAAGGCACTTGCGAGTGCACTCCTGACGTGCACATCGGAGGCTGTGGGCCGCAAAAGGGCCCTAACGGGACCACATGGGAAGGGGCAGAAAGGCACCTCTGGACACACATCAGCCAAGGGAAGAGGGGGGCGAGGGCTTCCGATGCCTTCCTGGACTCACTCCTTCATTCATTGCCAAGTTCTGTTGAGGCTGAGCTCACAGTTGCCCAGCCAAACGAACCCTCTCAGTACAGCAGGTCACATCTGTTCTCTACGGTCCCGGCAAGATAAAATGTCTTGGAATTATATTTTCACGTGTCCCACTCTTAGAGCAGAGTCACAGATCTACCGGGAAACCCACAGCTGAGCTGGGTTAAAATGAGGCCCTTAGCTATGGCGAGGCTTGGGATGAAGGCCCTGAGCCGTGACTTGGGCATGTATGCAAGCTGAATTCTAGGACAGGTCTTGAAGTCCCCGCCAGCCCCTCGGGTCATGAGTGCCCGCTCTCATAGAATGTCCCCTACTCTTCAGGACGGAGCACAGGAATTCACAGGGCCCGCCAGTCACCATTTTGTCTTGGCTTTCATTTTCAAGCAGTCAGAGGTAGGCACATAGCCCAAAACACACTTGCTTTGTTTCTAAATGAACACTGGAGCTGAGGAATTGAGGCGCGTCAAGAATACCAGGATGGCACTGGAAACTGTCTTCTGAGAGGGACATTCTCGCCCCTGGGTGTGTCCTGCCAGGGCCTAGGTATGAATGTCTCATTACCCTGCCTGACTCCTGAAAAGGACAGCCTTTGGAGGAAGAGGCTGTGCCTGATAAGGGGACCATGTCAGAAGGAGCTTCATCCACACCGTGCCCTCTGCAGACCCCACACGGGAAACCGAGTCAGGGGAAGCCCTTGAAGACAGGGCAGTCCCAGAGCAATAGGGCAGAGCAGAGACCAGGATCAACGGGGCTGGGGGAGGGGGACGCTCACTGACCCTACCAAGATGAGGTATATGTCACAGCCCTGTCCCAGACACCTGGCCTGTCACCCTGATAAGCCCCATCACAGGCTCAGGAAAGCCAAGATACCCCCTTATCTATACCCAGAGTGGGAATATAAGTGGTTTCTATTTTAATCCCCCATCTGAGATGTCCACAGACCTCGGGCGCCGGAGTAGGGCAGAAGCAGGAGGCAGAGGCCGAAAATCCCCAGTGTTGGCAGGGAGGGGCTGGCTGACCCTTTTGTTGGCTAGCTGAGGGGCAGCAGCCTCGGGATGATGGCTTGTTGAGCCGGCCCGCCTTCCTCCGGTAGCTGGCCATGCCTGCACCTGTCTCTAGGCCAGCAAGGATAGGCACAGGCGGAGATAAGATTTCTGAGCGAAATACGAGCAAATACTTGAGAAAAGGCACACCTGCTGGGGAGCGTAGCTTAGCGCAGGAGGCCTGACAGCTGGGTCAGTCCCGCAAAGGGGGTGGCCCAGGAGCTGAGGCCTTTGTGCCAAGCCAACCTAGGTAGACCCTGACAGTTGCGGAGCGAGCTGTAGGTAGGGTCAGCTCCCTTTGCGGCATGTCAGACAGTTACAGCACAACCACGGCCGCCAGCCCCTTTCTGCCCCCTGGGAAGGAAGGGCAGCGGGCAGCGGGCAAAGGCCTGCAGGAAGAGGCCTCAGGATGATGTGCTGCCCCCGGCACTGAGCTGGGCAGCATCTGGCCTGCCGTGTGGCCACTGCTCACCTTTTTGGGCCCAGCCATGTACCCGCCAAGGGATATTCCAGGTGTTGGGGGTAGGGCGGCTTCAAGGCCCTAAACCAGGGGAGGGACTGGGGACAGAAGACGCAGAAGGGCGTGCTGGGGTTTTCCTTTTTATGACATTTTTTTTTCTTTGTTTTTGTTTAATATGAAAATTACTTGAAAAGACAAGGGACCAACCCCGCCAGGCAGCTTGGCCACTGCTGGCCGCACCAATCCTAACATTCCAGGTGTAAGTTACAGAGCTCAAGTTCATCTACAAAAAAAGTAATAAAAATAAAATTTAAAATGGCACCTTCAACAGAACACAACAAAACCTTAGAGCCCACCCCGGGTGAGAAGCCCTGCAGCACAGGGCCCAGGGCATTCCTCATCTCTGCTCCAGCCAGAAAGTAAACACAAAGCTAAAAAAGACTCCTCGGTGTCCTGGAATAAGTTAGACCACACTTCTTCCCCCGCATGTCCCCCAGAGGAGCAGGCTCTCTGCATGTGAGGGCGGGAGTTGGGGCACTACGGAAACAGAGGGTGGGGTGGGCAGCAGTCTGGTGGGGGAGGGAGGCCACTCTGCAGGCCTCACTGGATACTCTGGGGCTGATGGAGGGGCCCAGGCAGGCCACGCCGCAGGTGGCCACCTAGTCCTCAATAACAATGGGCTCATCGTTGACTGGTGCAGGCGGGGGTGGCCGGAGCGGCAAGGCCTGGCTCTGGCGCAGGGCGATGGGCTTGTAGGGCCTGCGGGCAGCACGCTTGGTTTCTGAGGAGGAGAGCAGCTTGCGGATTTTCCTGTGGGAAGAGATGAGCCAATGAAACCCAGAAGGGGCAGCTGAAGACTCCCATCCCGTCCCAGGAAAGGCTCCATCCAACCTGGTCTCCTCAGTGGCCATGTAAAATACATCGTCTGGGGCGTCAATCCAGTTCATTCGCCGCCGCTTGACGGGGGGCAGGGAGCCACCGCGGATTAGGCGCACTTTGGTGGGGTAGGACTTCCCATTGAGCAGGAGATTCCGACTTGGTCCCTGTAATAAATGAGAGGTAGGCATGAACACAGGGAGACAGTGCTCTGGGCTCACTTTCCAACCTGCTGCCCAAGAGCCCAGCTTCCTGGGCCAACACACCCAGCCCAGGTCGGGAGCTCCTGGAGGGCTACTCAGGCCTGGATATACTGGGCCTACACTACCTGTTAGGTCTAGGCAGGACTCCCAGATTCTCTCCATGGCACTGACTGGGGAATAAGGGCTACCCGGGCTCCTCCCCAACACCTGAGGACATGTGTGCACACACGGAAGCACGCCAAGTCTCTAGTCGCCCACTCTTACCATGTGCCTGGTCTGTCCATGGTTTGTCAGACCTGAAGGAAAAGGACACAGTGAGGTTGGGGCAGGGAAGCTCCATACCCACACTGCTTGCCAATGCCTCCAAGTCCAGGCCGGCAGCATGGAGCTGGGTGACGATCCCTCCCGAGGCCACCCCACCCCCTCCAGCCAAGGGGCCTGCCTGTAAGATGTTCTCAGCTAGCCCAGATGGTCACATAGCTCTTCCAACCCTGAGGGCCACCTATATCCTGGCCAGCAGATGTAGCTGTTTGGGTTCCAAGTAGGAGGCCAGGTCTCATTTCTGATATTAACTCCTTGGTGTGAGACGCCCCCACTCCCCACCCCCTGCCCCCACACTGGGCCATGACAGGTGAAGTCCGGCGTACACCAAGCAACCGCCTACAGGGTTGTTGCTATGCACATCATCACCCTATCCCTTCTCGGGGCAGCCACTGTCTGCTGTTGCTCACATGCTAAAACCAGTTTAGGCTGACTACAACAGCATGCTTGGAGGCCAAGAGCCTAAGAAGGCACTGAGAGAGACGCCAAAGGAATAAGGCTAAGAGGCAAAACCCAGGCTCTGCCATCCCACCCCAGCAGGAGGCCCAGCTGGGCCCACCTCAGCTGGCACGCACGCGTAAGCTGTGAGTGACAAACAGGCCTCTGACTGGCCTGACCCCAAGCTGGGGACAAGATAGGACTACTCTACCATGCCTGGCTAGTGCCTGTGGACCCCATGGCAATCTGTCAATCAATCATCAAACACTCCCCATCAGAGAGCTCCCTCTTTTAGTATTTTGAGACCCGGTGTTAACACATATCTCAGCTACCCTGAACCAGAGACTCTCCTATCTTCAGCCTCCCAACGGTGGGGATTACAGGTCTGAGCCTGCCATTTAACCCCACCCCAGCATCCTGGACCCAGCCTTTGCCCTGCAAGCTCGTTTAGATCTCAGGGGCCCCCATTTCCTGGTTTGCAGTGTCCAGGCAGGGAGCCCATCCCTGCGCCCACACAAAGCCCTGTCACGGGAGCTACTTACCCAGGTAAGTGCCTGCCAGAGTGATGAGGTGACAGAGAGAGAAGATACACACTAGAGTTAGAGTGAGCGGCATGCACATGGCAGCTAAGCCGCAGGGCAGAGCAGCAGGCAGCATGGGGCAGGGGTTAGTGAGTTAAGAACCTAGGGTGCCAGGGGCCAACCCCTCGCCCAGAGTTCCCATCTGCCCTGCTATGCAAGGCCCAGTGCTGAGGCCTATCACAGCCAGAAGGTCAGGGCTGTCGCTAGGCAGCCTGGCTCCTAGGCTAGATCCAGTACTGAGACCTGGTTTTTCCATTCCAGGACAGCCCCTCTTCCTGTGGCTAGACCCTCTGACCTGGGGCCTGGGCTGCCCAGACCACTCACAGGGCCAGTGAGTCCCCTGTCTGCATGACAGACTTTGACAAATCCAGTGGAAGTGAACACTCTCTCTATAGGCAAGAAGCAAGGTCTGGGAAGGCGATGCCTGGACCCCCGGACTGAGGTGCAGAAAACATAGCCAGCCCCACACTAGACAAAAGGACCTCTGCCTGGGTGCCTGACAGTTGGCAAGTTTGGAAAACACCCTCAAGGGGGAGTGTCCTGAGGAAAAAAGGAACAACTGGCCAGTCCCTGCCCACTGCTACCTCCTGGGCTCTTGTCCTGAGAGGGCTCATGCTGGCTGGCTGGCGTTTCCCGGCTAGCCCCAGGTCCAGCCTTAAACGTTAACCCCCACACTGACTTGAGACTTGGTGCTACCTATAACCCTCACGTCCTGAGCAGGCTTGTGCTCCACAGCCCTTACCCCATCAGGAGAATCTGAGCTAATCTTCATTCAGCAGATACAAAGACCACATGTAAGGCCAGCCACCAACCCATCCCTACTGTCCCCATCAGGCAGGGTACACAAAAACTGCAGGTAGCACTAGGGGCCCTACAAGCAAGGCTGAAGGCATGCGAGCAGTCACAGCGCGACAGCAGTGGGGGTGCCAGGGCCCTCATGCAAGGGCAGTCCACTCATGGCTCAGGCCAAGGGGGGCCCTCTACCAGGTTACAAG
Organism: Cricetiscus sungorus; assembly: GCA_030556225.1. Taxonomy (NCBI): domain Eukaryota; kingdom Metazoa; phylum Chordata; class Mammalia; order Rodentia; family Cricetidae; genus Cricetiscus; species Cricetiscus sungorus. The sequence goes on from JANBXA010000588.1 coordinate 493,686, forward strand.
TCTACAAGAGCACAGGAGCACGGGCTGCGGCCTGGGTCTCTCTGGACTGCCCCGTATGTGCCCTGAACCCCCCAGTCTGCTGGTACACAGCACACACAGGCATCACGACAGGACTCGGCCACGGCACCCCACCAGCGGCCGCCCCAGGCCTTACCCCTACTGGGCATCAAGAGGCGTTTCTTCATGTTGCCTGGCAGTGCCCAGGGACAGGAGAGAGAGGGAGAGAAAACACCATCAACTAAGACAGCCTTTTGAATAAGGTTCATGTGGAGCTCCAGGGCTAGCCCCACGGCCCTCTGTAGGCCTGCCCTCCTGACAGGGCCAGCCCCAAAGCTCCCAACAGACCTGGCTCGGCCTCTTCACAGGGCCAGCCCCAAAGCTCAGACTCACCATCCACCCCGTTGTGCTGCTCATAGCTCCGCTTGCCCAGGATGGTGGGGGAGCCATTGTTGATGACAGGGGCTGACTTGGCAGGGGTCAGACTGCTGAGCACACTGGATGAACTCTTCACAGGGTCAGGCTTAGGGGGGCGGGGATGTGTCTCTGGAAATGTAAGAGGCAAGGTGTGATTTGGAAACAGCAGTACAGGAGGCTCCAAGCGGTAATACCTTCCCTCCCTGAAGCCCCACTGACGAGCTGGAAGGAAACCTCCACTATCTACCAGAGCTCACTGAAGCTGGGGATCAGAGTATTCCTACAGGGCTACCTAGGACCTCTACAGGAGGGGTGGCAGCCAGGAGAGCCCAGCCTGCTGTCCTGGACAGGATAGCCAGTTAAGGGCTAAGAGCTTACAAGATCCAGACACAGCCCATAAACACAGCAGTCCCATCAGGCAGCGTCTACATCCAGGCCACCAGGTCTGATGGCAGAAGACTGGCTACTGGCCAAGCACCGAGCTGCCTGGCTGCCCTGAGCAAGGACCCGCCCCACAGAAGGCGGGTGCTGGCACTGACCACATCCTCCTAGGGAACAAGGACAGGGCTGGCCCTGGGGCCCAGGACCCCGGATGGGGAGCAAAGCCAAAGACACTTGTGTCTGCAATGAACACACTTAGCTCATGGTTCTGGAATGTCCTTTCTAGAACGAGTGCTACCTCCACGCTGGAGGACAGACTCAAGCCCACTTAAGGACTGCAAAAAAAATGAGTCTGGCTTGACCTCAGAATGTGCCATTTCGAAATGGCCAGCGGCGCTGCCTAAGGACGTCAACAGTGCCCAGGCCCACACTTGCAGGAGCTATCTCTGCAATGCTACTAGCCAGGTGAGCACCTTGGCCAGCAATGGTGTCCGCAGCTGAGAAGAGGCCTGCCTGCAGGCACATGTGTCCACCCTGCCTCTGTGGATTTGCTTTACGCTGGGTTACACCAGGCATAACCCTTAGTGATGAGAAGTGTGCGGTGCACTCCTTCAATCCTAGCTCTTGGGAAAGAGGCAGCTCTGCTGTCTGTGCGTATTCCTGAGCCCGTCACAGTGCAACCTGGGCCAAAAACGCGGCTCTGGTGATCGTGCTTTCCCAGATGGGCTGCTAGGATTAGGTTAGAAAGCTATGCCCCACCCTTCCAGCTTACCAAGATACCGGAGCACGGCCTCCAGGGGCTTTCGCACTACCTGCTTCAGCACCAGTGGGCTCTGAGAAGCTTCTGGCAGCCGTGCTGTGCCTACAGGAGGAGGATGTGTAGGTGAAGGGCCGTGTTCCCGAGACTCAGGGCCCTTGCCCTGACCCCAAGAAAGGGAGCAGGCGACTCACACTCAGCCTTGATTGCTGCACTGTTGATGGGCATGTAGGGGTGGCGTGCGGCATGCCAGGGGCGTAGGATCTCACGGCACAAGCGCCGGGCAATGCGCGTCAACTTGGTAGTATGCAGGTAGAAGGCCTGCCTTGTCTTCATGGCAAACTTGGGGCTCCCACTGCTCCGGGCTGGGATGCCATGGGGACTCTGTGGAACAGGGCACACCAGCCCAACACAGCACTGTGACTAGATGCCAAGGGCCTGAGGCCTACGTGCAGCAGGTGATAGGCATGGCATGACCCGCTTACCATGTTATTGCGATTTGGTCCCGGCCTCTCTCCATCTAACCGGGTTGGCATTTTCAAGCCACCATATTTCTTCCAATATGTCCAACAAGATGCGCAGAGGCGACACTGCATGTTAGGGGGACCCCAAGAATACCACTGGTAAGACTGTGTGGCTACGGACAACAAAGTTGGAAATAGACGGATTCTTAAGCAGAACCAACGGTGCAGAGAGCATCCCACAGTGTCCCCACCGCCACCAGCCATCCCACCCGCTGGCCCAGGGCCAAAGTGATCCACTTCACGTTTCTGAGGAACTGTGAACCCCCACCACTGCAGCCCCACGTACTGAGTGACTCCAGGTCTGGGCACAGGGGCCTTCAGGGGCCCCGTGAGCACCATGGCCACGCAGTAGCATTCCTAAGGCCCCTGCTGCCCGGGGTGGGTACCAGCTACAGCACTTACTGTAACAGCTCTCGCAGGCCCGGCCGGCCCCGGGGCTCTGGCCTGGTGTCCCTGTGCCATTCACTACACTGGCCTTGACACTGTTGGCGCTGATCTGGTTTGGATTTGGCTTGTTACTGATGGAGGAGAAGGATCAGTCACAGGTGCCCTGGGGTGTCTGCATCCCAACAGACACCCCTGTCCCCCAGTCCATGTCTTCACTGCCAAACCCCACGCCCCAAAATGCTGAGCAGTAAACCCAGCTTGACTCCTGAGCTAGGCAAGTTCACGAAAAGGGTGACAGAGGTTCTTTCACTTAGCTCAGAAGGCTGCGTGACCCCAGTGAACCCTAAGAGTGCCACACCTCTGCCCATCCACCAGTGGACCCCAAGGAACGGAAGAATGGACTTACTAGTTGGGAATATAAACCTGCTTTAACTTGCTCTCTGCTTCAGCTGCTTTCAAACGTTTCTTAAAACAAAACAGAGGGTTAGGGAGGTCACCAGGCTGGCCAGGGCAGCTGGAAGATCACAGGGAGGAGGACATAATTGTTTCTCCATCACTGGCTCCCTGGGAAAGACTTGTGAAAATTTTGCGTGGCCACTCTGGCCAGCGAGTAGAGGTTTCAGGCTGGCTGGGGCTCAGGAATCAATGTCCCTTCCTCTCGTCTGCGCATCCTCTAGTGCCCATGGCTCCTTCCTGTTAGCTCCAGGGTTAGGGGTTGGTCTTTGGGAAACTGTGGGGAAGGATGGGGTGGGGAGGCGGGGGAGGCCCACCTGCTGCACGTATCTGTCGGTGGTCTTCCACATGTAGTAGTACTCGATGATGCTGGTGAGCGATTTCCACGGGAGCTGGGGAGGGAAAAGACAACATCATGGGTGGCAGGAACTGGACAGGCAGGCTAGGGAGTAGGGCAGCAGAGGCAGGGGCAGTGCTGGGATGTCAAGCCTCACGGCCTCCCCCACTCAGGGTTAGCCACAAGAGTGTGTGGCTGACCTTCCCCTGAGCACCCAAGCTACAGCAGTCTCCACTTTGTCTGAGTCTGGGACCTGGGCGAGATGACCAGAACTTGGTTCTGTCCTTAATAAGGACCAAAGAAGAAGGGGACAAGATAGGCAGACCTTGTTGCCTGCCCTCCTGCCTCCTGCCATGAGACAATGTAGAACAAGGTCTCTTGCCAAGAGCAGACTTGACCGTGGGCTGACAGATGTTAGGAACTACCCATTCTCAGGTGCTTTGCTCTGGCAGCACAAGGAGGGTTCACGACAGGATGAGAAGCCCCTTGTACCAGCCACATCTCCATGCTGCCCTTCGCCTAGGCTGCTGCTCTGGGTTAGTTAACTCCACAGCTTCTTCCACAATAGTCTTTGTCCCCCCCCCCCCCCCCCCGCTTCACACTTAGCTCCGTGTTGAGGGCCGCGGTGACTTTTACCTTTGAGGACACAGCACTGTGAAAGCCCCTTAACCCAGCCCCTCTTTCCAGGGCTTCCTGGGCCACAGGACAAGTGACCAAAGTTGAGTCTTCTCACCTCAGCCTGATGTTGAAAATGGCACTTTTAATTTCAAAGGGGTCAACGGGCTGTTTTCCTGGCCGTGTCAGGGTCTTGCCCATACAAGGCAACGTCCTACACTGACTTATACCTCAAGGGCAGGGCTTCAGCCTGTAAGTCTGGCATGACGGTTAGAAATGTCATCTGAAAAGTTTAATGTTTCTTTAGCTTGATCTGCGTGAACGGTTTCCTGAGAGCAGACCCATGACAGCGTGATCTGTGGCACGGGGCTACGCAAAGGCAGGGTTTGTCTGCTGTGCGCAGAAGCCTGCTTCTGGGCTTGTGCACCTGACCCTCTGGCCAGCAGGCCTTGCTCCCTAGCAGGCGGCCCTGCAGCCCTTCCTTCTGAGCCTCTGACAGACTCGGTGGCCTGCTGACGGCATCTAGACATGTGCACATCCTACGGGGCCGCCCACCCCACTGCAGCAGCCCTCCCTCAGATGCCGCCAGCTCTGTTCTACTACGGCTTTCTTGCTATCCAGTTCTAACTCCACTTTTGCTAAGAATGCTGTGCTCGCTTTGTTTCTTTGTTTTTAAATCCAGTTACACGCCGGGCTGTCCTGCAGAGACCGTGGTTCTGTGGGCCATGGGAGCGCCCAGCACCTGGGCCTCCCAGAGACAGACAGGCCCTCAGCCCTTCTGTCTGCCTGAGTCAGCACCCTGCGTGCCCTGGCCCTACCACCCTGACCTGGGCCTGCTACTGGGTTTGTTTCTTGGTTTCCCAGGCTGGTCTCAAACGCATAACCCTGCCTCGGCCAATCCTCATGAATGCTGAGGTTATACTCTGAGGGTACTCCAATGGACAATACATTCCACTCACTGCATCCTGGCTCCGTAACCCTACCTCCTCAAGGCTGTGCAAAGGTGGCCCAGCTGCCTCAGCTCCTACAGGCATGCTCCTTCACCAGCGTGCCCGCAGGCTTTCACCAGGTGTAACACCACCCGTCCTTTGGGGAGTTGGGGGCTCTGAGGCCTTAGGCCCTCTCACAGTAAAGAGCCTGCAGACTTGCTGGCACTGCACACAGAAGGGAGCTTCAGCTTACTTAAGAACAAAACCAAACCAGCAAGCAGCTGGTACGTCTTGAGGGACCTCAGGGGAACCTCCCCCACGGTACCACGCCTGCTCGGCACTCACTGGGCTCCAAGGGGTAAGGCCTGGCCACAGGCACAGGCCTCTTCCTGGGTGAGAGGTGGGGCCTGGTAGACACTACCCCAACCTCGCTTGAGCACTTACAAAATCTTGTTGAATGTCTGTGAAATCTTTCCCATATTTTTCCAGCGCTTCCTCAAAAAGGTTGGCTTCTGACGCTGACCACTCTTCCATCTCATCCCTGCAGAGCACGGGCCCGCCCTGCGGCACAAGGGCCGAGATGGCCTTGGAGACGTCATACGTGTTCTTGTGCAGCGTGTCCATGGCGTGGAACTGCAAAACAGCGGAGCTCCCCTGGGTCCAGGCTGTCCCCAGGCCTAAGCAGTGCCTTCCGGAGCCTGCAACGTGCCCCCACCCCTGCTCCTTCAGGTCTCAAGGCCACAATCTAGTGGCTGCCAAGGACCTGGGTGGGAATCCCTCCCTAACTCCCTTAGCACGCTACACACGTCTAAGGTATACCAGAAGACACTGAAGCCCTCGGTTACCTTGCTGGACCCTCAGTGTCTACGTGGCTGTTGGACCCCAGAAGAGAGTAGGGGAGGTGGCAGTGGCCCACTCACCAGGGTGATGTCTCGGGAGGCTGCTGCGGCACTCATGTGCAGGCTAGGCTGCCGCACGGAGCTGCTGCAATCCAGGGCCCGTGCAAAGGTGCCCACGGAGCTGGGGAAAGGGAGACTCACTGACCACCAGGGCAGACCTAGAGGACGCCCTCCACCAAGCAAGTGAGGGCCAGGGCCCAGGTGGCACACCACCACCAAGGGGCCTCTGGGCCTCAGCTTTAGCGGAGGCCAGGCAGAAGCTGTACAAGCATCTTGGTGGCCTCTGAGTCCCCGTGTGCAAATGAGTCGGGGGCAAAGAGCACAGAAAGTGCCTCAGAGCTGGTTAGGAGACTTCTCCATCTGCACCGTGTCTGTTGGAGATCTCTCTATGGGGAGCTGCCGCAGACCTGGGGACCCTGAGCCTCACTGTCTGTGGCAAATGTAGACAGGCCTCCTCTTGTGCCATGCTGCTCTGCAGGCTCAGCACTGGCTCTGGGGTCCCCGCTCCTTCATTCAAGCAGCCTCCAGCCAGCTGGGAGCTCTTTAACCAGGTCCCTGCCCAGCCAGGAGACACCGTGCCCATGGCTGAGGCAGACCTCAGGGCACACAGGGAGGCACACTTGTCACGGGACCCACGGGGACACCGGAACATTTGCAGCCTTTCCCTACGCAGGGAAAGGTCTGGGCAGGAAACAAGGGTAAGAGCATGGACTTCATGTTGGATGTACAAACCGGGCTCCACGTCCCTGAGACCCACCGCGGTGCTTGCCCCTGGGTACTGGACTCACCGGGCCACCACAAGGAACTGGTCAATCTGCTTGTCCACAAGTGGGTTATGTGCTTCCCACACCTTGGTCTCCAGTTTCGACTGATCACGGCCGTCCTCCTCACCTACGGGAGACCAGTGCTGCTTAGCGAGGAGAGCACAGGCTGTGGAAAAGACTCCAGAGTGGAACAAACGTCTGCCTACTCCCCAGGCCTCGAGTGCTGCCTTAGAGGGGAGGCCAGCACACCCACACACAATCCCGGGCACACGTGGCCCAGCAGGGGCTTGTACGCCCGGGGCTGCTCTCTGATCTCTATTACTCTGGAATAAATTACTGATGGTGCGCACACAGCAGCACCGAGAGCCTTAAGGAGAACTAAGCCATGAGCCAGGCCAGGCCTGACTCTAGGGAAATGCCCCGAGGAGAAATCTCACAATCATCCATTGTCTGACTCTCGAGCCAAGGGCCACATTCATAATTTAATGAGGGTATCAAGCTTCAAAGTTTGCATCAGATCCCAATCAACTCCCCTCTGGCCCCTGGCACCAATGCACCACGTGGCCATGAACAGCCTGCACTTGGAGTCCCTGCAGGGTACTGGGTTCCAAGTCAGGGCACTGAGCAAGTTCTTTAACAAAAGGACTGACCGTCTCCAAGGAGATGTTTCTGACCCTCTTAAAGAGTTACTACTTCTTTAAGGGTCCCAAATCCAGAGCAGGGAAGTCTTATGAGCAGCCAGTCTCAGAGACTGAGGGTGCAGAGCTGGAAGCCCACCACTGCAGAAGGCCCAGCAGGGGCCATGGTAAGGACTGAGGCGCTTGAGCCAGCATCAGGTTCTTTGGTGGTCATGGTCCACGGCTGGATTCTATAAACTCCAGCCTATGCAGGCATTTTCCCCAGTGTTGTGGGTAGGATCCTATCTTGGTGTAGACTGCACACAACCCTTCACTTGGGGTCACAGGGTATAACCCTTGGCATTCCAAGGTCCCAAAATCCAAGACACTATTCACAGCAAATGATCTGCGATTGCCGGGAACAGAGAGCGAAGAACGCCAGGGGATTCCAACCCACACTGCTCACTTCAAATTTCCAACATAGTTAATGGAGGAAAGGATTCAATTTCATGTCATTCAAAAGAGACACTGTGGGGCTGGAGAGATGGCTCAGCTGTTAAGGGCATGTGCTGCTCTTCCAAGGGACCCAGGTTCAATTCCCAGTACCCATGCCTAGCAGTTCACAACCCCTGTAACTCCAGCTCCAGGGGGGAATCCAACACCTCAGGACTCAGTGGGCACCCCCAACACACGGCATATGTACACAGGGTACAAATTTTAAGGAAGACACCATGTCTTTGTGTCAAAAGGCTACAGGAGTGCCAGGAGGGAAGAGGCCACTCCCTCAGGCCCTGCAGCCAAAGCACTGCTCTCCTGGAGAGTCTCCTAGTACTCACCAATGAGCCTGCCAATGCCCAGGACACACGGGGCTGCTGGTTCTGAGGGACAGGTGCTCCGGTCAAGGTCCTCTGACCTCTGACCTCTCCCGCCTCTCTGTCCCTAAGCAACCTAAGCTCATGTGGATTTCACAGGCAAGGCCTCTGTTGCTTTCCTCCGACCCTTCGTCTGGGCCAGGTTAAGAAAGCAGATATTGTGGCTTCAGCCCAGGAGGCTGGACATGGTTCAGGACTGCCTGTAGCGCCTTAGGGCTAGGACTGCTGAGGGTGGGGAGGAGAGAAGCTGAAGTGAAGCCAGCTCAGGCAGCAGAGGACAGGCTCTGCCTCAGAGGTCATGCATGGGCATCAGGATGCCTAAGTGTCAGGAGCAGGGGAACAACCATGGGACAGAAGGCAGCAAATGGCAGCCTCCTGAACACAGAACCCAGAGAGCCAGCTGCCTCATGAGCCAGGCCCCACCCAGCTGGGCTTAGCACTTCCTTCTGAGATCCAACAAGCACCAGAAAATACAAAAGACTGGAAACCAGTAAGGTAAAGGAGGGCATACAAAATGCTGCAACGTGTGCCCCGCAAGTGCCAGGCAGTCTAGGAAGACACTGCACGGCCTAGCACACACGAGGGTCTATCCGAGGCACTGCAGGTGCCTCAGAGGCCAGGTGTCCTCTTGGAATGAGTTAACAGGTACATGGGGCAGGACAGGGAGTCTGACAGGCTAGGGACAGAGCCGGAGCGCTGTATTAGGGGACACAGGCCATGGTCTTGAGCCTGTCAGATCATGCTGCCAGGGATACTGAAGGAAGATGCGAGCGGGACCAGGAAGCAGCAGGTACCAGGCTGGAGCTGGTAGACGTCTATCTGCTGTTGGTGGTAAAATGACTGTGACCAAACCTGGCAGCCCGTTTCGTCTCTGTGGGCCACCATATCAGGACAGAACCTGTTCTTGCAGGACGTCCTCTGACCACCAAACCCCACATACAGATTAATGAATGAGTAAATGTAATTTTACGCCCCCAAAAGGAGGTGGTGGCGAGATGGCTTGGTATACAAAGGTGCTTGCAGCCAAGCCTAGGACTTGAGTGCATTGTCTGGAACCCACATGCTAGAAAGAGAGAAGTGAATCCCACACACTCTTCCCTGACCTCCACAAGCACACTAAAGACCTGAATTTGATCCCTCAGTCTCATATGTTAGGATGAGAAAACAGGCTCCACAAGTTGTCTCCTGACTTTGCACACATGTATGCACACATGTGTGCATGCACACACAACACACACAAAGGCTCATACCACACACGCATGCATGGCACACAAGGTTAAAAATTATAAAGAACCTGGTGTGGTGCACCAATATACATGTAAGCAAAATATAAGTAAATAAATAAAAAAGGAATGTGGCTAGGGGTGTGACGTGTGACCAAGTACTTGCCTAGCAGAAACAATATAAAATCAAACTCAGAATAAACAACCCAGGGAAATCTGAGGTCAAGAGCCCACAGGGGTGGCTTCAACAGGTGGCTCTGGGGTTTGAGACTTGCTGCTGGGTCCCAGTGTCCACCAGGAAGGGGGCTTTGAAAGGGCCGAAGCCAAGGTTACCAAGGCTGAAGCTACAGGCACTGTTTCCAGCTTCCTCCTTGCCGTGGCCCAACCTGAACCTCACCTTCTTTCAACAAGTCAGTGATGTCCGCCTGGTACCGGTTTCCTACCCGGATTTCTCCTTTATCAGCCAGGAGGGTCTTCTGCTGTGGGTCGTAGACTAGAGAATAGAAGAAGAAATCCTGAAAAACACCACACACAAGACAGAGGCATCAGGCAAGTCCTCTACCTCCAGCTGCTCCCAACAAGCCCATTCAGTTCCGATGGGGTGCACGCGTGGGGTTAGCGTGTTTGTCCATGATGGGGGTGGGGTGGGGTGGAAATGAGGTAAGAGGCCTCTCCAAGCTGTTGCAGAGGTGCTTGTCTGGCTAGGAACTAAGAGAGTTGGTGAGCCATGAGCTTGCCAAGGTCACTGGGCACAGCCCCCTCACAAAAGCCACTGTCTTTATGGCACAGCAACAATTCGAAATTCAACTTATGAAGGCTGAGGATAGGCTTACATAGTGAGTTCCAGGATAGTCAGGGCTACATAACCTGTCTCAAATACCACCACCTGGCGGGGGTGGGGGTGGGGGTTACAACCAAAACCAAGGGTCCAGGAATAAATCCTACAGGCTGCAGGCAGGCAAGCATGTGGAGATGCACCAAGCACAGAGCTCGACACCATGCCAGGGTGCGGGTTTTCATGGCTGGCCCGGCTCAGAGCCTGGCCACCAGGCTCAAACTCACACAACAGCTCTTCTCAACTTACCCTGTGTCAGGCTTTGAGCCCAGTACCCCAGACCTAGTCTTTATAGTGAGCACAGCACTGGCTGAGGAGTAGACTCCTGGGTGTGCGACCAGTTCCTCCCCCTCCTCCCATGCCCTGGCTCCCAATGCTCCCTGCTGTGATCCCTGCTCCCAGGCCTGGTGCCCAGCTCTCGGGCTGCTGGCCACCATCTTTACATTCCATCCCATAGCAATCCCTCTACCTCTCTGAAAAGAATAACTCTCCCAACCGCCACATCGGGGTGCTAGTACCATACAAGGCCTGTCAACGCTGCCTTTCTACTGGGCCCAGCCCACGCAGTGGGTAGTGGTGCAGTCCCATTCCAGACCCGTATCACCTCCCCGAATTACAGAAAGCACGTGGCCTGTTCAATGTTAAGTGTCACCGGTGGGAAGGCCTGTGTGGCCTGGCCATGCTAGGTATCCCTTCTGTTGGCTATTGGGGGTCCTTGTTTCTTTCTTTCCTTTATGTTTTATTGGGGGATAGGGGGTTGAGAGACAGGGTTTCTCTGTGCAGACCTGGCTGTCCTAGAACGTACTCTGTAAATCAGGCTAGACTTGAACTCACAGATATCTGCCTGCCTCTGCCTTCCTCCCAAGTGCTGGGATTAGCACCACCATCACCCAGAAGTCCCTGTTTCTTGAGACTTGTTGCCTGTGAGGGCTGAGTGTAACTGTCAGAGACTATTGGCAGTTACAGCTGGTGAGCCACAGCTAGGGGCTGGGGGAAAGCAGTCTCAGGCTCTTCTCATCACACGGCCTCTCCACCTGAGCACAGTGTCAGCACCCGGAACCCTGCCCGTGCTGTCTGTGCCACCCATACTACTGGGGTCGCCACCGTGTGTGCCTCGTTACCACTGGCCGGGGCCCACAGAGGCTGTGACTGCCCGTCCTGTAGTCACCCTTCTCCACAGCTGTCAGCAGGGGTCCTTCCAAAGTCCTCCCTGCCCAGGACAAACACTCCCAGCAGCAAGCCAGCCTCTGCCCTAGACGCCTGTGCAGCCAGCCAATAGTCCTTCACGACCTCCTCCGTCCGCCCTGCTTGCCTACAGGACTCCCGGCGCACACCTCATGCTGCTCAGACTTACGGCTCTGAAGGGGCTCATGAAGCAACAGCTGAAACTCATGCATGGCAGGAGTGTGGCTACGTCTGAGGACACGGGGTGGCGTCCCTACAGAGCAGGCTCACAGTGAGTGCTGCACTCGGACGTGACCCGCACGAGGGTTGTGGGCTGAGCTCGGGGCTCTCTGCCACCCTCCTACTCTCAGGCTTCAATGGCACCTCCCTGGGGCACACAGGAAACGGGTCCTGTCTCAGCCAGCCTCAACTGGCCACACATGGGAGGCTCAGGACACGAGGTTAGAGCTGAGGTAGAGGAGTCCTAGGGAGGAGGAGGATGTGGTGGCATGAAACGGGACACCTGCTTCTTACCTGACTATCAGGGTCCCTTCCAACTGCCACACCCTCCCAGTAACCGGCGTGCCAACACCGAGCCTCAGAGACCTGACCTTCCTAGCAGTGGTGCACCTCCTCCAGGGTGACATCTAATGGGTAATACCCGACTATGTGCACAGCGACCCATGTCGGTCAGCAGCCAGCCCCGAGGTCACTTTTGACTGTGGGACAGAGATGGCCTGCGTAGGCTTCTGTCTTCCATGTGATACCTACGAAGGCTTTTTTGCAAGCGCCCAGGTAGGAGACAAGTAATCTGGAATCCTGGAAGCAGAAGCACTCACCAATTCCAACCATCTACCCCCTCAGGGTCGGAACCTCCACACAGGGTCACCCTGAAGGACTGCCTACCAACAGCTGAAGTGACTAATGGGACCAGGACAAACTTCTCTGAATCCTGGGGACAGGGTACCAGGTGGGTAGGGAGGAGCTGCAGTGCAATTCAAAGGGCGGGCACCGTGCCAGGCCAGGCGGCAGTAGGGTGGGTCTTACCTCACGCTCCAGGTAGGACTTGAGCGACTCTGTCTCATTGAGCAGGGTGACACTGCACTTGCCCCTGGAAGAGAAGGATGGGTAAGTGGAGGAGGGGCAGGCAGCAGGGTACCGGGCGACGCAGTGAGGACTACCTGATGTGAGTGGCAGGCAGGGACTCCAACTGCCGCGAGAGAAACAGTTCCCGATGCCGCAGCTGATGCTTAAGCTTGTCGGGCAGGTCCACCATCTCCGGGTTCTCCACCTCCTCCTCCACTTCCCCTGGAGGACAAAGAGGTCCTGTCAGTCACTCCTGAAGATGGCAGCTAAGAGCCCCAGCCCCAAGCTAGCTCTCCCTCCTGCAGGCACCAGGCACAGAAGGGCCACCTCCCTGCCTAGCACATCTCATGCCCATTCCAAGGTGGCGTGGGGGCTCTGGGCAGGCCCCACAGATGCCTCGGAACTCTGGATTATAGGGCTCAACATCAGGACAGGAAGAGGAGGACAGTGTTCAGACTGGCCTTAGAAACAGCAGGCAGAGAGAGGCAGGAAAAGCATGGGCACACTACATATTCAGGACAGGAAGTTCCACCTGCCAGCCTGAGGCCAGACGGCCCCCGACAAAACACAGCACATTTCCCGCACGAGCAGGACAACCCCTTGAGGCCTGGGCCACAGCCAAGATCGGGCTGTAGGCGGAACATAGGGAACCCAGCCCTTAGCTGGCTGGCAGGGATGGGCACGTAGGCAGCCCATCCAGGACACATACACCTGTGTGTCACCCGCCCCAGCCCAGGGACACAGACGCGAGGACACCCTCCTTGCAGAGGTCGGCTCTTACCTTCCTCGCCGGTGTCCGCCCCCGGTCCGGCTCTATAGCAGACTGACAGGGCTACATAACAGACAGACAGCGTCCAGATGGCAGGTTAGGGCCAGTGCCAGTGCTTGCTCCCTGCCCAGGGCCCGGACCGAGGAGACATGGGGGCCACCGGCCTCCCAACAGAGGACAAACACCACCCAGTGAAGACGGCCCTGTGTCTCCTGACTGCTCCAACATGCGAGCTGCCCACCCGAGACCCATCCCTCTTCACACGTGCTGCTCTTGTCCACCCCAACCAGAATGCTTACACACATTCTACCAACCAGGCACTAGCTCCTCTCTAGATGACAAGAACACGAGTCGGGGGCCTCTAGACAAGACTGCCCAAAGAAGGTAAGAAAGCAATAGGACAGCAGGAGTAGGACAGTGGCCATTGGGAGAAGCCCAGGCTATACCAGTGTCACAGCAAGCACCTCAGGTGGCTTGGCTAATGCCCACTACCCCGTATCAACAAAACATTCCTTTGCCTATCCCAGATCCCCAAATAGGGGAGCATGGAACAGTGTGCACACTGACAGCCCAGGCTTGCCTAGAGTGTCCAGTAGGGGGGCAGCCCTGTAACACTCACAGCTCCAATAAGCCAGCCAGACATGGCTGCTCTCTGTTGCCCCCGTGTGGCGACTGCATGGCATTTTTGGCGTTCTGGCATTTTTGGTTTTGGGGAGAGTAATCCCTGGCCTTCGGCACCTTAGATGGAGGCCAGGGCTTGGAGATTTCTTCTCAGTATGACTGGGCCCCAGGAGTCTGGGGCATCTCCACTGAGCTATTTTGCTCCTAAACAAGGCGAGCCGGTCTGCTCAGAGTAGCTCCTGCCCAGCAGACACCAGCTAGAGCCTGCAATGTCGCAGTTGCATGAGACTCAGACACCAACCACTCAGTTAGGTTTTGCGTACACCCACAGTGCATCTAGGGAACACAGCCATGCCCTCAGTAGGAGAGGGACCTGTGGCCTGCATCGCTGTCAGGTCCCAGGTACAGTAACCCACAAACCCTGACACGGGCACCAAGTGGTTCCAGGATGCCCGCATCTCCTCCAGACCCAGAGCAAGCCAGACCCCGTCTCAGCTACACGCACAGCCTCTGGCCCCAGCTCTCCCTAGAGACCTTTCAAAGGACAAACCCGACAGCAGGTGGGACAGCCCCCAACCCACTTCCAAGCCTCTCTTCCCCAGGCCCAGAAGCACTAGCTCTGGGCTCCCATGCCACCTCCATCCAGCCTCGCTCTGCTGAGCCCTAACCTTGCTCTGGAGGGTGCTGGGTAGAGGCCAGGCCACATTCCCCTCTGTGGGCACGTGGAAGGGGTTTCTGCATCGGGTGCACCACAAGCTACAGTGTCTGGCTTCCCATCTGAGGGCAGTGCTTGGGCTAGACACCCTGGCAGGGCACCAACTGGGAAGCGGGAGGCTCTGTGACCACAGGCAGGCTCCTTCTGGTCTCTAGCTCCTGTGTAATGGCTCCCTACTGTGGAACCTGCTGCCTGTGGCCTGGCCATAGGGAGCTCTATGTAGCCAGGAGGCAGCCCGGGGACAGGGCACTTGGCAGTCACAGCAGACCCTGATACCTTGATGCCTGCCTCCTTGGCCAGATGAAGCTCAGAGGAAGCTCTGGCCTGGCCAGATATGTCCAAGCAGCTTTTCAGGGAGCAGTGTGTGTGCACATGCTGTGTGTGTGTGTGTGTGTGTGTGTGGGAGCACAGTGTGTGTGCATGCTGTGTGTGTGTGTGAGCACAGTGTGTGTGCATGCTGTGTGTGTGTGTGTGATCACAGTGTGCGCATGCTGTGTGTGTGTGGGGGGCACAGTGTGTGTGCATGCTGTGTGTGTGTGTGCATGCTGTGTGTGTGTGTAGTGTATGAGCACAGTGTGTGTGCATGCTGTGTGTGTGCATGCTGTGTGTGTGTGTGAGCACAGTGTGTGTGCATGCTGTGTGTGTATGTGTGTGTGTGTGTGTGTGGTGAGCACAGTGTGTGTGCATGCTGTGTGTGTGTGGGGGTGAGCAGTGTGTGTGCGCATGTGTGGGAGCACAGTGTGTGTGCATGCTGTGTGTGTGCGGGGGGGGGGGGGTGAGGTGTCTGTAGTAGTGAGGCTCTGACTGCAGCCATCCTTAGAGTAGGTTACTACCCTTCCAGCAGACCATTACCCTCCACTGTGGTGGACATAAGATTGGTCCCAACTTGACTGCAGACTTGGGACCCACACCCATAGGGCTCCAATCGCATCAGACATTTATAGCGAATGAAGCATGTGTACCTATAGGCCAGAGCATGGGTTTTGAGGTCAGGGGTTGAGGGAGCCCAACTTTGTATCCAAAAGGGCTCCAGCGCTTCCATCTGGGAACAAAAACTCAGGCTCACAATGCAGTGCTGGTGAGAGGCACCCAAGGCTGCCCACAGGACAGCCTTTCCACTGCTCAACCAACCCTTACCCTAAAGCCAACTCTGGCTCCTCCCTGCTCCTCCCTAACCTAGTCCCAGAGTGGGGAAGGGCAGCCAGTTCTGGGCACCCCTGCTTAGGGTAGGTTCCTAGGGTTCCCACCTGACTGGCTGCCACCACAAGGCTATTCTGGCTCCTTCAACCCCACTGGAACAGTTAGGATTGAGGATGATGGTGTGTGTGCATGGTGCGTGCCCATGTATGCTCCAAGTGGGTCAAGAGCCTTCACCCAGCAATGAAGAGTAAGGGACGATACCTACTGAGCTCTTGATGGAAAAGTATCCACCACCCAGGCAACCCTGCTCCTCCCCTGTTTGGAGACAGTACCCAGACAGTTCCCAGGCTCAGGCAGGGCCCCGTCAAGCACCCAGGGCTCAGCAGCTGTCTGACATTCAGGCAGTCCTGCTCTGGTCATGACACCCAAGCACACAGCACGTCAGCGGTCTATGCAGGCCTGCTCCAGGGAGAGGTCAGACCCTGAGCGTGAGAACCATGTAAGGTTCCAGGGGGGAGGGAAAGTGCCCTTGGACCACGCTTATCAGCTTCGCTTGAGTTCCCTTGAGCAAGGAGGAAGGTCTTTGTTTCTGAAAAAAACTACTGAAAGCACAGACATCTTCCAGTGAAATGAGAACAGTGTATCTCAAGGGCTTAGACATGACCACAGCCTCTGCTCTGGGTCAGTACCTTCCTTATCGTCTGCCCTATGGTTCTGAGCCAGGCGCCAGGCACACCGGCATCCCACGACGGCCCATAACTAAGGGGATGGAGGAAGAGGCAGGAAGAGGGATGTGTCACCCTAGCCCATGGGTAAACAGGACCCAAGAGGGACTATGCACTTGCCCAGAGCTGTAAAGGTGTCACCAGAATCCAGCTTCAGGCAGGAGAGGACACAGCAGGCCAGCAGAAAGCCTCAGTGAGGCTAGGAACCAGGAGTAGGCACTGACCCCCCGGGGACAGGCTGAAACTCACTTGCATGCTTGTCAGCCAGGGCGATGAGACTGCTGGAAATGTCCCGCCTTCTGTAGAAACACACCACCTTGGCCTCCACATTCCCGTTGGCTGTCTGCAACAGCAAGGCAGAGGTGTCTGAGCAAAGTAGGCCCCTAAAGGGGCCTCCAGGCAGGACCAAGTGCCCCTACCAGAGACATTCAGGAGAAAACAACAAATCACCAACACCTGAGCTGAGGACAGCTATACCGATGACACATCCAAAGTCAAGTACATGTGACCAAAAGAGAGTGAACACTCGGCTAGACACACATTGATTGTCCCCACCCGGTGATCTGGACCCATGAGGTTCTGCGTGGCCAGCCAGGGGCCCCACCAAGACAGTAGCCCAGGACAGTGGAGGTGTTGCTTGCTTTACCAGAAATCCTAAGGACAGCCCTACACAGACTGCAGCCCCCCCCCCTTTCTATGTCAGGCTCCAACACTGTCCACCACGGGGCTGCTGGCAGCGGGGATCCTCATCACCAACAGGAACCAGCAAGCTGAGAAACAGTCAACCGTGTGCCTTGACCTGGGTTCCTGTAACACTCTGCATACCAGCACCAGCAAGGAATACTATATAACTAGCCAGGGTTCGCATAAATGGTAAAACATGCAGGGGCAGGCAGATCTCCGTGTGCTGAAGACCAGCCTGAATTCCAGGCAGGTCAGGACTCACGGTGAGACCCTGTAAAACTACTACTACTAAAATAGCAACGTTGCAAGGTTATAACCCTGGCTAGTGTTCCCACTCTGGAGAAAGCACACTTGCTTTAAAGCGCTACACAGGGTGTCCGTCTCCTCACTCCTGTTCACTCACTCACACTGCCGTGGTTTGTGGGCACCCGCTGTACCCAGAGCCACCATCCAAGAGCACGCTACCCCTCCTATGCTCAGGCTATCCTTCTGTGGCCGCCACTCTCCTGGCTGGCTCTTGTGTGACAGACCTCATCATGGTGGAGCAGTTCATAGTCTGAAGCATCAACACTCAGTGAGTCCCACAGTGACAACAGCCCCACCCCAAGACAGCCACTTGGACCCAGACTTCCTCAGGTTCTGACCATTCTTCCTGTGGGCCAGAACTCCCTCTGCATCCAGCCCAACACCGTTACACATCCCTCAATACAGTATTTTAATGTTTTCCACTGCCTTCGTTTCTCTTCCTGCTGCTGTGCTAAGTCCCTTTGACAGAGTAACTTAAGGGAGAAAAGGACAGCCTGGCTCATAGTTCCATGTCACAGCCCACAATGGCAGAGAAGTCATGGCATCAGCAGCTTGACTAGCTGATGGGAGATGTCATTCTGTAAATATGTTTCTCTTATTGGTTAATGAATAAAGCACTGTTGGCCAATAGGAAAGCAAGATAGGGAGGACTAAGAGACAAGGAGGATTCCAGAAGTGGTAGGGAGGAGTCAACATGGAGAGACTGAAGAGAGCAGAACGCCGGCCCTCTTTCTGGTAAGATGAGACCACGTGGAAGTACTTAGATTAATAGAAATGGGTTAATAATTGAGACAGAGCTAGCTGATAAGAAATTAGTACCTGGCCAACAGCATTTATATCAAATACAGAGTCTCTGTGTGTTAATTGGGGCTGGCGTGGTGGTGGGACCAGATTGGTGAGGAAAACCTTACTCGTAACAATTTACCTGTCTAATTTCCCACTCAACTATCACAGTATCCTCCAAACAGCTTAGAAGTGTGGTCTAGGGACAAATGCTGTCTCTGATCATTGGAGACACCCCTGCACCAATTTTACAGGCATCTAAGCTGAGGTACCCCTTAGGGTACCCCAGGATGATGGCATCACTGTAATGGTGGACAGCTTCTGCGGCCTTCTGAGAGTCTAGCAGGTATAGTCAGTCACCTACCCATCTTTGACTGGACATGGTTGACATGCCATGCCTTCTGCATAGACATGGAGAATGCAAAGTACAGCCGTGTGCACGTAATCCACCTCCCCCTAAACTCAAGAGAGGTTTTCTGCAGGATTTTTATTTGAGACAAGGTCTCACTATATGTATGTCCCTGGCTCGACCTGAACTCACTATGTAGACCAGGCTAGCTTCAAATTCAGAATTCACCCGTCCCTGTCTCCAAAGTGCTGAGATTAAAGGCATGCAGAGCCCCATCCATCATCTCTAAATTATTCTCCCTCATGTTCTGAATGACAAGACACACCCAAGAAGACTCTGCTCGGTCCCGATTCCCTAGGTCTCTCCTACCTGATCTGGGGACTCTGGTTTCCTATAATTCCTTTTAGGTGGGTGCTGGATTTAGGGGCTGTCTATTTTCATGTATTATGCATTCATCTTGCTTAGCCTCTAGAATCCAGGAGTTTCTCATCACTGAAGGTATCTGTCTTTGCTCTGTAGCAGGGTCCTGGGACAATTTCATGTGTGTTGAACATGCTAGTTGTGGATGGAAGCCAGGGACATCAGACAAGTTAATCTCAAGTGCTGAAGAGTGAAGCCTAGAGTACCTCTCACAGATTGTGGAGATCAGAGGTACGATCTACAGAGATCCATACCACACACCACACCACACAGGTCCACAGCAATGGCCAAAACAGAAGCCCTGACAGGAGCCCCATCACTGTAACAGAGGTCTGATATTGAGAGAGACAGCAAGGCTGGTCTACACCTGGGAATCTGAGCCTCCCAGTCCAGCTCACAACTCCCTACCACATGTCTTGTCCTCTGCACATAGTTTTGAGGTAGGTGAGACTTATGTCACAATGTCACTCAAAATGATGGGGCTGACACAGCTACATGTGCCAGGCCAAGGGACACCCTCTAGCTGCTGCTCACTGCAGGACACAGGGGACACAGACAGACAGACACGCACGAAGCAGGATGCAGAGCAGGAATGTGCCTGCCTAACCCCAACACCCTAGAAAGGTTGCTAGTCATGTGTCAACTTAGAGCCAAGAGCAGGTGATTTACATTTGAGGCTCCTAAAATCCAGAATGGACAAGAAGGATCCTAGTGTGCATGCATGCTATGACTTTGGCTGACCTGACCCCACCTCACTCTCCAAAGAGCCAGGAGGTCACTCCAAGCAGAGTAGAAAGCCAAGTTTTTGGAATCCATGCATCCATTTCTCCAGACTCCTAGCCACCACCCTAGGTAGTGTGTGGATATCCAGAGGTTCCAGCAATGGAACAACCATGCCCCCAGACCAAGGATTAAGTATCTGCCAAGGATTCCCAGCATCCCAGCAGACACAAACCATGGTAGAAGCAGCGACTGGGGTAAGACACCAATAGGACCCCAGGTATATATACTGCACGCAGCCTCAACACTGTGATGGGCAGAGCAGACTTCTCTGCAATGTTCACAGTGGTCCTGTGGCCAGGAAGCCAGCTGTGCAATGGCAACGGGAGGAGGGCGAGGAGAGTGTGCAGGTGGAAGGAGCCCTGCCCTTGGTCTGTGACTAGTCTCCAGAATCATCCAGACCCCTCTGAGTCCCAGATGTGCTCAAGTCCATGGGGCACCTGTCTCGGACAGACCAGTGTTTGCTGGCAGATGGGGTGGGGTAACTGGCAACACCTCAAGGTCACCCTGAGCTTGTCCTCAAGAAGCCTAGGCATGCTGGGTGGTGGTGACACAACCCTTTAATCCCAGGACTCGGGAGGCAGAGGGAGGAGAATTTCTGTGAGTTTAAGGCCAGCCTGGTCTACAGAGTGAGTTCCAGGGCAGCCAGAGGTACAGAGAAACCCTGTCTCAAAAAACAAAACAAGGGCTGGAGAGGTGGCTCAGTCGTCAAGAGAACTGCCTGCTCTTCAAAGGTCCTGAGTTCAGTTCCCAATAACCACAGCTCCCAACCATCTATCATGAGATCTGGTGCCCTCCTCTGGCACACAGAACACTATACATAACAAATAAATAAATCTTAAAAAGAAAAACAGGGGCCGGAGAAATGACTCAGAGGTTAGGAGCAATGGCTGCTCTTCCAGAGGATTTGGTTTTGATTCCCAGCACCCATATGGCAGCTCACAATCATCTGTAACTCCATCTAGTTTCAGGGGATCCAACACCTTATTCTGGCCTCCTCAAACACAGATATACATGCAGACAAAACACCTATACATTAAAAAAAAAAAAGGCCTAGACATGGGCCCAAAGAGCCTTAGTGACTCACTTACAGCCTCTCCTGGAAGGACACCAAAATCCAGGCAGGAAGACCCTGCCCTCCCACCCACAACTGGGAAGGCTCCCCCCCCCTCCCACCAGGGCCAGGCAGTGGCATCACTGTGTTGATTCCTACCTTATTGAGCTCTTCAATCCTGCGGATCAGGTATGGGTTGCTGGAGGAGTTCTCAAAGTAGACATAGTCTGCAAATACAGAGGTCAGCACATATAGCACCAAGTCTCCAAGTCATCCCCACCACTCTTAGAGTCCCCAACAACTGACTGGGAGCCTCAAGCAGACCCTCTGAGCCCTAGTCCCGCTCTGCTAGGAGTTAGGAGGCAAAGCCTCTTCTGTTGGATGGACAGAACCCAGAGAGGGGTGCTGGGCCAGATCACGGCTGTTGATGGGCGTGGGAGAGGTGTGAGCACACAAGCCTCAGCAAGAAGGCTGTGAGGGGCTGACTGAAGCTTCCCCCAAAAAGCCCAACTCCAGTACCCGATGCCTCTGCTCAAAACTTCTGGATACTTGTCCAAGTCGCTGCTGCAGGCAAGGACACTGTGTCTACCACTGGCCACCACAGGCAGGCTCCACAGACAGACAGAAGACTTTGAAAGCTGGCAGGCTCAGCCTGGAGGGCTCCAGGAGCCGCAGGGCAGAGAACCCGCTCGACTGTCATACTACCAGGCTGGCAGAAGTCCCTGGCAATGGACCCCTCCCTAGTCAAGCTGACTAGGAGAGCCCTGCTGAAATGGGCAGAGGTAGCAGCTGCAGTCCCTGTCTGCTTGCGGGCCTGTCACCATACCGCTTCCTGAACCCGTACCACCCAGCTACAGGTCAGCCGCATCCTTACAACTCCAGCAGCTAGTGCGCAGGAGTGTTCACACGACAGAGGGCGAAGGGTCACCTGGAAAAGCCAGGCCCACAGGGAAGGAAGTGTGCAGGACTGGAGCAAGTCTCTAGGCTTAGAGCGGGGATCCTCGAGGACCCCGAGAAAACACCCTGATGCATTGCATCAATGCAGATCATTCTTAATAAAACTAGCTTTTTAGACAGACACCGAAAAGCATTGGTGGTTCAGTGGTACAATTCTTGCCAGCACCCGGGAGACAGAGGCAGGTGGATCTCTGTGAGCTTGGGGCCAATCTGGACTACATAGTGAGTGCCACACAGCCAGAGCTGTATGAAAAATCCTATCTCGAAGAACAAAAAAGTTTTAAAAAGGAAAGACATCCACACCTAAAATTCCGTGATCATAAATCACAACAAATTAAGCCCCAAACTCCAAATTACTTATACTTGCCAAAAACTGGAATAAAATCAAATGTCTCCTAAGTAGAGGACAAGCAAACGAGCTGGCCCCAGGGATAACGAGAGGCAGGCACACAGAGATCCAAGAGCGGGAGTGGGTGGGCACGGGACCATGGCAGGAGGGCTCGCTCACAAACAGGGCCACATGTATGTATGTATGTATGTATGTATGTATGTCCGTGGCCGCAGTGACTCAACCACACATCTTCTCCAAACCTCAGAGATGCCCACTCAACAAGAAGGAAGTACACCAAATGCGCACAGTATATTACTAAGAAAGAAACCAAGAAGCGATCAAAACATCAGATGCTAAGCTGATAATGAATAAAAGAGGTACAGAAAACCCCATCAGCCATGACACAGGGACATCCCTACAGGTCCCAGGAGTGAGGAGGTACAGTGACAAGGGGGGATGTGATATTTCACACTCGACAACTCTGATGAGACGGACCAAACACCTAGAAAACATCCAGGAGCAAGGCACCATCTTACACCTGCAGAAGACAGAAGCACACCTCACAAGAGCTGGGTCGCTACTTTGCACAGCCCAACACCCCATGCGCAGTGACTGACAAATGCCTGTAATTCCAGCTCAAGGATCCAGTGCCCTCTTCTGGCCTCCACAGGTAACTGCGCCTATGAACACACCCACACGGTTAAAATGGCAGGCACTGTAAGAGGTGTGCACGGGCTACAACAGAGATGGGCACGCTTCTGCAGAGGCCCAGACAGAGGAACTTATTCCTGTAGGTCAAGTCTGAACTGAGCGCAACACGTAATAGGCATAACCAAATTTCCAAGTGTTTAACTGACGACAGTACAGAGTACAGACGGATTAATGAGACAACAAATAGGTGGTGGTGGTAGGGGCGACAGCAGCTCAGGGTTACTGTGCTGCGTGCGAGCAGCAAGGCTGCTATAGCTCAGGCCGACAAACTGGACACAGGCCTCGCATCAGGACCACAGCACGGGGTCTGCACGCACACAGAGGCGGCTGCTGTACTGCGGACCTCCTCCTGTTCTTTTTACACGCCTGTTCTCCCAGGATTTACAACAGAAGAGTTCTCCCAGCAAGCCAGGCCGCCCCGTCCTAGGACTGTCCCCCAAGACCTTGGCCATGCCCTGCAGTCCTTGGTAACAAGACCCCTGAGGAGGCAGAGGCTGAGTGATGAAGTGGTCACCCACAAACATGACCGACCTCCAGTAACGGTGCTGGTCCCAAGGCCCCTCTCCATGAGTCTCTGATCATTAGTAACTACTCTGGCCAGTGCCCTTCCTCCACTGAGACCCAATCACAGCCTTGGCTGGTTTGGCATTGTCCTTCTACTTTGTTCAAGAGCACTCATGAGTCTCTCTAGCAAAGTACGGGTCCTGACGGGTCTTGGGGAACACCCCACCCCTCAGAGGCAGGACCAGGTCAACCTTACAGTGCTGCTGAGGTGAGGACTCCCAGCAGACACGGGCTCCTCCTGGCGTGGAACATGAGCTAATAAATATTCCTGACCAGGCCTTCCCACCCTCTCTGTCCCCAGTAAGAGTGAACTTACACCACAGAAGCTTCTCAAAGAAGTGCCAGGTAGTGCTTCACAATGAAGTATCAGCATTGCCAGGCATGTAGCAAGAGCTGACTCGGAAAGGCACTCACTGCTTGACCTTAAGTGGTTTGCCTTCATTTGGGGGTCTTCCACTTCAGTCCCATAAGCCCTGGCAAGCTACCTGCGCAGCCGCACGCTGGGTCAGATCACAACGTCCACCTTCTGCATGGGACAATGTCAGAAGGACACAGCCCACAAGCCTCTGCAGCCGTCTAAGACACGGGCTCAGGGGCGCCTGGCTGCCTTAATTCCTTTTTAACCAAGTTTCTTCATTTATCTAGTCCC